>JBCEDN010000007.1:1800000-2284591 GCA_039880775.1 Diaporthe vaccinii | reverse complement strand
AAAGGTTTTTTCCTTATTAATTTAAATATTTAATAATAAAATAATTTATATTAAAAGTATAATTTTAAATGATATTTATTATCTTTTAAAATATATAAAGATAATAATTCCGTTAAAATATTATATTTATATTTATTATTTATATACATTTATTTAAAATATTAAACTAATTATTTAATAATTATTTTAAATAAAACTTATAATATAAATTATAATATAATTAAATTTTTAAAATTAATATTAAAAAAAACATTAAATAGCTAAAAATGCCCTTTATCTTTTCACGTTAAATTTAATTAAATTAAAGTTAAACTAATAAAGTTAATTATATATAAATATAAATTTATTATATAATAATATAATAGCGTTATTAATATAGCTTTAATAATATAAAATATAAATAAATATAGCCTTAAAGATATATATAAAATTATTATAATTAAATACCTTAAAAGTTTAAAATATAATTAAGTTAATTTATTAAATTATTATATCTTTTTAAACCTTTTAAAATTAATATAACTATTAATATAACCAGATTTATAAATAAGCGTTATTCTTTATATATTTTTATTTATAATATAATAAATATATTTTAATTAATTATAAAAGGTGTTTAAAATAAGGATTTTAAAGTGATTTTAAATAAAGATTAAAATATTAATTAATATAAAATAAATATATTTAACCCTTTTTTATATTTTTAAATTATTAATTTATATTTAATTTATTAGCCGTTTATATAAAAAGAAAGCTATTAAATTCCTTATTTTAAAAGTTTTTTTATAATTTATATTATATTTTAATAAGAAAATATAAAGCGTTTTTAATAAAGAGATAAAAAAGTAATAAATATAAATTAATATTAATATATAAATATTTATAAATAGTTTTATAAGCTATATAAAATAATTTTAAATATAGAAAAGTTAAAGAATAAATATTATAAAGGAAATTTATTTTGCTTGCTTTTATATTTACTTTATTTAGCTACCGCTAAATTATTATTATTATTATTATTATTATTATTATTATTATTATTTTAATTATTATTATTATTATTATTATTATTATTATTATTATTATTATTATTATTATTATTTTATTATTATTATTATTATTATTATTATTATTATTATTATTATTATTATTATTATTATTATTATTATTATTATTATTATTATTATTATTATTATTATTTATATTATTATTATTATTATTATTATTATTATTATTATTATTATTATTATTATTATTATTATTATTATTACTTAATTATTATTATTAATACTTTTATTTTACTTTATAATAATTAAAGCATCCTTAATTATATATATAAGTTTTAAAGTATTAAGTATTTAAATAATATAAGCTTTTATTTTAAAGATCTTTATATTATAAGATTTATTTATATTATAAAGGTAGCCCTTATTAATTTATATTGCTTATTTAAGGTATTTAACTGCATTTTATAATATTAAGATTATAATATTAAAGGATTCTTAAATTAAAATAAATATAAATAATATATATTTAAATATAATTACGGTATTTATATTATAAAATATATACTTTTATATATTTAATTAATTAATAAAGAGCTTTTAACGTTAAAGTTAAGGTTTAAGATTTAATAAATTAATAACTAGGTATTTATTTTAAATATACCTTATTACTTTATATACTTGCTTTACTTTAAAATATAAAGAGCTTTTAAGCTTATTTTTTATTATAAAAGGTTATTTATTAAAAATATAAGCACTTTATAAAATCATTTTATTATTAATATAATATTAATTAATAATAATCTTATTATTATATCTTATATATATTATTAAATACTTATTAATAAAACTAATATAATATTTAAAGTTAATTTAAATATATTAGCATTTCTTTAAATTTTCCTTAATAATAAAGTTTTAAATAAAAAAGGTAATATAATTTAAAAAGCTATTAATATAATTATTATATTATAATAAATAATTTTATTCACCTTTTTATTTATAATTTTAATCTTTATTAATATTATTATTATAATAACTTTAATTTAATTTATTTAATTTATAAATAAAAATATTTAAAAAATAAATATTTTTATAATTTTTTATAATTATATTTATTATATCCTTAAAATATAAGCTTTATTTTTCTAATTCTTTATAAATCTTTATATATTTTAATTATAACTTAATATTTTAAATAAATAAATAAATTTATTTATTAAAAAGGTAGTTAAATTTATTAAAATTATAATTAATTATAATAATATAAATAATAATTAGCTTAAGAACTTATTTAATTACTTAATTATAAAAATAATAAATAATAAGGTAAAGCTTAAGCTTTTTATAATAAAAAGCACTTATTAAATAAAAATTTAAAATCTTATTTAAAATCTTAATTAAGAAAGCATTTATTCTTAATTAAAGGATTTAATGTTTTAATTAAAAAACTTATAATAAAAGATAATTAATAATTATATTTAATATTAAGATAATAATAATATTAATATTAATAAATAAGTTTTAATAAATATTAATTTAAATAATTATTTATTATAAGAAAATAATTAAAGGTAAAATAAATAATATTATTAATTAATAATAAGTTATTTAAAAGTTTAAAGCAATTAATTAATAATATTTTTTATTTATAAAAGGTATTTAATAAATTAAAGTAATTATAAAATATAAAAATAATATTATTCTTTTATTATAAGGTATTTAAAAGGTTAATATAATTATAAAATATAAAGATAATTTTATTTTATTATAAAATATTTAAAAGGTTAAGGCAGCTATAAAATATAAAGGCAGTATTATTCTTTTATTTTAAAGCACTTAAAAAATTAAAATAATTATATAAAAAAAGCCTTTATTTAATTATATATAATTTTTTAATTTAAAATATAAAGTTATTATCTTTAATTAAAAAATTTATTAAATATATAAAATATTAAAAGGAATAAATCCTTATTAATAATACTTTTATTAAAGTTAACTTAAAAAAATATATTCCCCTTTAATTATTATTATTAATATATTTATATAAATAATAATTACTTTATTTTTATATATATCTTTAAAAATAATAATAATAAAGATTATTATAATTATAATTTTAAATTATATAAAGCATTTATAGCTTTTTTTAATTAATTTAATTAATATTTATATAAAAGTTAATAAAGCTTATCTTTATTATTTAAATATTAAATATTAATATTAATAAATAAAAAAATATAACTTCTTTTATTAATTATAAATATATAAATTAAGCTTATATTAACTTATTTAATTATATAAATTATTAAAATCTTATATATATTTTATATATAATAATATATAGCCTTTTATAAATATAATTAATTATAAAATTAAAATAAAATAACTTTATAAAATATAAATCTTTATTTAATTAAAAAGAGTATTATATAAAGGTATTATAATCTTTATTTATTATTAACTTAAAAACATTAATTTAAATCTTATATTTAACTTTATATACTTTATTTTTAAAATATTATTTAAAAATATTTTTTTAAAAAACTTTAAATATATTATAATAATATTTTTAAATTATTTATATATTTATAATATAACTTTAATAGCATTTAAATTAAATATTTATATATTAATATTATTAAAAAGGTTATTTAATATATTATTAACCTTAACTTATTTATAAATATAATAATAAATAATAATAACATTTTTTATATATTTATATTTAAGTTTTAAAGGTTTATTAATTTAAAGGTTAGCTTTATTATTATATATATTATTTTTTATTACTAATAAGGCATTAAAATATAATAAATAAATAAATAAATATTAAAAATAAATATTAGGATTAATTAAGAATAAATTAAATAAGTTAATAAGGGGAAATATAAGGTGATTAATCAATAGGCTTCTATTAATAAATATTTCATTCCTCTTGATTACTTAATTCTGCTAAAAATGGAAATTATTTCCTCTGAAAGCTAAATATATACTGTACAAAAGCCATCATGCCGCGAGTTTGAGTTATTATCATCCGACTCTCGATTCTCCAGGTTTCCTTCGAAGGCTGGGCTCACAGAAATTCCTCTGTTCTTGCTCTCTTGGTCCTCGAGTCTCCGGCGAAAGAGTGACATATGTTTCTTCCGTCACGCCGTCACGGCCGGCTCAGAAACCCAGTCTATCCAAAGATGACGCTCTCTAGCCGAGTCGTCTGTGCATAGCAGCGAAGCTTGATCAAGGAGGGTCATGGCCGGCTCAAAATCTTGGCGGTAGCCTCTCAACCTTAAGAAACGCGCCATACGGAAGTGGAATTTTGCGTGAAGCTCTCGCGGCGGTTGCCAGGTGAATCCTTCCTTCCAGTGACCTGTGGTCATGGCATTCTCTGCTTCCCGCAGAGTATCTCCAGCTGCATAAACGAGTGCCTGGCGCGAGAATCCGTCTGTGTGATTTGCGGCCATTAAGAGATGGGCGCAATTGAGACAGAGGCGGAAATGAAGCTCTGCCAACTGAGTGATGAAATGCTCGTCTCCCTCCTGCACAAGTTGGGCCCATTGGCTACCTCCAGCAGAATGTTTATTTCGGAGGCTAGCCCCTTCCATGAGCTGCAGGCACGCCAAGAGTCATTCTTCTCTAGATACTGCATAGCAGTCTCCTTTTGAGCAGTGAGATCGTCCAGAACTTGCTGAGGACCGTCCCATCTCCTCAAGGCCGCGGCCTTGCATGTCGAACTGGCGACATCGGCCGATACCAGACCGCGCACCTGGACGTTGTGGACCTCGTGGAGGCAGTCGCGGAACGGCTGAAGAATCTCCTCCTGGGTTTTTTCGGAGAAATATCGCTCCAGAGATTCAAGATCCTTGTAGTCTCGGGCCCTAGGACCGGCAGTGACCACGGGCCCAAGATTCAATTCCAAGTGCAACCGGTCAGTGAAGCCAGGAACACCCTCATTGAACCCCATGAGGCTTGCACACAGCATGTCCAAGTCCCTAGCCAATATCATCACATCGAAATGATCGTGCGCGCTGGGTGGCAGAGGCGGCGGCGGCTCGTCGTGAGAGGTCATGGTCACTTCGAGGACGTAACCTTTGAAGCGTCTGACGTGGTCTTCGTTCGCAGTCACAATAGGAAGCGAATCCGCGCCCAGAAGGTAAATGGGAACGCCTCGGGACCTGACGTAGACGAAACGATTCTTCTTGATCATGAGGTCGTAGGCCTCGAGGTGGATATCGCGGCTGACCCTGAGAATCGCAGTATCGATCGAGTGCGAGCCGGGGTAAATTCTGCCATGCGCGGTTGGATCATGGACTCAAAGAACTCGAGTTCTGGCCGGGGGTCGAAGTCGGCCAGGAGGAAAGTGTAGATGTTGTTGCAAACCTCTAGCGGCAGGAAACCCAAGCTGCCGACGTTGCCGGGTCGCACTCGTGTGAGGCGCTTGAAATAGGACATCTTGAAGATGTGCACCGACGTTGATGCTGAGGGCTGTTGCGATCGAGATGCAAGCGCGACTTGGTTGTTGACTTTGCGATAGGTGGTGAACCTATCGCGGGGTTGGATGGCCTCAATCAGGGCAGCTGATATCTGTCAAGCAAACAGCATTCTTAAGAAGTTAGCGGTACTTCCCCCCAAAGGGGAAGATGCTTCTCCTCGTAAAACTTACCAGCGAGAGCTTATCGAGAAAGCTTTCGAGAAATGGCTGCTTTGGAGAGGGAAGTCGTCGCGCAGGCTGGTCGTGAGCACTTGCCAGATGTGTGCGCAAGTGGCTGCGCTTCCAGCACACACACCAGCACAGTTTTTCTGACGAAAAGGAGTGTTGATCGTGTTCTGGTTTTGTACAGAGCTGGTCTTCTGACGTTTTATTGTCGCAGGGTCTGCAAACGGGGACTGCCAGGTATAAGTTTTGGGAAGTGCGAAGGGCGGGCAGCAGCCTAGGTTGGAAGGAGGTGTGAGAAGTACTGCAATTTTTGTCGTTGCCCTGTACCAAAAGCTGCACCGATATCACGGGCTGGAACAGGACGAATTTGTGTTCTGTCAGTGCATACTAGCCCACCCAGAAGAGCACGCCAACAGTCAAATTGCCCAAGTGTGAAGTGGGGAGCAGCAGGGCAGGTGTTTCCTTAGATATACACTATGGGAACTATGCTTGAAGTAGGTAGGCATTGGAAACTTCCCATGTGCGTAATAGAGCTCGACACACCTTCAAGGGCTCTTGCAAAGCATACAAGTTTTCCAATCCATGTCATTAAGAGGTAGCTCGCCAGAGAGTGTCTCAATCCTTACAGATCCACTGTGCATGATCGTACAAGTGTGTTTAGAAGGGAGAGAAGGCGTCTAATATAATTCCTGCTGACAGTGAGAAGCCAAAAAAGCCAGTAGTCTAGTCAGCCTCCCTACGCGTAGGAAAGGACGCCCTGATCCAACAGCACGAGAGCACCCTTTGTAGCCTCATCAATGTCCTCCTTGGGTAATCCAAGGGCCTCATTCGCGAGGCCAAGGCGGGTGTGGTCCCCTTCGCCCGTAGGGTAGAAGATCCTCGCATACATCTGCCTCGCAAATCCACCCCTGTCGCCCTTCTTCATCGCCTCCTGGCCCTCCCTAAACCTCTCCTCGGATCCCTGATACCCGATCTTCCAGTCGTTGTCCGTCGTGCCCGTCACCCTCTTGACACTCTCAAACATTTCCTTCTGGCTGACCGTGAAGCTGTCGATATACAGCGCCTTGCTCGCCCAGTTGTTGATGGCGGGGGCCTTATCGCCCTCGTCCTCGGGGTAGACCTTGAGGCTCAGGAACGCTGCGAGGCCGCGGCCGCACTGTGCCCAGGTGGAGGTGGAGATCTTCTCTCCGCCCTGGTCGAAGAAGGTCATCTCGCGCTTCTTGAGATCACACCCGAAGCAGTCCGCGCTGCCGAAGATGGACCACTCATACCAGAAGCCGCAGCCGAAGGCCACCCAGCTGCTCACGCCTAGCCGCTCGATCTCCCCCCTCGCCTTCTGGAAGGGCAGCCCGATCAGGTTCTCCGTCATCATCTTGTCGTTGACGGGATCTGGCCCATAGGCATTGGGCATCACAAAGGGGACCCCGGCCTTCGCAGCGGCGCGGATGAGCTTGGACTCCGTGTCCTCGGGTGCGGTGACAGCGAGGGTGATGATGAGGAACTGCTGGCCCTTGAGGGCGTCGACGATTGTGGCTTCGTCATCGTAGTTGATGGCCACCGGGTGGACGCCTTCCGGGAGCTTGCTCGTACTGCCCTGCCGGGTGAGGGCAGTGACTGTGTGCTTGCCGGCCTTGAGAAGCTCTTTGACGAAGTAGCGGCCTATGCTTCCAGCAGCCTGGACGATTGGGTATTAGAAAATGCACCTTTGCTATATAGGGAAGGTATCTCACTTACGCCCACGATGACAACTTTCTCGATGCGGTTGACAAAACCGGCTGGCTGATCTTTGGTATATTTGGGTGACATCTTAGAAGAATGGTCTTCGATAGAGGCTCAATTATGAATATATTTCCTTCGCCTTGGGTATAGACTTGAGAATTGTCTGTTAATATGTCGGTAATGGATGATGGACGATGAAGCTCCCGAATTATTCACGGATGTGATGGTCAGGTTGGCTTTATATGTTCGACGCATCATATCTGTGAAGCCAAGTATGAACTTGACCTTGAATCGTTTCATTGGAACTATGTCAGCGTGTCTTGGATTGCGGAGCTTAACAGAGAGTCGGCTCAAACTCGAGGCCGAGTGAGGATATGAAAGCATCTCCGTGCGGCCCATAAACCGATCTACCCACATCGGCATCGGTTGCAAGAATACTTCTCGGCGTTAAGACTTGCCTACCTCTGTACCTACTTGGTGCTGATCTGACTAGCACCTAGCGGCGTATGGCTGTTGATGGTGACACGGGATTATGGGAGCAGTGAACTACAAAGGCTATCTCCATCTGGCGGAGGTGACGGAGAAAAGAACTGCTCGATTGGATACGGATATCTCCGCTGCGGGAGCTGATCGGCAATAAGGTTGGCGCTAGGCCGATTGCTTCGGAAGGGTCAGCTCGGACAAGGCGTATCTAGAAGTCCAATCGTACGTGCGATACTTAAACAGCCGCCGGCCGAGGCCCCCGAGCTCGAGGCCACGACGGCTCGGCGATAATTTGAGCCGGCCGAGCTGGTGGATTGATGCAGTATCAATTCACGCAGCAGTGCGAGGAAACAGACGCATCGAGGTAGTGCTTAGCCAAAGACCAGCGAGAGGTGGAAAATTGAAGTTCTCGTGAGTCGCAAAAACGGCAAGCCTGCCAGACGTGGGTCGCAAGCGAAGAGAGAGCCCCATCTGCTCCCGCAGTAGCCCACGTCGTACAAGTGCTTCTTCTCTGTGCTATCGAACGGACTCTTTAGCCGAGTGCGACGGAAACTTGCAGCACGGCGGCGTCAACTATTGCCTTGTCAAAGCCATCCTGGTCCACGGTCGGGGCGGTGACTCGCTGCACACCAGTCCTCCTTGCTCAGTGTGGTCGTCCAACATCGTGAAGCCCAGGCGATGCTCGACCAGCAATGCAGTCAACACGTGCCGTGGCGTGCACCCGAGCTTTCTACTGGCCCCTCGAGCGCCTGAAACATCACTCGGAAGTAAGCTGACAGGTCTCGCCGTCGAAGCGAACAAGAGGAGCTGGCCTGTTCTGTGGTATCCGGGAGGTCGGTAATCGGCTCACGGTTGTTTCTAGCCCCCCCTCAGCCTGAGAATTAGGTGCTGACAGTTCGCCGTCCATCCAGACAAACGGCGCTCGGGTAGCCGCATTGTTCCAAGGTCAAGCCTCTCCACGGATGTGAGAGCGTTCGGAGGACCGTGGCCACAACTCGTCACGTCACACGATTTCTTCAACACACCTGAAGACTGAAGAGAAGGATTTAGACGAGACCGGGTTGTCCATTGTTTTCTTTCCCTGGCTTCCGACTGGGCTTCGACGGCAAGCCACTAGACCTTCCTGCCAAGTGTCCGCAGCGGATTTGAGCCTCGCTTAAGGGAGAGAGAGAGACAAAGACTTGGGCATTGGTGACACCTGGTTTTTTCTCCGACCAATTCAACACAGATCGATCAATATATGAGAAAGGCTCGGGTTGGAGCCCGGAAGCGTTCAAGATATTTCCCCACGCATAGTAGGTGACGCTGAAGGAAAAGCGGTTGCGATACCGACACGAGGTGGCCACAAACCGGCTTGCCTCCTTCGGGTCCCTGTGCCGCGGGTGGAGATGTACAGTACTTAAGTACCTAAAAGCCCTTAGCCAGCCTCGCTAATTGAAAACAACCCAATGAGTCGGGAACTTCAAACGGCTTGTCGTCCCGGGCTCTACGGTACGAGAGTACATACAGCTAGGCTTGTTGGTGTTGTACCTCGGCAGTGTCCCAATTGAGCAATGATCTCGTTGACCTCGGGCCCGCGAGACGAGCACTGCGGGGTGGGGTTGACTCGCCCGGCAGCCGTGGGCCATCCCTGCTTGCTTGACGCGGGGAAACCATGGGAGGATTCTGGGGAAGAGGCCCCCATTCGGCAGCAACCTTGTTTTCTGCGATGTCTTTCATGTTGCCGCAGGGCCTTCATTCCCCAGGGCTCTCTCGGCGAGGGCTCTTTCCGAGGGTGACTTGGTTGACAAGGGAGCCTCATCCGATGCGCCTGCCGGTGCGTGTTCGATGGCTGCGATGGCCCCAGCGAGGCGTTTCGTCATCCCCGCCCACAATTATTCAAGGGTGAGGCGGCCTGGTGAAGTCACCGTGGCTGCAACAGACGTGTCTCCCTAGTAGGAGGATGCAGCACCAGACCGGGATACAGAAGGATGCTGTTCCCCCGTCCTAGTAGGCTAATAGATGCCTCGGGACATCTCGACTAGGTCACATCCCATACCCAAGCCGTTATCCCCCTCCCCCTCCCTCGCTGGTAGAAGGCTTTTCATCTCATCTCTGGGACGTCACTACTGCTTTTGACACCTCATCTTCGGGCATTTCTTATACGCGTGCGAAATCGTCGTCCCCGCCGTTGCCTCTCTCTTCTTGACTTCTGCCCGGCGTGTTGTACTTGGATCTTGGCAAAAATGGTGATCAAATCTCGCTGGAACATCCCGATCGACAACAGCTCTTTGCAGCAATGGATCTTTGGCTCGTCAAAGGGTCCCCTTCCGGACCGGAAGACCATTCTCGACGCTGAGCGCCCAGACACCCATTTCTTGACCTTCACCGAGTATCGACTACTGGCCAAGCGTGTCGGCCTGGGGCTGCAGCAGGCCGGCTTGAAGCCCGGCGACAGGGTGCTCGTCTTCTCCGGGAACAATCTTTACTTCCCGTCCGTGTTTCTTGGCGTCCTCATGGCCGGTGGTATTTTCACAGGTGCCAATCCGACTTTCGTTGCGCGTGAGGTTGCGTATCAGCTTCGCGACAGTGGTGCCACGTTTATGTTTGCTGCGAAAGGTAGCCTTGATATTGCATTGCAAGCTGCGGAGGAAGCAGGCTTGTCGAAAGACCATGTGTTTGTCTTCGATGCAGACACCGATGCTCGGGCCGAGAAACCCACACCCGGAGTGAATGGCCGGCAGAAAGGAGCGAGGCACTGGACCGAGCTCATACAGGCCGGCAAGGCGCAGGCCGAGAGCTGGGACTGGGTCGAGCCCTCAGATGCGGCGAGCACAACTTGCTGTCTAAACTACAGCAGCGGGACGACTGGCGTGCCCAAGGGAGTCGAGATCTCGCACCGCTCATACGTTGCCAACTGCACACAGGTCCTGTTTGTGGCGAAGCTGGACCCGGAGCACGACGTCAAAAGAGACAGGGCTCGGGCCCTCGCCTTCCTTCCGATGTACCACGCATACGGGCAAACCTATTTTGTCGCAAACTACGCTCGTCAAGGCACACCAATTTATGTCATGCCTCAATTCGACTTCATGAAGATGTTGCAATACATACAGAAGTATCGGATTACCACCTTGGCATGCGTGCCGCCAATCATTGTGGCTCTTGCGAAGCATCCTGCCAGCCGTCAGTTCGATCTGAGCAGCGTCGAGACTGTCGGCTCTGGTGCTGCGCCCCTGTCTCATGAGGTCATGACGGAATGCCAGAGCTTGTTCACCAAAAACGAAGTCGTCATCAGCCAAGGCTGGGGCATGACGGAGACGACCTGCACGACCCTGGCCTGGGATAGTAGAGTAGACGCGGGTGCTGGCGTGGGAGAACTCTACCCGAACATGTCCGCGAAGCTCATGGAGCTAGACGGGAAGACAGAGATCCTGGAGGCCAACAAGCCAGGCGAGATCTGGGTGAGCGGGCCAACCCTGCTGAGAGGATACTGGCGCAAGCCGGAAGCAACCCGCGAGACGGTTGTGACCGATCCCGACGGCACACGGTGGCTGCGAACTGGCGATATCGCGCACTGTGAGGAGTACCGCACGGGGACGATATGGCACATCGTCGACAGGATCAAGGAGCTTATCAAGGTCAAGGGGAACCAGGTGGCCCCGGCCGAGCTGGAAGGGCTGCTTCTCGAGCACCCCGCCGTCACGGATGTCGGAGTCATCGGCGTGACCATTGACGGTGAAGAGGTGCCGCGGGCTTACATCCAGAAGAGCCAGGGAGCAAAGGCGACGGAGAAGGAGATTGCGGAGTGGATGGCAGAGAAGGTGACCAGGTATAAGCGTCTTAAGGGCGGAGTGGTGTTCGTGGAGGCGATTCCAAAGAACCCGGTAAGTTGAACATCCTCACGTCCTGCGCTGGCCAAACCATTCTAACCAGGTGTGACCATAGTCGGGCAAGATCCTCAGAAAGATGCTTAGAGAACAGGCTAAAGCAGAAGTTGGGGACCGTAAACCGTTCGATTCGAGAATCTAGATGGGAATTGATGGCGAGACCCACCGGAGACCAGCCAACGAGACTTGGCTGGTCAAGCTGGCGGCAGGGACAGGTACATAAGTTAGTGTCATGATAGAATACATGAGTTAGCCATTCGTGATGATTCAATGAGTTTTTCTCTTTGCCTATATTCCCGAGCTCCCATCATCCTGCCGTCCCGATGCAGCCGGGGAATTTACGCTTATGATTAGCATGCGGTGGGTGCGTGCAGAGGAGTCATCGATTGCTGGGAAGAGTCAGAAGATGGTAAAAGTTATGTCCATACGGTTGAGAGAAGGTGGTCAAGGGTGAATCGACGGATCCATATGCACAAAATAGAAGCTTTTACTGTCCTTGTCTTCACTGAGCTTGGAGTCTCCTATGTAATTGCTGTGTCGTGTGCCTGCTTGCGTACCATTGGCCAGAGCTCCAAGTTTGGACCCACCATTCTGCTGAGGTAAGCCATGCCGACCTTGCGCAGCCAGGAACTTTTTTCCTCGACCGCGAAGAGCTCAAGTCGAGCCTCTCCGATCGGTAGCCATCGCGATTGGGACGACAATAATTGGTGGACAACTGACGACATTCAAACCGGGCTGTATAATTGATCGATCCCAATCGCCTGGACTCCAAAATCTCACTACCTCTCCTCGCCCTTGCTGTTGACGCCACGACCCGGCCTCCAAACCTCATGATGGAGGCACCAGCACAAACCCTCCTTCGACCGGCGACACGAAGCTGTGTCTCCAGCACAAGACACGCCCTCAGACAGCAAATACGCTCGAAAGCCACCGCATCACGCACGAGGCGCTCCCTTAACATCGCTCCACACCCCTCCTTCCTCGCCTCCGACTCGCGCCAGCAACAAGACCACATCATCTTCAACCCGCCCGCGAGCGCCCCGTCCGTATACCACACACCCTTCAAGTTCCTGCCCAAGACCGACCCCCGGAGGCGCGCGAACCTGGCCAAGATCTTCGAGTCACACTTTGCGCCGCCGGCCAACACCACCCCGGGAGGCGCAGAAACCACCACCACCACAGCAGACCTCCCATCGGTGCGGGGGCTGCACAAGCCCAACCCGGCCTTCGACGCCCGAGGCCCCATCACCAAGTCCGAGGTGGAGGAGATGCGGCGGCTGCGGGAGGAGGACCCGCACAAGTGGGACGTGAGGGCGCTGTCGGACAAGTACGCGATCCCGCACATCTTCGTCATGATGTGCTGCCAGGCGCCCAAGGAGAAGCTCGAGTTCGAGAGGAAGAAGATGGAGCTCATCCGCCAGCGGTGGGGGCCCATACGCGCCAAGGCAAAGGAGGACCGCCACCGGAGGACGCAGATGCTGTACCGGGGGGAGATATAGGTGGTCCTCGGTTTGTGGCCGTACCAGGCCACACGAGGATGCTGGACGCGATGCCTCAAACGAAGGTGGCGTATTCTGCTCTGTGGAAATCTGGGGCCAGAGCCATCGACAGAGATTGTTGAGCTACGCCTGACCGTCCACCCTGGAGAACGAACCGTTCAGCCGGCCCCAACTCGAATCGGCCCTCTTGTGTGGTTGGTGGGATGAAGCGACACCACCCAGAGCGAGGGCAGCTTTGGGCGATGAGGGACGACTACGGATGTACCTTAGTGTACCATTCATACTGTAAAGTCTGGGAGAACAATAGAATACAGGCCACAAAGACAGGCCTGGACACCGGCAGGCAATCGCCGAATGGATGGCAGGCTCGGCCGACCAAAGTCTGAAGAGCTTCTCTGTTCTGTACATTTAAAACACCTCCAAATACCATCTCAAGCTTCATGCAAACCACAGACGTACTCCGGTCAGACTTGGGGAGACCAAAATGGCCGACCGGATAAATTGATTCGCTGTCTCTCCCATCTACTGGAGACTAGCCATCCTCAAGCAGGCTCTCGACTATTCTGCGAGGCTAAACGTATTCAACAGGGCTATTACTCTGACGCCGTCCCTTGAGGTATCAAATGGCCTTTGCGATGAAGCCGTCCCGTCCTTGGAAACCTAAGGCTTCTGGTCCATTTCGTAATCCTTCTTGCTTGGAATCACCCTTGAGCACCACCCACACCAGCTCCGGGCCTGGCCGTTTACCTCACGGCGCAGGCTCTGGCCCGATACCTTCTCATCCTCCCACTCAGGCACGCCCCCGCCGACTCTCACCATGGTTATCTTGACCGATTTGATCTTATTCCCTATGCCTTCCACTTCGTGCCTAGCATAGCCGGGTCCCAAGGCCGGCGACGGTGTCCGCGTGTTTGCGGATGTTGAGCCAGGGTCCAGAAGACCCGGCGTGGAAGAATTGCTATGGAGGCTCAGGTTGCTATGGCTACTGCTCCAAGAATGTGCCCCACTGTACAGGCTCAGGGTAGTCGGTGACGTGCCGGCGGAATGGCCCTGGGCCAGGAGGTTCTCTGCCTCGCGGGCGTCTGCGGCATCGCAGTCGGTCTCGTGCTCAATGTACTTGCTGTTGCAACACTCGTTTTTCCTGCAGCATTCCACACCGCGATCTGCATCTAGGATTCCTGTCAGTATATCCCTCCCGCTTTGGTAAGTGAAGAGCAACTTCAATCAAAAATTGCTCTCGCATAGGTGTACTTGCCCCCGATACCGGTGCCGAGTCCGCCTAAGACTTCCCCATACTGGGACCGCCATTTCCAGATCCTGGGTCCGCGTCAGTGGTTGTGGGTCCCTTGTGACGTGCCTCCTGCTGTGGACAGGGGACAGAAAGTCAAAAGAGAGAAAAGGCGGAATCCTCTCACCCGCGATACTCGGAGTCTGCGCCCCTGATCCCCCGACCGCACGGCTGGCAGAGCCATACTCCGGCCGTCTCACATATACATATCGCGCGTTGCACCAGGTCGGAGGCGGCTGGGATGTCCGGGCTTAGCTGTGGCTTCACAAGGCGGCCGACGGGTGCCTTCTGGCAGGAGAGACAGAGCCGGCGATGTCTGTCGCGCATAACGGCAGGGGCTGGTGGTTTGATAGCACAATTCTGGCGGTCGGAGATCTTTGTCAGTTACAAGCCCACAGAGCTGGGCGGCAGCCGGGAGACATAGCTCACCCTGCAAACGACTGTGCTACATTTGCGACACTGGGAAACCATGTCCCGAGCACAGCTCCCAGCCTTGCCGTTATAATAGCTGCTCCTTGATGTGTCTTCCATATAGTACCAGTTGCCAGCCCTGGCGCGGTATCGCAGCGTAGATTCGGGGTCGACAGGCAGCTCCTCGTTGACGCAGTGAACGGTCGATTTGAGGAGGATGGAACGGTACTGCAGGAGGGAGTCGTGGACGCCGCGACAAGTGCGTGACAGGCTATCGAGATCGTTGAGGTCAAGCTGAGCAGCCACGGCCATGACAATACTGGAGTCTCCAGTCAGTTGGGCTCTTCCCCAGGCACAGACGGCCCGGAGAGAGGTCGGAGTTGAGAAGACAGAAGGCCAAAGGGGCCAAAAGGTTTGGTGGTTCGCCTACGGATAGCATCCCAAAGCCACTGTCATCGGGTGTACCTCTGCGACAGCGGGCTCGTGAGTCGCCTCCTCGCGATCGTCCGGGCCTGGAGGAGCGCCGTCCTGCTCCTCGTGCCCGTGAACGACCGAGTAGTCCGGCGGCGCAGTGCCGTTCCACATGGGCTTATTCAGGCCGTGGCCCTGCTCAAGTGGCTCGACGTCATCGTCTTCAAGATCCACAAAGACGGCCATTGTGGCTTTAACATGTGTTCAAAGAGAAATAACCAGTAAGAAGTTCAGGTAGAGAGAAGGGCAAAATAAAGATAAGGCTAAGGAACCATGAGAGCAACACTATGGGGAGAAGGAGAGGGGGGAAGAGGCAGGTAGGGAAGTGAGATATCTAGTCTATGCAGTCCGGTAGCTGAATACAGGTAGACTGGACTAATAGACCGCATAGGTACGAGATCGATCTCGGAGGGATCTGGGAGAGGCATCCTTGACGATTGACCTGGAGGGGTCAAGGGGCACTGCCGCCCGCCGGACCCCACCTGCCAGTCTAAGACATGTGCAGCCAGAACCCAGGGTACCGGGATACTTTGCGGCCCACCACTCTACTACTACGCTCCGGCAGCCGGCTGGACCCCTAGGCTCGACAGTCTTGACAGCCTCTCTGTCGAGATATCGAGAAATCGGCACGGCAGGGCTGGATGTCACTGCCAGCAAACCAATGCCGACTCGCGAGCTTGAAAGAAGCAGAGTTACCTCTGAGACTTCTGCAGTGAGTCTCCGGATCCGTCCAAGGCGGACACCTCTTCGCCATTATCTCTCCAAGTGGGAGCTGCCTAGGAGCCGGAGCTGCAGCTAGAACTGGACTGGCCTCGGTCATACCAGGTCAATCCGATCCTCAAATTCGACCTTACAGCTAGCTGATCTGCAGTGATCATTGCAGGTCGCACTGCTATTGCGTGGGTATTTTGGGCGGGTGGAGGAGACGACTGGTAGAGACGATGAGCGAACCTTGCTGCATTCCAAGTTCCTGGGAGCAGCTCGCTGACTCGAGCAAGACCACAGTGATGCACCCATTGCTCACAACCGCCATCATGGCATCCGGAAGCTTTGTTGTATCGGTGCCTGACGACGCTCCCCACTCGGAACCAATTTTTCGACCGGTCCTGGCTGTGGGCCTTGCATCATCCTGTTGGTCTGCCGTCTAGTGACTGGTAACGCACCGACTAGGGGTCACATGCGCACAGGGTGGCTGCTCGTTCTGCGCCCACGGTGGATCTTGGATTTGATAGCACGCAGCTATGAGATGAAAGTCAAGTTCATTGCTCAGAGAAAAGATATAATGGTCTAGTGATCAGTGTCACTTGTGTTGTGGGGGCCGGAGAGGTTCCAGCATCCAGACCTTCTCCTCTAGCGTCAAGACTACCATGTGCCGGTCAGCTTTGGAAGCTCTGAGGACCACGAACCCGAACATGGAGCCCAAAACTAAATTTCACATTCCTTTTCGTTTCTCTTACTCGCATAGTGCTGAAGGGAGGGCCGGATCGATCAGCTCCCCATACCTCCTCGACGTCCCCCTGAGCCACGTCATCGTTCTTCTTGCACAATATGTCTGATCATCCAGCTTCTACACGACCACAGGCGCAGGATACACGGGAGAGATTGCACAGAAGCTCACAGGAAGGACCTGACGGAGGAGAAAGTCGGGTTGCGCAATGGGTCGACCGAGCCGATGATCTGGCGCAAGAGTTGCGTCCGCCCCCTCCTCAACGCACCCAAAGAGCTACCCACGAGATCGCGTCGTCGTCCGAGGACATGGACTCGAGAAAGATCACTCTGCCGCAATACCCTGGCCAGGTTCGTCTCAGAGATGCGCAACCGGGTGCTCGCCGTCCCAGCTTGCACTCGCCACAGGCAGGACTGTCCCGTATTCCCGGCACGCCTGCCGCAGGAGAATGGTCGACACATGCTCCAGCCGGTCCTTCGTCACCAACAGCACGGGAATCATACCCGCTGGCAAACCACCCTAACAGAACTCGTCGAACCACCAGCAATATCCCATTACAGGACTTGAGAGGCTCCATGCGTACTGAACAGTCCAGCAGCGATGACGAAAGCACAGATTTGCCTGTTGGGAAACCGCCGGCCATTCCACATCGGAATCCGCATCGTTCGTCACCAAGAACAGACGGCACAGCATACAGGCCGGGCTCAAACGGAAAGCAATCCAGCTTCATGAATGCAGGAACGAACTCGGTGCCCAATCTGGGTCCGACGTTGCCTGGATCTGCATCTCGTCCAGTCTCGGTTGACTCTAATGGCAAGGCATTGGATGTCTCCTCACAGGCAGAACAGCCCAACCAACAAGGCCCAGTTTCAGACGCTGCGCCTCGAGTTCCCCTGCTGCCGAGTCGGAACCCACGCCGTGGAGCGACAAGCATGGTAACAGCTTCACCCTCAACGCACGAACAACCTAGGATCAAAAGATCAGGGAAGGTTCCCGAACGGTGTTTTCCACCTTTAGTGGCCCAGAAAGACTCGCAGCATGGCTCAGCATCCCGAGCGAAGCTACCAAAGGTCACCAACTTGGCATCTCCCACACGGCATGGGGCCGTCCATACACCGAACTTGGGGCTCAAATCGACATCCTTCACGAGAAATACCCCTCGCGCAGATGCAAGTCGATGGGGCCTCCGAAATAGCACTCCAACGGACAGTGGTGGTTCCAGTACGGGCTCGACCGTCACATCCTCCAACCCATCCACCGTCGGACAGAAATCCTCTGTGTCTGGCAGAACCAAGACGTCCAGTATCTCGTCGACGAAAGAGCGCAAGGAGGCAATGGAATCCTTGGAATGCATCCGCAGCGACGTGATGGTGAATTACCTTTACCAGCAGGCTCTTACAAAATCCTACGTCTCAGCCCTTGACTTGTGGCAGGGCATCGTACTCAAAGAGAAGCGAGGGAAGTACTCATGTTGTCCTCCACAGCTGTCAATCTTCGAGAATGGCCTACTTGACAACGTCAAGAAGATGAACGTATGCTGTGCGATGACAGTGAGCACGCCAGTCACGAAAACTATCTTGGAAAGTACAGCATACGTGGAGCTTGACCACGTTCCTATGCCGAACGGTTTGCGGGTGCAGGTGTTGAAGACTATGTCGGACCTACCGCGGTGTCAGATCCATCATTTCGCTGCATTCTTGGAGGATTTGATGATCCTAGTGGTGTGGGACGATGATCCAGAGCATCTGCTGCAGCGAGCGGAGGACTTGGAGGCAAAGTTCGTTAAGATGATCTGGGTTAACAAAGAAGAACAAGCCGACGAAGATGAGAAAGAAGATCCGAAGGCACTGGAAGGTGAAGGAGTCGAGGCTGTAGACCCCGGAACATTGGAGGCAGGAACAGCAGGCCAAGAAGAGCGGCCGGTCATGTTCGTAAGCTCTATCATCGTGGCTCTCACTGTCTGTCTCGCCGTCGCATGTATGGGTTTCGGCTGGAGGCGCCTGGCCATGGAGTGCAAGGTGGACAAAAGTTTCCTCCGACTGGCGCTTCTCCTTCTCGCGCCTGTGCAACTATTCTTCAGCATGGTACGTGAGACCCCACCTGTGTCACGTCTACTTTTGGGACTAATGAACGATTTACAGTTCTTCTTCCAATCGGTCTGTGGCAACATTATCCAAATGATTGGCCCCACCAGCCCGATGAAAAGCAACTCGAAGTATTACTCCGGGAAAGCACCTAAGAAGCTGGAACGAAGAGACTGTCTCCCTCATGTCACGATCCAGATGCCGGTGTACAAAGAGGGCACGAAAGCTGTCATCCGACCCACAGTCATGTCCGTCAAGACTGCTATCTCCCACTATGAGATGCAGGGTGGAACGGCCAACATCTTCGTGAATGACGACGGTATGCAGCTTCTCGGTGAGGAGGATGCGCAGGAGCGCCGGGACTTCTACGACGAGCATCAAATTGGCTGGGTAGCAAGGCCAAGGCACGATCCTTACGGCGAGCGCCCCTTCGTGCGTCGGGGGAAGTTCAAGAAAGCGTCCAACATGAACTATGCAATGAGTGTGTCCAGAAGGGTTGAGGACAAGCTGCACCATGTCTCCCGGGACGAGGATTGGACTGACCTGGAAGAACACTACGAGTATCAAAACGCTCTTGCGGCGGTTCTCGAAGAAGACAAGGGGAGGACGTGGGCGGAAGGCAATATTCGCATGGGCGACTACATCCTCTTGATCGACTGCGACACGCGAGTACCCAAGGAGTGTTTTCTAAATGGGGTCAGTGAGATGGAGCAGTCGCCGCAGGTGGCAGTGCTTCAGTTCACGTCTGGAGTTTTGAATGTTACAACCTCCTTTTTCGAACGAGGGTAAGTAGCACGTTAAACAGCCCACTCCCGCCCCCCCGGACCATTTTCACTGGCAGACGCAATGCTAACTGATGCTACTCAGCATCACGTGGTTCACGAACCTCATCTACACAGCTATAACCTATGCCGTCTCAACGGGTGATGTGTGCCCCTTTGTCGGCCATAATGCTCTGATTTCCTGGTCAGCCATACAAACCGCAGCCGCCTTCGAAGACGAAGATGGATACGAGAAGTACTGGTCCGAGTCCCACGTTTCCGAGGACTTCGATATGTCTCTACGACTGCAATGTGCAGGCTACTCCCTTCGGTACGCCGCATACACGGGCCAGGGATTCAAGGAAGGCGTCTCTCTGACCGTCTATGACGAGCTCGCCCGGTGGGAAAAGTACGCGTACGGGTGCAATGAGCTTCTCTTCCATCCATTCCGGTACTGGCTCACGCGGAGCCCGTTCACGCCCCTCTTCAGGCAATTCATCACGGCGCGCCAAATCCCCCTGCCGAAGAAGATCACCATCTGCTCTTACATCGGGACGTACTACGCCATAGGGTCGGCGTGGCTGCTCACGGTGACAAACTACCTCCTAACGGGTTGGGGGTTCGGGCTGTACGAGAAGTACTACGCCGACTCCTTCTCCATTCTTTTCAGCGTCATCGTGGTCTTCACGGGGCTGGGCAACCTGTCGCTGGCGGTGCTGCGGTATCGGCTCAAGAGGGGCTCGCTGGTCGGGAACTACCTGAATAATGCTAAATGGATCCCGATGCTCACCATCTACCTCGGGGGAGTCTCGCTGCACGCGTCGCAGGCGATCCTGAGCCACTTCTTCGAGATCGACATGAACTGGGGCGCGACGTCGAAGGAGCTGCGCGACGTCAGCTTCCATGAGGAGCTGGGCAAGGTCCTTAGGCAGTTCAAGGGCACGTTCCTCTTCTGCCTGGCCAGCACGCTCGTGATCCTGCTCGGCTACTGGGTCGTGCCGTACCAGTGGCAGATCCGGGACTTTGCGTCGATTTTCCCGTTCGCGATGCTGGTCGGGTGCCACTTCCTGCTGCCGATCGTGCTGAACCCAGCCCTGATAATGTTGAGCTGGTAAGCGGGAGGCGATATGTCTGTTTGGAGTCGTGGTCCAACCTGCATTTCAAAGGCTCACTGGATGGAATTGGACCCAAGAGGCATTGCGCGGAGTAGCACCTGGGCACGCAAAATATCACGTATAGGTACTAGATCAATGATGACGATGATACCGAATTTGCCGTATGATGGCTTTAATTTCTTAATGCTTTGTTTTCTCGATGAGAGATAGAGGTCAGCCAGGTCCGCTGGAAAGTCAAAGGCAACCACTGACTACCATTGAGTATGCCCACCCGGTGCCTTATTGCGAGCGAGAATGGGCCCAAATCGGGAGATTTTCATTGTTGACGAGGAATTTTAATCCGATTTAGTGTCGACCTGGGGAGCCTACGTCTTCAGTATCGCAGTCTCACCCAGTCGCGCCCGTCCCCCTCACAGCCTGGCGCGATATTGCGGTGAGGCTGGAGAAGGCTAAATGTCGTGAGACTCGAGGGTCGTGCCCGAACCTTGTCGGCAAAGTTTGCTGCACAAAGAAGACGGCGCACCCAAACGGAGATCCGGTTAGTTTTGATCATGGGGATGTCGCCTAGTATAGAGGCTGCTCAGACTCTGGCTAAGTGGTGAAGACTCGGGCTCTTGGGCTCTTATCACAAAGAAATCCTGCCGTGGGCTGGTGGATGGCCTCGACCGGGCTTTTTGCCAGGCAAGAGGGCTAGAGCAATTGGGACGAGCAGTCCTAGCTTCCAGGGGAGGAAGGAACCCTCGAGAAGGGCTCCAAATTTCAACCAACGTCAAGATCTGTAATCGAGGGCGAATACTGTTGGTAGATTACGAGCACACTGGCTGGCTGAGTTGAAGGATGGGTAAGGGCGGCGACCATATCGGTACGTCACGGTGGATACGGAAGAGAGGTCGACGTTGGCTTAAGCAACCGTGAATGGGCCGTGGCTGGAGCAGGTGGGGGGTGCGACTGCCAGAACCCAATTAGGATGGCGGGCGCGGGATGGTGTGGACCGACAAGCTCGACAGCTCCTGGGTGACGTCTGTTCCGGGCGCCGATCCAACAATCAATCCTCTGTCAGTCCGGTCTGTGTCTGGGCTTTTATTTTTTTGATTCTGATTCCGATTACTGATTCCTGCCCTCTTGGAGCTTCCATTTTACAGTTCTCCTGAAATTTCATTCTTATTATCATCAAGCAGACTGATCGAGTCACCGGTATCTCGAGCAAGCAAGCGAACAAACAACCTGCTCTCTGACTGGGTGAAGCTGCAGTCCTGCTAGCCCTGCCCCTCGTCAAGATCCGATGAGATCCCCTTTCTCCTCCGCCACCAATAGGGAGCAGGTGTAACCACCTCCCTCGGGACAGACAGACACACCCGACCGGTCTACCCGCTCTTGCATCGCGTATTGGAGGTGAGTTCACGACTATTTGGTGTGTCTGTCGGTACCAAGCCCACGGTTGAGACCCTGCATCCGCATCTGCGTCGCCTAGCCGGCTTGGTCTCTCGGGAAGCGAGGCTCGGGTCGGGCGTGGGCGGGCGTGGGTGTGGGCGCGGGCGCGGGCGCTGGTGTGAGGTGTGGTTGGACCCTGAAAGCTGTCGTCCCTGCTGTCTCATCAATCATCAGGCTCTCTTCTCAAGCTGTTCACTGCCCAGTCTGCCCATATAGCCCCTTCCGTCTGCCCCTGCTTTCCTGCATGCCTCACTCCTCCTCCGGCTTGTCATTGGGGGCCACGTCGCATCCTCTGCTGAGCTGACCAAGCCTTCTGCGGCTTGACCTGCTTTTCTCGAGTCGGATCAGCGTCGGCATCATCATCAGCATCAGCACAAATTTCGCCTTTGCTACACTCACACCAGCTGCCGTACCCTGTTCATGCCGCTAACCCTGAACGAGAACGTGCAGTGAGGTGACACCACCTACGTAGCTCCTCCAGTACGAGCATTGTTCCGGCCGTCACACGACCCCAGACCGCCACAGCCTATCTTTGTTTCCTCCGTCCGCCCTATCGGTATTTTATCCTCTACACAACAAACAGCCTGCGCCTGTAGTTCCCCGACAACTTCCTATCCGATTGTGCCAACGCCGACTCCTTCTATTCCGATAGCTGGCAATGTCTGGCACCGGCATGGATGCGCACAAGGCACCCGGTCCCCAGGGCCGGAGCGATTCCATTGATGACTACGACGTCTTCGACGATGCCAAAACATATTACGCAGCCGACCGTCACAAGGGCACAAAGGCCTCGGCCCGGACTCGCACCTTCTCCCAGGTATGTTTCCAATTGGCCGTTGGCCGCTATGTCTAAGGGTATCTACTCACAGCAATGACCATGCAGAATAGTCTCATGCAGCAGATGGAGAGACTGGGCCTGAAGGAGCCTTTCCGCCGGGGAAGCCATGGTACGCAGCAACAAGAACCCGCCTGCCCATCCCATACCATCGAGTGCTCTAGCTAACGTTCAGCCAATGATCAGACGAGACTACCCTACAGCAGAACCGACGGTTCCTCATCTCGGTCGATGCCACCCTCGAAAGTTTACAATCACAGGAGGATACAGATGGCAACATGCAGATCACAATCGAGGATAACGGCCCCAAGGTAAACTGTGCGTCCGGTTACGTCTGCTGGCTCAGGCTGACACCATGCAGGTGCTCTCTCTCCGGACGGCCGCATCCAATGGCTTCAACAGGTTCGACATCCGAGGGACCTACATGCTGTCCAACCTCCTGCAGGAGCTGTCCTTGGCCAAGGAGTTCGGACGCAAGCAGATCATCCTGGATGAGGCACGGCTGAACGAGAACCCGGTCAACAGACTCTCCCGCCTTATTCGCGACCATTTCTGGGACGGCTTGACCCGGAGAATCGACGCATCAACCATCGACATTTGCGCCAAGGACCCCAAGGACTGGACCGATGACCCTCGCCCACGCATATACGTCCCATTCGGCGAACCTGAGCAGTTTGAGTTCTACACCAAAGTCGCAAAAGAGCGGCCGGACCTTAGGTTGGATGTCGTCCGGCTGCCAGACTCGATGGAGATCACTGCTGAATTCATTCGTGACTTGAACAATGCCCCAGGCCTTCTCGCTGTTGAGATGGAGAAGATCAAAGACCCCAAGACCGGTGAGGACACACTGCGTGGCGTGCCATTTGTCGTGCCTGGCGGCCGTTTCAACGAGTTCTATGGCTGGGACAGCTACATGGAGTCGCTGGGCTTGCTTGTTAACGACAAGGTCGACCTCGCCAAGTCCATGGTGATCAACTTCTGCTTCTGCATCAAACACTACGGCAAGATTCTCAATGCTACCCGGTCCTACTACCTAGGTCGGTCACAGCCGCCTTTCTTGACCGACATGGCACTCCGTGTATATGAAAAGATCCGCCACGAGCCGGGAGCTCTGGATTTTCTCCGGACGGCCATACTGGCAGCCATCAAGGAGTACCACAGCATCTGGATTGCTGCTCCTCGTTTCGACCCCGTCTCAGGTCTATCCAGGTACGGGCCTATTGGGATGGGCGTTCCGCCAGAGACGGAGGCTAATCACTTCGTGCACGTCCTGGAGCCGTACTGCAAGAAGCACAACCTAGAGTTCAAGGAGTTTGTTCGCGCTTATAACAATCGCGAGATACTCGAGCCAGAACTGGACGAGTACTTCATGCATGATCGGGCCGTGCGAGAGTCAGGACACGACACCAGCTATCGTTTCGAAAAGGTTTGCGCGAATCTTGCGACCATTGATCTGAATTCTTTGCTCTACAAGTATGAGACGGACATTGCCCGCACCATTCGAAACATCTTCAACGACAAGCTGCCTATTCCTGAGGAGTACTGCGTCGGCTCGCTCGTTCCCGGCCAGGTCGAGTCCTCTGCCATCTGGGACCGCAGGGCCAAGCGCCGCAAGTTGGCCATTGACAAGTACCTATGGAACGAAGAAGAGGGCATGTACTTTGATTACAACACCGACACGCACGAGCAGGCCACTTACGAGTCGTGTACAACGTTCTGGGCGCTCTGGGCCGGTGTTGCGTCCCCCAAACAGGCCGCCGCCATGGTGACCAAGGCGCTGCCCAAGTTCGAGGCGTACGGAGGGCTCCTGGCTGGGACGCTTAAGAGCCGCGGTGAAATCAGCCTCGCCCGGCCGAACCGTCAGTGGGACTACCCCTACGGCTGGGCACCGCAGCAGATCCTCGCTTGGACAGGTCTCTACCGTTATAGCTTCACGGAAGAGGCTGAGCGGTTGGCGTACAAGTGGCTGTTCATGATGACCAAGGCGTTTGTGGACTTCAACGGCGTAGTGGTCGAGAAGTACGACGTGACGAGGCCAATCGACCCGCACAGGGTTGATGCCGAGTATGGAAACCAGGGCTTGGATTTCAAGGGCGTTGCGAAAGAAGGGTGAGTCGGACCCAGACAGTAGCGACTGTTTGTCTACTATTTGTTCGTGGCCCCGATGCTAACGAGATTTTGCAGGTTCGGCTGGGTCAACGCCAGCTACGTCTACGGCCTGCAAATTGTGAGTGCTCACATGCGCCGCGCGCTGGGTACATTGACGCCGTACGAGACATTCGTCAAGGCTCTCGACGAGAACAAGGCCAAGGCGCTCTCTGAGATGGCTTAGACAAGTATTTCCGTGCTTGCCGTTCAGCTAGAATTTAGATGCGGGCGGGCATTGGTTTTGGTGTTGGAGGTGGCGCATCATTCTTGAAAAAGCAACCGTCAGCAAAGCATAGGGATTCGAGGTAGAGAGGGCTTAACCATCCATAGACTGGGGGAGAGCACACTCGAGTTGAAGGCGGTCAACGGTCTATATTCTTGGCTTAGCGCAGCTCGGGAAAGAAGGTATACAGGGACGACATGAACATCAAAGACTGGACGGACAGTAGATAACGTGAACATGGGACAACGGCCAAAACCTTGGTGGTCGCACTAGAACATAACCTAAACAGCATGGAGATTTCCATTTCAACGTAAACATTTTCGACCGACGCCACCTTACTTGTACAGGTGCATGGTTGGGTTCGGAACTTGACCGAGAGGCGGCTCAAAGCAGGCGACGCTCTCCTAGATATTCCGCATGTGACAGCTAGAACGAGTCACGGAGGTGAGACAAGGCGCCTGTAGAGTTGATCAAAGAACCGAGGTTCCAGCCTCGATCGGGCCAGGCGTGCATAGTAAGGAGGCTCAAGAGCGCCAGGGGTTGCACCCAAGTAAAGGCTATGACGACAGACCCTCCTATCACATGTCACGATGGCCTGAGTAAGGGAACAGGGCTCCATCTGTTCGACGAAGAACACTGGGAGTAGATGCAATTGATCGATTGCGAAGGAGAAGCCCAGTGAGATATCAGACCCCTTTGGATTGTTCTGGGCGATCGATCTGGTCGGCAGCATCAGACAGAGCTGCAGCTGGCTGATCAGAATAGGGCTCTTTGTTCCACGGCATCCAGACGTCAACGTCAACGTCAACGTCGGCTCACCCCACCAGAGCTGCATGACGATGAGACGGATGATTCAACGTTCCCCAGGTCCCGGCAGTAAGGAGAAACCGCCCTATCAGGCCCAATGCCACTTCTAGAATGCCACATCAACCCCTAGCGCGATGCGGGGGAGGAGCTGGGGGTCTGGCCTACTGAATTCCCAGCGTGCTGTTTTCGGCAACTCGGCCAATGGCCGCATGCTCAGCGCTCCCTTTCAGCCGAGAGCAACCACCACATGCGCTGCCCACGGGAGGAGCCAAGGAGGCAAGCAGGTACCTTGTTTACCGCCACAGCTTTGCCAGGAATGCAAAGTACGTACATACACACTCATACACCACTCTCCCTCTCACACACATAGCACGGGAGTTGACCGAGCATTGACTCCAAGGGTGTCCGGGGAGGGGGGTGGGAGGTGATCAACAGCATGGGATTCCTCTTCGCCATAGCCGCTTGGCCGAACCCTCCCGATGAACCGATGTACTAATAAATAAAACGCCCGCCTCTCTCAGCCGTGGCATGGCCTGCTTGATCGATTGTAGTTTCATATCATATGACGGCGGTAGGACCTTGTCTGTTCACCCTTGGCTTTGTGCCTCTCCTCGCTTCCTTCTCTCCCCTTTTTTGCACAACTCTCGTGACGATACCAAGAGACATACACATTTACTGGTATATCCCGTCCCTCTGTCTTCGCCAACTCCCTAGAAACAACAATACCGAGCTGTAGTATTGTCTTTCTGTTGCAATAGGCTACGACACGTAAACACATATACACACATCATGGCGGCCAACAACATGGTAAACCCTGCGGTGGACCTCAAGACCGAGGACGAGCTCTTCGCAAAGGAGGTCGAGGAGGTCAAGAGATGGTGGAGTGACTCGAGGTGGAGGAACACCAAGAGGCCCTTCACGGCCGAGCAGATCGTCTCCAAGAGGGGCAACCTCAAGATTGACTACCCGAGCAACGCACAATCAAAGAAGCTGTGGGATATCCTCGAGGGGAGGTTCAAGGTAGGTTGTTGGCTCCCACTTTCCATCGAGGGCCTTCTTCAGCTATCTGTGCCAGAAGAGGCTATGAATTGAGGCTAGAAAGGCTCACTCATAATACTGTGCAGAACCAAGATGCGAGCTACACCTACGGCTGCTTGGAACCGACAATGGTCACGCAGATGGCCAAATACCTCGACACCGTCTATGTCTCTGGATGGCAGTCGTCCTCAACGGCATCCGCCTCAGATGAGCCCGGTCCGGATCTGGCTGATTACCCCTACGTGAGTCCTAGATCTCCACCTGTTCACTTGCAATGACTTAGGCAATGGCAATGTGCTCACCAGCGTCCAACAGACCACCGTACCGAACAAGGTCTCGCACCTGTTCATGGCACAGCTCTTCCACGACCGAAAGCAGCGACAGGAGCGCCTGACGACCCCCAAAGAGCAGCGCGCTCACGTGGCAAACATCGACTACCTGCGCCCCATCATCGCGGACGCGGACACGGGCCACGGCGGCCTGACGGCGGTGATGAAGCTGACGAAGCTGTTCATCGAGAAGGGCGCCGCGGGCATCCACATCGAGGACCAGGCGCCCGGCACCAAGAAGTGTGGTCACATGGCCGGCAAGGTGCTGGTGCCCATCAGCGAGCACATCAACCGCCTGGTTGCCATCCGGGCGCAGGCGGATATCATGGGTGAGTCTACGAAGACCGAGGGTTATACGGGGCCGGAACAGAGAGACTGACCGGGTTCGCCCCCATTCACAGGCTCCAACCTCCTCGCCATCGCGCGAACCGACGCCGAGGCGGCAACGCTCATCTCGACGACCATCGACCCCCGTGACCACGCCTTCATCCTCGGCACGACCAACCCCAACCTGCAGCCCCTCAACGACCTGATGCTGGCGGCCGAGCAGGCGGGCAAGGTGGGCGACCAGCTGCAGGCCATTGAGGACCAGTGGCTGGCGCAGGCGGGCCTGAAGCGGTTCGACGAGGCCGTGGTCGAGGCCATCAACAAGGGCACGCACGTCGACAAGCAGGGGGCCGTGGCCAAGTACCTCAAGGAGTCCAAGGGCAAGTCGCTGGCCGAGGCGCGCGCGCTCGCCCGCGGCATCACGGGCGTCGAGGTCTTCTTCGACTGGGACGCGCCGCGCACGCGCGAGGGCTACTACCGCCTCAAGGGCGGCTGTGACTGCGCCATCAACAGGGCCATCGCCTACGCCCCCTACTGCGACGCCATCTGGATGGAGAGCAAGCTGCCTGACTACAAGCAGGCCGAGGAGTTTGCCAAGGGCGTGCATGCCGTCTGGCCTGATCAGAAGTGAGTTCCTTTTGTCTTTCACTAATCACATTCCTTTCCCTTTATTATTCTCTCTCGCATTATACGCGCACATATATGTACAGTGTTGCTGCCCTCGTCGAACCGCCAGCTAACAAACAACCCACCAATGCCTAGACTCGCATACAACCTCTCCCCGTCCTTCAACTGGAAGACGGCGATGCCGCGGGCCGAGCAGGAGACGTACATCCGGCGGCTGGCGTCGCTGGGCTACTGCTGGCAGTTCATCACGCTGGCGGGCCTGCACACGACGGCGCTCATCAGCGACCGGTTCGCCCGGGCGTACAGCCAGGTCGGCATGCGCGCGTACGGCGAGCTGGTGCAGGAGCCCGAGATGGAGCAGGGCGTCGACGTCGTCAAGCACCAGAAGTGGAGCGGCGCCACCTACGTCGACGAGCTGCAGAAGATGGTCACCGGCGGCGTCAGCAGCACCGCCGCCATGGGCAAGGGCGTGACCGAGGACCAGTTCCACTGAGCATTTTTGGTCCCGTGTTTTTTGTACATACCAGATGTGCGTGTCACTGGGGCGAAATGGCAATCTTGTTTTGAAGTAAATGCGAACTTCGTGACGTGTAATTACGATCCCCCTCTTTGAAGAGCCGGTAGGATCAGTGAGTGAATGCTTGAAGCATTGCCATACTAGATATCAGTGTTTAGATCAACTGTGGTACATACACTGCCTCCTGTCCAATGAGGTATCAAGCAGAACGCCAACGCATGAGGCAACTGAGAGTTATGCAGGGCAGGCGTCATGAGCTGAGATCGATGCTTCTGGCTGGTGCTGGACAAGCCATATCTCCTTTTCAGAGCGAACCGTGAGGGTCCTACTAAAGAGGCTAAAGTGAGATTGCTACATTGTATTTTCATGTGCGGCAATACATCCTTTTGCGCTCTCAAGTACCAGTGAACGTGTTGGAATAGAACAGAGTGCCGTTAATGAACTCGAACACCGCAAAATAAGCTGGCTAGGGATTGAGACGGAAAAGCTCGAAAGGAACCACAGTAACCACGCCGACCAACCCATTGTCTGTCTTCGGAAGGGCAGCTAAGTCTGAGAATTCCCGACCTGCGCTCCGGATGTCTGGCAAAATCGAGCGAAGATAGTTCCACATTGTACTCGGCACCACCGCAACAACCTCATTGCTTCCACTGACCAGAAACGGCGTGACATTGGCGACGGGCCTGGCATAGTCCAGGGGCGGAAGTCGAGCGCCGTTGATGTAGACGGTAATGGCATCCAGGACTGGCGGGAACCTGATGTACGCCCCTAGGGACGTATTATTTGCAAAGCCGGTGGCTGAGTCCGGAGGCCAAGTGAAGTTTGTGTGGTAGTAGCCCACTCCGGAGGTGTTTGTTGCCCCAGGGATGTCGTTCCACGAGACCAGCTTGGTGAGCTGGTGCGTCGTGTTGGTCTTGACGTCGGTGATGGACGCATCGCTAAAGTTGGCCGGGGCCTCCCAGTGCTCCAGCTCCAGCGTCCATGGCTTCAGCTCGAATGAGTCCGGTGCCTGGCTGGTGTGTTGGACTTCCTCGCCAGTTGATAAGGTGATATATGTTGGATCTGAGGAGGCGGAGATGTGAAGCGCAATGCCCTTGTCTTCTGCGGAGAGCCCAATGACATTTGAGGACAGTTCTGTTACGTGGAACTCTGGGACTAATACCCGCTCGATGGGGTGTTGGGCGAATGCAATGATCTTTGTCTGGTTTCCAGCCAGGTCAAGGGGAATAATGGTCACGGAGCCATTGGTTTGGTAGTTCAAAACAGGTTCACAAGCTCCTGTCCACGCATCAAGGAAGTATGGGGTGCCGGTGGACTGGGCCACAACAACGCCAGATGCCGGGGCAGTGTCGCCGAAAGTATAGGCGTAGCTCAAGCCATTCGATGTGTCCTCCCGCCAAGTAGTATACCATGTACCGTTAGTCTGTACTCCGACTCGTGGTTTGAGGTCCAGTGAGTCAAGTTTCTGGGACAGCTCCCCCTCGGCAGCATGATGTACGTTCACGTGGCTCAGAAGCTCAGCCAATGAATCCTTGAAAGCCTGATCACCAGGGTCTGTGATGTTCTGAGTAGGATAGTGTCACGGAGCGGAGCCCACCACGATGATCGGTAGTCCGTCGTCTGCGAAATTCCTCAGCTGGGCCAGAGAGGCCTGCGTGAGATTCTGAGAGCCAAGCACTACCAAAGCCTGAAACATTGCATCTTCAGGTGCGAGCACGCCATTTTCGACATATGCCTGTGGTAAGTCGAAGTTGTCGGGTGATAGAAACGTATAAGACCATCCTGCGCCGTGTCAATCATTTTCATTTTTCTCAACGTCAGTGACAGATTGGGAAACTACAGACCTCCAGTAATGAGATCATTCAATTTATATATCGTCCCCATGTTTGCATCTGTGGCAGATTGTTTGTTGTAGAATGCGATGTCAGTTCGTGGGATTCCTTTCTGCTGAATGTGTTGAATCCTTGCCATATATTCCAAGGCTGCTTGGAGGCCATTGTCCCAGTCGGGCCGTTTCGGAGAGTATAGATCGGAAACGTAGTAAGTAAATGCCGTATATCCAGGCCAGGTCGTCTGGGGGTAGTTGCCAGTATATGACTGGCCGTGGATAACAAATTGATTTATACCCCCTGAGACGGCACGGTTCATAGCGAAGAGTAACTCCGGGATAGCGAAGCTGTAAGCACGGCCGAAGACGGCACCGAGCTCATTTGAGAGTACATTATTCCTAGCCAAATTTGCTGCTCCTGAAAATTGGCGATACCCATCTACATTGTCGTGCCATTGGTGGAGGCTCTCGCTTTCAGGTGCGTCAACGTGTGGTATTGATGCTTCCATGTCCATTGGCAAGTTGTAAGAAGGTTGGGAAGAGAGGCTCACACCTAGACTCTGAAGCCATTCCGACAAAGTGCCCAGGTACTCCTGATAGCCCGCTGCCACAGCTGCGCGATAGTCATTGACATAAGCCTGTCCGTGGTCTGACGTGTCTAAGGTGCACCGGGTGCTACCAGGAGAGTCATCTTGCATGTTTATGTTGTTGTTTCCGAACATGATCAGGGGCAGATATGTTCGGAGGTCGTAGCCGAACATCTTTTTGAACCTTGTAGGCAATGAGCGAGTTCACGAAATGTTCGAGCGTACTTCCATGCTGTCTTCCCAGCCTAGGAGAACTTTGAGTCAGCCCAGTCCTTTTGCGCCAGCCTTGGAATTCAACATACCATAGTTTCCAACTTCCCGCAAGAGATCCTTGACATTGTCCGTCAGTAGGTGATCTTCGCAGAAAGCTTGCACTGCCTGAGCACCCTGAGAGCTGAAGTGATCAACGACATATGACCCGTTATCCCAGATGGTGGCAGTACTATTGGATGCAAAATGAACGTTCTGGTTGTGGGAGAGCTTCTGATAGAAGAAGAACAGTTCTTGCTCATGCCCATCGGGCAAGGCTTCAGGTGCATCCAGAGATATCCTGCCGTCTTCGGAGATCATTGAGGTGATGTCCGTTAAGGACCCATTTTGTAAGACGATGTCCTCGTACGTCACAGTCGTTACACCCAGTACTCCAGTCACGTTGTATGAGACGTTCATTCGGGATATAACGATTGCGGAGACAGCTGTCACGAGTTCTCCACTCAACCAGCCCGGAATGGTTTCATTGGAAACGCCTCCTTGAGCAATCGTTAGGCTGGTCGAAACCTGTATGAAAGGCACAAATGACTAGCCAGTCTGACGCACACTTCTGGACCGGAGCAATTACCAAGTCCCATTGCAGACCCTCGTCATCAGGGTGAGCCGGTATGCCTTGTCCCTGATTTGGACCCAGTGAAAAGTCCATTACAAGGCCGGCCTCCTTGTGGGCCTCCAAGGCTGACGTAAATAATTCAAGATGAGCCGGAGTACCAAAGCCGTAAGTAGACCAGTTGGACTCCTATTGGGGGTCCCCCAAGCTCCCCTCCATAGTTGTAGAATGGCAAGAACTCTACACCACCAGCACCAATGGCCCCAGCATATTTGATGTCCGCCTTCACTGTTTTGGCATCAACACTGGCATCTGGCAGCCAGTATCTAAACCTCGGGCGCTGTCGAGAAGGAGTGCTGAGGAAGCCATCCGCGATGTTGGTGTAATCCGAGCGTGGAGTTGCTTCGCAAACAAATTTAACCAGGGCAAAGAGGCTGGCGATCGTGCAAAGCGAAGGCATGTTCAAGGTTCAGCTGATGCAGGCTCACGACAGATAATACTCATTCGTGTCGTCTTTTTCCAGAGAAATACATCGACGCTAATAACACGTGTGGTGCCAGCAGCAAGACCAGTCATTTCATCGATAAGTTCGAAGCTGGTACCAGAGACTTGGACACATGTGTTGATCGATATCGATTTATGTACTGGCTTGCATGCCTACCTCGGTTTCCTCGGGGCTGTGAATTACGGACTTCAGCCAAACTGTCTCATTCAGCAAATGATCAATATCTGCCATACTTCGTGTCTGCATTTGGAGCCCAGCACGAGTACGACGTATTTCGTATTGTCAACTCGGTATAATGTGGAGCGAACCCCTCAAGTCGGCCCGGTTGCTGATGTATCTTAGCAGGTATGCTACTACCATTGATTGAGGGGTTCGGGAGGCTTTCACGAGTGTGTCTCCAGGTTTTGCTGAAAATGTCTCAGTCCATTCAGCGAATGATGCTACTCATCTCCATCGCTTCTCTAAACGGGCATCTCAAACAAAATATTATTAAAGATTCTCGAAAAATAGATAGATGGTGACTGAAGTGTATGCGAAGATCTTGCAGAGAATTAGAATGCGTTGTTCTGAACACCGTGATTTCAACGACTGTCCTTCTGTTGTGTCCAAGCCACGGCGTAGTCTCTCTGGGTTTGAATTCAATTGTGATTGTATATGTACCATAACATCTACTAGTATGAATTGACCCGAGCCTCTGAGAATGATCCTCTCATATTCGATGTTGGGTATCCTGCTTTAAGTAAAGTACCATAACAATTGCTTTCTCCATGCAACATCATGCAAGCTGTGGAGTCGGCAGTTGGCATCTTCAGAGTCGTGTTGCACGGCATTAGGCGTAGCACTGCGATCACACTGAGAATGTGACATGTGCCATCATGGAAATGATCTGATCCGATGGCCCTCCTAAGCTATATGTCTCATTGGACAGGAAATATATGGTTGATTTTTGATTCAACGAAAGAGAAATGCGGACATTCCGGACTTTGACCGATTGATATATGATCGAGGAGTAGCAAGACCCAAAGGGGTTTTTTTTTCCTTTCTCGAAGCCTTTGCATATTAGCATGCTGCGTGATCATATTTTGTTGTCGAAAACCCTACGTAACACTAATCTCCGTGTCATTGTAGTCATCTCCACCACCGTCTTCCGCCCCCAGGATAGGATCCGTCCAGTGGTAACCTTTGCTCCTTTGGAAAGGTCCCTCCGCGTGTTGTGAATTCCAGAATTCGATTGTAATACTCCAAGGCCTCTTTGGTGAGGCATTTCTAGCTTGAAACGTCCAGCTCTTACTCCCACTCTGGCTATGCATGTCCGATGCTCCCTCTCCTACCCCCTTGAACGTCGTGCGATCAATCACTGTCCCCTTAGGACTTACGGCAGAGATGATGCAGGTCTGGTACCACTCTGCGTTGGTCGTCGCTGAGAACGTTTTCGGGGCAGATGTGTCAAGACGATATTGATAAACGTTGTCACTATTGGCGAAGAAGTTCGGATGTGCTGCAATTATTTCGGCTGTTGGTGGGCTGGGGCTCGGAGTTTGTAAATTGATCACTCCGCTCGCTCTTTTTGCCAGGAAGTCAGTTGGCGCGTCTGTACACTCTTGGAAGGTCACTGGACATACAGCTTTATCAATGCGGCAGCCGGCATTTCATGGGCATCTGTCTGTTCTCTGACCTCTTCGGCAACCTCTTTGAGCTCATCTGCATGTTGTCTTGCCAGATCACCGATGACGTCCTGACCGTGCCTTGCAGCATCTGAGTCTGCTGCTTGACCAGCCAGATCCTTCGCGTTGTCAACGACATCAGGATTATTTTCGACCGTCTCCTTGGCCTTGTAAAGAAGTCCACCCAAATCAAATGACATGATTATAGAATATATCGGATGGGATTGTAGGAAAAGAAATAGAGAGATAAGTGATGAGAATCGTTGACGCAAACGTTCTTGGGGTTCCCTTTGGCGCGTTCGTTGTCGAAAATATAGAGATTATCGAGAGCAGAGCAAAGTACTGCTTCTTTAGATTTTTATTGAGCATTCTGGCCCGACATTCTGCCGCACCGGAGCGGCTGAGTGACGTAGCACAGTTACGTTGAGTACTATTTCTGCATATGGTGTATATACTTGCTGGTGCGGTCTGTACTTGGTCTGTTGACCACGCTGATCTGGAGGCCCGACGGGGGTCGCCGCCGCGATGATTATGTGCAAACAAGGACATTAAGGGTGAAGTGACGCTTTTTTGCCAAGATCGGCCTTGATTATTCTAGCTGAAGGGGTGTCAGGTTTCCCGGCCACACGCTTGGAGGCGGTGGCAGAGCATCGATAGTGCAGCGCAGGTCTGAGAGAGCAAGTCAATAACACGACCCAGCCTTCGGGGCAGAATCCGAATACTTGGACACGCAGCACATCTACAGAGGGCTGGCAGCCACCTCTGCTACTGCGCAGTCATGTCATAGTGGCGCTTATCAGGCCACTTCATTAAACAGGCACGAGCGAATAATACAACTCAGGGTAAGATTCAGCGCAAGACAATTGGCAACAGCCGTACGCAAGGAAATAAGTGAGGACAGCGCACCGCCAGCAGTGCGAAGAAGCTGCGATTTCAAAGAAGGCGGAAAAGTAGAAGATGAAGGAGGGAGAGCGAGAGAAGCAAATGTTCAATTTTCCATCATTATTCGAATCCTGCTCCTTCGCAACGCACACCCCGAGTCTAGGCTCGCGCTGCGTATACCCGTTCACTCTACTCATCACACTTTGTGCTTAAATTTGGCCAGCTGAGCGCCTGACTACTAGAATAAACAGAGCTAGACTGTCTTTGATCAGGGGTCTGGTCTTTGCTTTTGGTCATCACAGCCAGCCACTGTCGTCGATAGTCGCTTTTCGGGTTCTGCGGCTGAATTCTTCTCTAGCTTCCCCGAAGGATGGAAAATAATGGGTCGGAAGGTGGATGAGAGGATGTGCCACCTGTACCCAGCCTAAGAACTCACCGTGTGAACTTGATGATATCTCAGCCCTGTTCATAAGTACGTTCGACGATCATGCAGATTCCAATTTCAACACTTCTCTTTTGAACCACAAGTTGGCCATGTTCAAGACTCTCATCATTAATCCGTTATATCATTGTTTGTCCACCCAAGATGTCCGGCCGCACGTTCAGCGTCACCATCAAGAACAGCTCTGGTGCCGAGGTGCAAGCACGCGGCGGTATCGGACCTTGGAAGAGTTTGCAAGAAGGGTCAATCTTAGCCGACAATGGTCAGCTCGTCTTTGATATGGACTGGCCCGCAAATCCCGGGATTAGTTGGGGTATAGTCATTGTAGTATGATTCTGCGACCGTGGATATTGACTAGTCTTGCAGGCTACGTGTGGTTTGATTTCTCAGATCGGGGCACATTACCCCCTGAGTTTAAGACCAGCTTTTTCCTTTTGACTACCTTGCAAGTCAACTATCCAGGCACAAGTGTTCAGCCGTTCTGTGATGCTGGCCTTGCAGAACAAACGAACAATCGAGTATGGGGCCCCCGAAAATCAAAAACAGCATAGTCTGACAATGCGATACAGCCGAACTCTTATACGCCTGCAAATCCGAATACTTTACTTCCCCTTGGTAAACTTGGACTCAAGACAGTCACAAATAAAACGGCGGCTGGGTTGCACCTCGAAGTTGTCATTACTCTTCGTCACACTGACGTCCCCGTCCCCGGATTCACTTGGGGCAAAGGACACTCGTTTTGGATGAGTGACTTGGCAAAGAGTCTTGGGATCGAGAATAAGCCCATATCATGGCTCCATTTACCAGGAACCCATGACTCGGCCACATTCGACGGTGGTGGTGGACCAGCTACGAACCAAGATTTGAATTTCTATGAGCAGTGCAAGTTGGGCATCCGGTATTTTGATATCCGACTCTTCAAGGATAATTCCGGCAATAAGTCGCAGGAGAAGCTCTTCTGGCCCTACCACGGGCCGAGCAAGTTTGATGTGCCTTGGATGAAAGGTCCACGCGACATTGGAGACGCCACGACTTGTTGCGGTCAGTTTGATGCCTTCTACCAAGAGACAGCAGGGTCACACGAATTCTTCATACTCCAGCTTCGTCAGGGATCTGCTCAGGCAGGAAATGTCTTTCGAGACAGCCCACCAACACTGGATGAAATCAACGCTTTCTGGGACATAATTCAATATTACTTCCGGGATAAGGCGATTGCCAAGCCGACGGGAAAGACGGGTCTTCCGACCCTCGCGTCCATCAAGAATGATAACGCGTGCAGATTCATCCTCTGGTACCCTGACAAGGGCAAATACAAGCCGACAAACGGCGCTGTCGGTTTCTATGAACAATACACGTGGGGGCCCAATGAGGGATGGGAATCCTGGAAAGACTGGGACGAATCTATTTACACCAAGGAGGACCCCGTCCTTGTAGGCAACTACATCGACAAGCACATCTCCGAGCGGGCAGGTGAATTGGCGAAGCGCGAACATTTCTGGGTGGCTCAATGTCAACTGACACCACCATTCAGTCTCAGGTACTACCCTAAGGACTATGCCAATGGCACGAGACAGTATATGAATCTCTACATCATGGAGAAGTGTGCAGAGGACTCATGGGTGAAGAACACGAGTATCATCATGGCAGATTATCCGACAGGAATGTGGGTCGAGCGAGTCTTATGGATGAATTACTTTATGTTTGCTTTGCATCCTTGAGCCTGTCTATTAGATCAGGTAATCAATAGGGTACCAGGGGGTAGTGTCCTTCAGAGGAAAGATCCGGGATATTGAATCTAAAGACATCTCGGGTGTTCAGTCAAGTGCCAGTCCCTTGGGTAGACTGCAATTTCATGCAGCATGGCTCTATATAGATTGTTGCTACGTATATGAAAAATAAATTTTCACACTTTGCCAGGTATTGTGGTGCGAGTTGTACAGTTGTTGGGCAGCTGAGGCCAAGGCTGCCATTGCAAGCAAGCACTTTGAGCCTCGGCTCCGAGGTGATATCTAATCAAGCTTATGCCCCTCGGCTCGGCCACGGGGCGAAAATCGGCGGCGCGAAGCTACATTGTGGATAATCCGCTAGTCAGTCTCACCAATTTGCAAAAGCAGATCAAGCTCCCGACTGCTCGTCCACCGACGGACGTGACAGGACCAGGGACAGGGACGAACACGACTTCCCACTCCTTGAAGTCAGTCTTTCCTTGATGCCCTATCCCCACTCCTCCTCGTCTTCCAGTCTGATCGCAAAGTGCGGGACGACCATTACCTGCGTGCTCCGGTCCGTACCGCTCTGGGCCGTCGTGATCGTCGTGCTGCTCTTCGGCTTTGCGCGGCGCCGTGTCAGCCAGCTCGTCAGCACATATAAACCGTCTCAACCCCCTAAGGAATACTAATCACGGACAAGCATAACTAAAACCCTACAAGACGGAAAGACGCTGTCAAGATGGCATCAGCGAACGCATTGGGCTTCCTACTGCCGCTCGGCGTGGGCGCCGCCGGCGTCGCGGGCGTTTCTCTGCTGCACATCGACCTCAAGACGATAGCGACCAACTTCGTCACCGGGCCCGGGCGCACGAGTCGCATCCTGTTGGCACTTTTCGTCATCACGAACTACAAGAACATGCCCTTCGTATGGACTGTGAGGCAGCCCCACTTCCCTTTCCCACTTCCAGACGACACACCCGCTGACAGCACTCGCCCCCCGTTTCGCAGTACCGAGTCTGGGCGGCCATCATCAGGAACTACATCCCCTTCCTGCAACCCCCCGCGAAGACCCCGCGGATGCTCTTCCACTTCTCCATCACGTCCACATACAACTCCCTCCTCGAGACCGACTACAACCTGCACAAGAGCAACGCAACCTACTTCACCGACCTCGACATCGCCCGCACACAGTGCGTGACGTTCCTCCTCCGCGACGGCCTCAATGCCATCTCCGCCAACGCCAAGACAAAGGCCGCCGTGACGCCGGACGGCACCGTGGCAAAAGGTGGCATGGGCATCGGGCTGGGCGGCGTCTTCTGCTCCTTCAAGAAGGAGGTCGGGCCCTTCCAGGGCTACGAGACGTGGACGCGCATCCTGGCCTGGGACCGCAAGTGGCTGTACATCGTGACGTACTTCGTGGTCAAGGGCAAGGTGAGGCCGACGGCGTGGGACAGCGGCTCCAAGTCGTGGTTCGGCCCGCTGCGGACCAGGCAGGCCGCCGGGGCCGAGGGCGAGACGCAGGACTTCCAAAAGTATGTCATTGCGACCGCGATTAGCAAGTACGTGTTCAAGGTCGGGCGCTTCACCGTCAACCCGAGCATCCTGATGGAGTACAGCGGCCTGTTGCCAGAGAGGCCCGGGGGCTGGAGGAGTGGCGCCGACGAGGTTGGCGACGAGACCCAGGACGTTGGCGTTATCGATCTCAGCGCGGATGCGGAGTGGGGTTGGAAGAGGGTGGAGGGCCAGAGGCGTGAGGGCATGAAATTCGCCGAGAAATTCGCCGCGCTGGATGGTGTCACTGGGTTGTTTGATGGGGGAGAGGATGGCGCCTTGGGACGGTTCTACCCTGGTTAAGCAAGACCTTTCCTATCTTTACAGAGTCCTGGCTCAAATCAAAGTTGTTTATAGATGGCCATCGGGCGGACAGAGAGCAGACATCAGACAGCTATGTCATTTAGAATTAGACGGAATAATGGGTTTAGACGTTCAAGAGAAGGCTTTCGTATGAATTGAACGCCAGAAGTAGACCACTACTTTTCCCCCCAGAGCCCTGTCCAGTAGGGCCCAATCCCTTTGGTATATTGTCCGTGCAAAATCCCAAACCAGTCGTACCCATGGTCATCAACCTTGAGTTTCCGTAAGGTGTACCTGCCTTCAAAATAACGAAGGTCTTTCTGAAAGTTTTGAATAGAAATTGATCGTTCATAGACCAAACATGCTCCCTCATAGTTCCAAGAGTCTATTTACATGACCATGAGACCAGCAATACCGGCGATAGCAGCCATACCGAGGCCGTAAAGCTCGGGGCGAGAGCCAGCACTGGAGCCAGCGGCGCCGGTAGAGGAAGCAGAGGCAGACGAAGAGGTGCTGGAACCAGTAGCGGAAGCAGTGCTACCAGAGGCCGAGGCGGAAGTGCTGCTGCTGTTGCCGCCCGTCACAGCCTCGCAGATCTGCTGAGAGACGGTTTGGGTTTCTGAAAGGAATGTTAGTGGCTATGTGGGAGATGACACTCGAATGAGTAGAAACATACTGGCAATATCATTTGTGTTGCAGGAGGTCGTCAGGCAAGAGGTGGCGTTCGCGACTATGACATCTTGCTTGCCGCATTGACAAGCGTAATCCATAGACTCGCAGTCAGCAGCACTGGCTCCGGCCAGGAGACAGGTCAGACTGCAGGAGGGCAGCTCGGTGACGAGGGAGGCGACGTCAGAAGACTGGGCGGCAACCAGGCCGAGAACGGTAGAGAGGACGATGGCCTTGAACTGCATCTTCAAGTTTTGTGGGTCGTAGAGGTAGCTACAGCTGGGATGGGCTGAACGGTGCGGTGGTGCTCTGCGAATGAAGCTTATGCCAGAGCTTGAAGACTGATTAGGTAGTGGTAGTTGAAACGTTGGATTTTATACGGAGCGAATGTTGTGAATAATGACAGTGAATTAGTGAGATGAGAGCAAGAAACCTGCCTGGACAGAGGGACCCCTTGAAGTATTTATCGTTCAAGTCTGGACCTCGCCAACCTAGTCAGAAAGCTAATATAAAAGTGGGTGATGTGAATGGATACTCCTGAACCAAACCCATGTCTCCCCTCGGGAGTACAAACAGGATTGCCTGTTGACCGGGCACGTCCGTGACAACGGGAAACGCAGATTGGACTATGGGTCTTGGCCACGGTACCAGCACGGACTGGACCATAGGCCATGTCAAAGCGATCAAGCGGTTTCTGCAACGATGCTGATGGTTTTTCACGTCCTAGCAGCTAGCTGCCAGCTCTTACCAGTCCCGCGAACCGGAAGACGTTGGCAAATCTCGATTAGCTCGCGCCGGGAAAGCTCATAGCGCCCGATATTAGAACAATGTTGGCATCGGGCCGTTCCAAGGCTGACTGGCAAGTGTGCCTTTGTTCTCGGCCACAAGGCATCCTTGGCCGAGTTGGCTCGCGAGAAAAAAAACCCTTCTAGACACCGGTTCTGTCACGCTTGAGGCTGGCAACTTCACTAGAAGGCGCGCAGGAAAGAAGGTTGTTGAAGAAAATTAACGTTGAAACAGCCAATCTGCCATCCCGCCCCCGGCCTGCCAATGGCGTCCAACCAATGTAACCTCCGGTCAGGGGTAAAAAGGCCCCGTTGCCATGGTTCCCAGCGAATGGGGTCACCCGAAAAAAGGTGACGGATGGCGGGTTCGTCCCGCCGACCCACCTTCAAATCGACCGGCAGTTCTGAGACGCTCGTGTCTTGCAGGGCTGAGCCCGGACAAGGCTGGGTGCTGAAACCTCACCGGGTGTTTCCGTACCAAGAAGCTTGCTTCCAGCTCGCTGGCTCTGAGCAGCCAGTCTTCACACATACTTGAGATACCTGGTAACTAGAGGAGCTGATGCTGTCCGTTCTGGTCAGATATCGATGCGACGGAGGAGATCTTCACACAATTAGACTGGTAGCGATCAGTAGACGGATTCTAGTCATGCTGGGCGGGGGGCATCGAGCCTTGGGGTCCCGGTTGTAATGCTACTACGCACACACAACATGCGCAGTATGTAAGCGGTGCGCAACATGTGCTGAAGATGGACACACGCGAAGGACGGCTATTGTGATCTTGCGAGATTGGAGATGGGGAACAAGACTGGATCAGTCACCACGCTGTCCCATGGCCCCATGTCGGGAAGTCGTGTCATGTCTACTCGGACTGCATGAACGGACGTTACTGTGGTAGATCTTGTCCGCGAGGATCTCAGAAGAGGTCCTGGGTGCCGATTGTGGGAGTGCTGATCTTGTAACCTGGGGCCGTACCAGGCTGTTGGATTGGTCAGGTGCGGGCTCGTAGGCATACAGCGACTCAGGTCGGTAATGGCCCCAGCTGGCTTGTGATCATCCTCATAAAGCTTGTCCAGTCCAGGGGCATTCCAATAGTCTCGTTCCACGGATCAACCATGGGTTGCTGCTCACAACAGGCCGTCAACGGCAAGCTTCAATCATTGCTTGCACATGACAAAAGGAAATGCCGCATCATCAGGCCCCTGAGTCGGCTCGTGACAGCTTCGAACCCTTTCACTCACTCGCCCTTGCTTCTCATTGGGCTCTCAGTGGTGGAGGCGAAGGACTTTGGGGTCCAATGTGGCTGCTCAGACATTGAAGGGAGAAAGAAGCTGGCGCTTTGGTCGGAAATAGATGGCCATGCGCGGTGATGTGGGTTGATGGAAAGAGCTGGACTGCAAGAGTCGAGCTGGGCAAATTGCCTGCCCCGCTTCACTCACGCTTTCCAGGGTTGGACGCTGCTCCCGAGGGCGTCATCGCGGGGCACTTTGCTGTCCGGACAGCTCAACGGCTCGGCTTCTTTTTTCTTGGGATTTCTGAACGTCCCCGGAGCACCCGCCCGCGCAGTTTTCTGATCGACAATAAATCGCCGCAGCCTGTCGTCGATCCTCAACTTTCAAACCCGCACTTCCTTCACCCAATACGAGACGACGACATTTCAGATCGACCACAGCGACCATGCCCGAACGTCAACCCATCTCCGTCCTCTTCGTCTGCCTCGGCAACATTTGCCGGTCTACAATGGCTGAGGGAATTTTCCAGAGCCTTGCGAACAAGCCTGCATACCAAGGACGCGTAAAGAAGATCGACAGCTGCGGCACAGGTGCATACCATGTTGGGGAGGGGCCTGATGATCGGACTATGGCAACGCTGGAAGAGCACGGCATCACAGATTATGTCCACAGGGCGCGCAAGGTAGGGAACGGATGATTGAAGCCCTGCATACTGGATTATGGCACTGGCTAAGACTCGTGCAGTTCAACGTGAAAGACCTGGACAATTTTGACTACGTTTTCGCGATGGATCGAAACAATCTCAACGATCTCCAGCGAATGCACAAGAACAAGCCCGAGGCCAAGGCAAAGATCATGTTGTTTGGCGAATACTCGGGCACCGGCAAGGCAGAAGTCGTGCAGGACCCGTGGTATGGACCTCTAGATGGCTTCGAGACAACATACAACCAGTGCTTGAGGTTCACCAAGAACTTTCTCAAAGAGGTCTTCCCAGAGGTTACACCAGAAGAGTGATGGGCGGACACTGCCGACTAGAAGGAGTAGACAACTGGCGCATACTTGTTTTAGCTGACTGCCACTGCATATTTGAAGCCACGGCGTTTCTGGTTCTGCTTGCGGTGCATCGCGATGATAGATCATCTGATGTTTGATACCACGGAAGAGATGTTAGATAACCCCAGAGCCGAGTCCAAGCAGCTCGATCCGTGTTGTCACAAATGAAAGAGATTCAAAAATCATAGACGCCCAGGTCACTTCTCGTCAGCAGCCAGGCAGTACGTACTGAATCGGTTGCGGGGTGTCACCAATCGGGCGATGCGAAGTGGTGAACCAAAGTTCCCGAGGGAGGTGCTCCGTCCACATCATCAGCCCTATAGCCCTTTAGTACCTTGCGTATAGCCCCCAATTGGCGTCATCTCAGTTTGGAGAAACAGGCTGGATTTCAGCGGGCCAAGACGGCCATGCCCGGCGATAGAAGCCACTTGAGCGGCACGAGAGATCAGACGAAAGAGCCCTGTCTGCCTGATGGGCTTTGGGGCGCTAGTAGCATGCACGTTTGGTCCGATCTAGCGCCCATGTATTATTATATTGTATGCATGCAGCATAAGCCTTAAGAACCAAAGTCCCCCTGCTCGTTCCTGCCGGCGTCGCTGAGCCCCGTTTCCTCTGAACTGGATGGGTGAGAATGAGGCTGTGTAGTGCGTTGAGGATTCCCATTGTCAAGTGATGCCAATTGGGCAATTCTTGCGTTCACGGAGAAGATGTTTTCCTTCATCGTCACCTGTAGCTGCTGCGGTGAGAATTGTGGGTATCGTGAGCGAGGCTGAAGAGACCCTCGTGAGTGACGTCTGAATAGTGGGCTGTTTCGCCCGTCAAACTCTGATTGTACGCAGACCGCCAGGTGCTCGTTTGGTCGAATCTTGCGGGGCTGCTGTCCTAGACAAGGCTGGGTTGCGCGCATGACATTGGGACCGAAAAAGACAGCAAGCTGGCAATGTTGGAGGTTGTCGCGCGGTTACACGCTGCAGAAGGTCGAGGGAATCGGCAAATCACATCGAGGCCGGCCAGAGACTTGGGACCAGCCTAGACCGGTCCTGGCGGTCCTAGTGCTCGCTGGTGGTCAAGTCAAAGTCGTAAGCTGGCAAGGACCAGAGTTCCAAGGTCAACGGTTCTCTCAAGAGTGGGGCGCGGCTTACAGTGGAGGAGAGTGGGTGTGTGTGGTCACTACTGTGGTGCGGGCTCAGCCAACAGGCCAGGGTCTCTGGCAGCCCTGGCGGTCCTGGCAGTTCTTGGGTCCTGGTTCCCCTCCTTCGTCGCAAGTCCCGCACCGCAGTAATTGTGGACTGGGCACAGCAAATGCGCGAATCTGATCGGCCGACAGACACACCAGCACTGCACTGCACCGCACCGCACCCAGGAACAGGGCACAGGGCCAATCTCAAAGGACTAGACAGTCTTCATTCATGTTATATTAGAAGGGGAACCTCTCTCAGCCGCTCCAGCGACTCTCTCGCGTCCCGACCGTTGGAAGCTGCCATCTCCCATCCCTTCCTCTGAGCACCCGAGCTGCCCAATGTAAGCTCCCCCTCCCCTCGGCTGTGCCACACAGTCGACACCCTTCGAGGCAACGTCTCAACTTCTTCCGCGCACATGGACAGCTTTTCTGACAAGGCTCTCCATTTATAGACATCTGGATACGCACGCAGCCTTGCCGTTCCTCGATCGATCAGAAGCTGCCCCCAACCGGCGCCCTTTGTCTACCCAGGTAGATCATCCTTTCACCAGTTTCGGACTTTGTTCTCAGCGCATCGCACGACCAGAGAGCTCACTCACGAATCTTGCGCACGACGAAGCCCATCGCTGAGTACGAAGACCACGCATACCAAGATACCTTCCACATACTCGTCAAGATGGCGGATCTACAGGGTCGAAAGGTCTTCAAGGTCTTCAACCAGGACTTCATCGTGGACGAGCGCTACACCGTTACCAAGGAGCTGGGCCAGGGAGCCTACGGCATCGTGTGGTGAGTGGCTGTTGTCCCACGCCGCTGGTGACATGTGTGTATTGGCAGGCCGTCGACTAATGACTCCTTGTGTGTTCGAATAGCGCCGCTGTCAACAACCAGAGCAACGAGGGCGTCGCCATCAAGAAGGTCACCAATGTCTTCAGCAAGAAGATCCTGGCCAAGCGCGCCCTGCGTGAGATCAAGCTCCTACAACACTTCCGTGGCCATCGCAATGTAAGCTGCCGGCTTCGTTGTCACTACTTTGCATAGCTCGCGCACACGCCAGGACCGCGCCCAAGAGCAATTCGACTGACGTTGCATACTGAGTAGATCACTTGCCTATATGACATGGACATTCCTCGGCCAGACAACTTCAACGAGACTTATCTGTACGAAGGTACGTCGACATCCTCAGGAGCTGAGCTCCTCGATTTGAAGCCCCACAGAACGCTGACAATGATCTCGTCTGCGCAGAGCTGATGGAGTGCGATCTTGCTGCAATCATCCGCTCAGGCCAGCCCCTCACCGATGCTCACTTCCAATCTTTCATCTACCAGATCCTATGCGGCCTGAAATATATCCACTCGGCGAACGTCCTTCATCGTGACCTGAAGCCCGGAAACCTGTTGGTCAACGCAGATTGCGAGCTGAAGATTTGCGACTTCGGTCTGGCGCGTGGTTTCTCGATCGATCCCGAGGAGAACGCCGGGTACATGACTGAATACGTCGCCACGAGATGGTACCGCGCCCCTGAGATCATGCTGAGCTTCCAGAGCTATACCAAAGCTAGTACGTCAGGTCGTTTTCTCGATTGCTGTGAGCCGTGTTGCTGACTGTTTTTCGCGTTTTAGTCGATGTTTGGTCCGTGGGCTGCATCCTAGCCGAGCTTCTCGGAGGCCGACCATTCTTCAAGGGCAGGGACTACGTCGACCAGCTCAACCAGATTCTCCACATCCTCGGAACGCCCAACGAGGAGACGCTGTCCCGGATCGGCTCGCCCCGCGCACAGGAATACGTCCGCAACCTGCCCTTCATGCCCAAGAAGCCCTTCGCCTCGCTCTTCCCCAACGCCAACCCGGACGCCCTCGACCTGCTTGACCGTATGCTGGCCTTCGACCCGTCCTCGCGCATCAGCGTCGAGCAGGCGCTCGAGCACCCGTACCTGCAGATCTGGCACGACGCGTCCGACGAGCCGGACTGCCCTACGACCTTCGACTTCGACTTCGAGGTGGTCGAGGACGTGGGTGAGATGCGCAAGATGATCCTGGAAGAGGTCTACCGGTTCAGGCAGGTCGTCCGGACCGTCCCAGGCTCCGGCGGAGCGCAGCACGCTGGGCAGCAGGGCGGCGCCAGCCAGGTCCCCATGCCGACCGGTGGGGCCACGGGCCAGTGGAGGACGGAGGACCCGAGGCCTGAGGAGTACTTGGGACAGCATCCCGGTGGACTCGAAGCGGATCTTGCCATGGGTGCCGATGGCAGGAGGTAGAGCCACTGCTCCATGGACCCGGAGCAAGCCGATTTGTGGACCAGGTCATACCGATACCTGTTATCGGAGGGTGACAGAGATGGTGAGGCTCACGGAAGACAAGAGCACAGAGAGGTGATGGACTGCGTGGTCGAGGACCTCAGCTCAGCGGAGCAGGACGAGTACTGGCTGCGGGTGCAGAAGAGGCTGGAGACGATCAGGCGGGTGCTGGAAAAGCAGCCAGGCGTCAGGTCGCCCCATTCCGCCCTCTCTGTCTCCGGTGATGGGGGAGGAGGTAACAGGTGCCTCTACGAAAAATGCAAGGGGAAATATATAGATTAGGACATTGGGTGCAGTGGGGTGTGGGCTGGTAAGTGAGCAGGCTGAACGAGGAGGCGAGCAGGTCGACGTCTCTCCCTCTCTCCTGGATAACAATTTTTCTCATAGCATAGTATCATCGAAATCATTTCTTGGATGACATACATCTGGCGTCGGCTGGAAAAGTGGACACTCTGATTCTGAACATGTGTCAATCAACTGCGCTCAAGTGTGAAGCAAGCGGAAATTTGAGGCGGAAGACTGGAGCGTGATATCTCGAGCTCTTGTAAAGAAATCGTTGATGCCAAAAAGTCTATGGGAAGGGAAGAGCGGGGTCTCAAAGTGCACTGCAATAAGGCCCTTTTCCTTGTCATTATTAGCCTGTGTGATCGACGAAACGGACCCGCCGCCAGCACGGGGACGCGGCGCCCAAGATCGTGAAACGATCTGTCGATTTTCTCCCCGAGCACTTCCGTTTTAGGGACTCACTTAAACGATGTTGTCATTTAGAAATCGGGCGGCTGCTCGTCGATCATAAACACATCTCATTACACTTGAGTATATATTATAAGGTAGTTGGCGTCGCAAGAACACTTCTAACCCCATGTTCTTGCATCATGGAGGACCTTGCGGTTCCGGCTGGCCCAGCATTCCCTGCCATCTCAGCCGCCTCGTATCTTGTTCCTTTGCCCCTGTGGGCTTTTCAATAATACCTTTGCTCGTCGATCCATCCTCTATCGACGCGAAGGGGGTATATGCGATCAAAGAAAATGAAGAATATATACGGAACACAAAATAGCCAAACCCATCCAGCGCCGAAATCAGTCGTTAGATCCTATATTTCAGGCGCCATAGAACCAGTACTGCGCGGTGTATGGTACACTGAAGGCCTCGCCTGCATTGCTCGCACCGCTCACGGAGCATGCCTCAGCAACGCCACCCGCTGTGACCACACGGTATACATCGGCCACGTTCTTGCTCAGGCCGCGCCCGTTGTCGCCTAGTTGAAGCCAGTCCACGGCACCGGTGCTCAGAACACCCTTGTCCGCGTCTGTGGGAGCCTTGACACCTCCGGTCTTCGCGCCGCTGAAGAACAGACCGGCTGGTTCCGCACCACCGGCGAGGTCAAAGGTAGGGCTGGACTTTGCGTCGAAGTAGTGGACCCCGAGGTATTTGGCATTGATCCCCTGGCCGTCTAGGGCAAGGTCAGGGATGGGATTGGGAAACGGGTTACTCGCGTCAGCTTGGTACGCTGTCTCGGCCAAGGGGTTGGTGGTGCTGGCGCTGTCTGTGGCAATACCGGCGGCTGGGTTGATCAAGTTGAGGGGGATGGCTTGCTCCCAGAGCACGGTAGAGGAGAGCTTGTTGAAGACATCGGCAGTCAAGCCAGTGTTGGGCGTGCCAGGGTAGAGCGGCGTCACGTCGTAGAGGACGGCTAGGGCTCCAGTGGCCACTGGTGTTGCGTTCGCGGTTGCACAGGTGTAGTTCTGAATGCCGTGGCCAACAGCAAGATATCTCAGCGTGAGGTTTGCGTCAGGAGCAGGGAGGTCAGTTGCTGTTATGTGTTAGTGCGTGGAACCCATTGATCAGGAAATTGCTGGCCACTTACATCCTGTGCTTGGGAGTGTGACGGCAACTGCTGGGTCCCGCTTGCACCGTTTCTGGTATGGAGCAGCGAAAGCTGCTGTTGCGATCGACGCAACAACAATTATGCTCTTGGAGAACAGCATAGTGACTGACTGGCTTTGAAAGGGGTGGCGAAAAGGTTGGAAACGGTGGGAGTGGGTCCTGTTTATATTCCAGAGGACGGCGCTTAAAGACGGGAGGTACTGAGACTGGGCAAGCTTCCTGAGCGCTTGGAGGAATGATACCGTATAGGTACGAGGCTGAGTAAACACTGTGGCACTGAAAGATGGGACGGAGTCTCGCGAGGACTGCAGAGTTTGATTGTGCACGTTGAGATGGTCTGTGATTTTCGAACGAGGAGGGAGAGGGGGATGATAAGAGGTTTATATCAACAGGCTGTGCCGTTGATGGAGGAAGTGGATGGCGTAACTCAGAAGGCACCCGATGTGATGCAGAGCAAGACGAGGTAGCAAGACAGGAGCGAATATGCTCACGGACCCTGATCAAGGAGATACGACCGTTGTGACGATGCAAGGTTGGACTCTGACACACAAGCCAGGGCTCCGTACGCATTTTGTAGTCTCGGGGGTGACTAGGTGCGCAAGGACGAAGAAGGCTTCTCTAGCAGGTGTGCTCCGACACCAGGATCGGGACCCGGCACCCAACCTCTCCCAGAATGGGCTGTGGCGCACGCAGGGAAAAAAGAACACAGTCACTAGACCCATGTCGACCGGGGAGGAAGTACTGTACTGTAGTACTGTGTGTGCTGCAAGCGAAAAGAAGAAAAAAAACATGACCCCTGGCCCTCCGAGTTCGAGATGAACATGGCTGCATGGGCAACAAGGTTGATACCCTTCGGCATGCAGGAGGGTTACATCCACCACGCAGAGGGAGCAGATGTGCAGAAGTGGAACAGGGGTACAATGCTATGGAAGGTCGCCGCTCGGAGGCCCAAGTCAATTTAAAAAGGGATTCTAGCCCGTGGAAGGATGCGATGCGAAAAAGACGGCATGAAGACGCGGACGAGTGTTCCCAACCAACTTTGGATTGGGTTGGACTTGGAGTTGGGTCGGTAGAGTAGCGCAACAACCGCGCCGTGGGCGACCAAGCGGCGGTTGTAAGACGGCAAGCCCCAGCTTTCCGAGTCTGCAAGTGGCCGGATCCCCGCGGTCCAAGAAGGACAAGAAAGAAGGCTGTGCCCGAATCATGGCCAGGGTGTGACGGGCATGCAGGCGGCATCAGGGATGACTCCTGCTGTGTCGGCTATTCTGCGCGGGTCGAAGAGGCGGGTCAGGTGGCCGCCTATTCGCTGCAGCAGGCGATGCCTCCGCCCGACAGTCGCAATATTGGAGGCCAGTGCTTCTTGAAGCGGCCTGGCGGATGGACCACGGCCAGAATATCTGGCCGGGTTGCGCTACTAATGGCCTGCGGTGCGCGGTGTGCGGTACGCCTCGTGGTTGCTGCCGTTGCCGATGCCAAGTTTAGAAGTATTGACTGCAAGCAGCGTCACCTCGCCTTCGGAAGACTGGACTGCCGAAAGAGAAGTGCTCACTCAGCCTGGGCCTTGTCAATTTTAGACCTTTCCGCGAGCTGTTGGCAGGCTGTTGGACGAACAACCCGAGCTGCCAGATGTCTCTCCTTGGGCCGCCGTTGTTGGGGGTTCTCGGAGCCGTCCCGTCCAGGAGCAAGCGCGGTCCAGGCTGGCGGGCGACGCTAGGTGACAGGAGGACCCTGGCCGGCCTGATGTCTCCATGATCTGTCTGATGCACCAGAAACGACCGAGAAACCTTGAGTTTGTGCACTTATGATAAAGCATTACTCGGGGGTCCCTGTGGAAGTGTATCTCATTTCTGAGCTGCGCACACCATTTACTTGCCGCGAGCTGGTTAGGTTCGACTCAGCGCCTCAGTTTCAGGTACAATCTGGGGCCAACAAAAGATGTTGATGAATGATTCAATGTCTCCGAGAAGCAGGCCCGGCTCGTGGCATGCTGCCGACGGTAGCATAATTTTGTGCTCCTGTGCACCAGAAGTGAGACCAGAGAGGGAGAGCAGGCCATCCGGTTCGTCTCTATCCAGAAGCTCCTATAAAACGACGAGCTGCAGGTGACAGGCAGTGGGAGGCTGGGAGAGACACGAGCGATGGGGAAAAGAGTGTCGGCTATCGCTGACTTGCAGCAGACACCGTGCCCAGAGACCGCAAAGGGACATGATCATATGGCTGAGTGGGCGACTGCATCGTCGTTGCAGCTGGACCGGCAGATCATGGGTGCCAATGAGAGACTTGAGATTCGAGATTCCAGATGGGAGACGGGCAGATCAGATGGAGGAATGCAGGTGGAGTGCAGTCAAGCTTCCAAGCTTTGCAAAGCCGGCCGACGGCAGGGTGTAGGCGAAGCGCAGGCAAAGTGCAGTTGCAGTTGCAGTTGCAGTTGCAGCCCAGTGCCAACCTGGAATCTTGGAAATGACCTTTGAAAGAAGCAGCTGCGCGGCTAATCCTATCCCGCCCATTCGCTGACGCGGCTGAAGAAGTGGGGCACACGGGTCGCAGCCTCCAGGGTTGCGTGTTGGCCTTGCTGGATGGGGAAAGTCGACAAGCGTTGGGCAAGCGTGCCGGGGCTGGGGACAATTTTAGAATGGGAGCACAACAGAACGCACTGCTACAATGACCATTCCCTTTTGCCGAAATGTGGCTGGCAGAGTTGACCTCTCAAGGCCCGTCTACCCTCATTGCTCATCAATTCTCGCCGTCCTCGCCTCCTGTCCATCTGGCCTCTAATTTTGGGCGGCCTCACGGTGTAAAGTACAGTACAGTCAAGCCCTTGTCGTACCCACGGGTGCATGCACCGGTCCCCTCCTCGGAATTGTCGTCCCAACTCATCCAGCATGGGTACGTTGAGGAATCCCTGATGGCGGCCTGGGGTTCCCAAGCGAGGGCCAGCATCTCGGGAGCCTTGCCAGGCAGAATACGGAGGACAGAGTAGGTACTACAGGTGCCACACACAGTAGACGTGCCTGTCTGGCAACAAAGGCCTGACCCTTGCCGTGCCCGTCCAGCACTGACTTCGTCTGAAGTCCTGCTCGTGTGTTTCGCATTTCCTTTCGGGAAGAAAGCTTACAGCCGTCTTCGCATACACTCACAGACACTTGACTTGCTGCATAACACCTGGTCCTGCGCCACGTACAGGAGTCTACTCTACGGCGTGGGCAGTCCGTGCCTGTGCTGGCAGATATTCAGGGGCCCCGCGCGCGCGGGGGCCACGGGGGCCACAGAACACGGTATGGGATTAACGGTGGGTGAACAACTCGCCCAAGGTTGCATTCAGTGTCATTTTCGGGAATGGCCTCAGACCAAGGTTAAGCTTCAATACTGAACTGCCCACCCATTTTGCTTTCCCCCCCTGTTTGAGATCAGAAACGTGCCCGAGCCTTCGCTCTCACCCTCTAAGCAGGTAGGCCCTCCCACGTATCCGCCTTGCCATCGTCTTGACAATGAGCATCGCCGTCCTGTCCGCTTGTAGACCGCATGTTTGGCTCGCCGTCACCCCAGCACAGGGTTCCCCGCCGTGGTGGCTGGGCGAAGCGTAGCGGAGCAGTCCAGAGCAGTCCCACACCGGAGAAAACGGCATCCACACCCACTCGGCCGGGGCAGCTCCGTGTCTGTTTGTATGCTGGGCTAACACTGCAGTGGATTGCATCCCGTTCCACTTTCTTGCCGACATACATGTACGTCCAACTCGATATATTGATTACTTACATGGTATCATGCTTAGGCGCGGCATCTTCCCGAGGAGACTCAGCCAATCGAGTCAGACTTGGCCGGGCCAGACTACACTCAGCACGCAAATGAGGACATAGGCTTCACCTGTCAAGCTTGTCTTCAATTCCGTTCGTTACCTTTGACGGTGCTTCGATCACCTCGGAATGTGCACTGCACCATGAAATGCATTGGCAACTCCTCTCGTCGCCATTGCGTGATGAAAGGGTCGCATGCAGATCTTGAAGCAGTCGCGGTCAGCAACGGCCCACACTCAAGGCCCCTGACCTGACTATCTCTCCCGCCTGCAGTTTTTCAACCAAGATCTCGAGGCGTGAGGCTCGGCTCAGATAAGCAAAGTAGGGCCTAGCAGGGGCTAGTCTGCCAACAGCCAGCACCTCCAACGCTCTGGAAACTCGGGGGCAGACTTCTGCAGTGTGGTTGCATGCTGTGCCTCACTCCTGCTGACCTGGCTCGACACATACTGATTCAGACGATGCACGCCGTCCTGAGTCAAGGGGTTGTCAGGATCCTCTACCGTTGTCCTGGGACTTTCAATCCATCTACCTGAAATTTCTCGTATTGATATCAACCCATCACGCCCCCCAAGGATTTCGCGAATCCAGCGTTGCTCCTCCCCTGTGTGTGTTTCGTTTCAAAGTCTGTGCAGAGGTGACGATCCAAAACACCGGTGGCGCACGGGCGCGCAAGCCCACTCTTGGTCCCACGAGCAACTAAGCACCAGTACCTGGCAATGACACGGTCAAAAGCCGCAATTGTGAGGCTAGTTATCTGTCACTACAGAATCACCTTCCCGAAAGAGCTTGCCAAAAACCAGGATTGCGGGGACCGAGTGGCCGGATGACACCCCTGTCATCACCGCACGTTCGCGACTCGTCCAAAGACGCCATGTTGGTCCTCCCGGTTCAGGGCCGACGTTTCATCAAGGATTGCGCCCTTAGCTCAAATCCGTCTTGCCCGATCTGCAAAGATGTTTGTGTGTTTCGGTCAATGTCTGCTTGTTGGGGAATCCGTCTGCGGATCCGGCTGCGGCCATTGTGTGCCGTCGGCCGTTGTGGTCGACCATCGGCGGCCCTCAACTGCTTTGCCTGGGGATAACGTGCTGGCCTGCAGGTGAGAGTGATAACCGTCTCACTGCTCTTGGCTGGCCGTTCTTGATGGGAAGGCGGTCCGTGACCGAGAAACTGTTGGCAGACCATGCATGGATTCTCTAGCGCTGCTGTGGGACACCTTCACAGCATCTCAGAGTTGAGATAGAGAACCGGCAATTCGACATCGCCCGGCCTGCCTGTATGAGTACAACCCGCACAGTGATAGAGGCAAGGCATCCAACGGCCTAGGCTACTGCCCACCAACGCCGCTCCGGTGTTGGCGATGGGTCAGACGCGATCCAGCCTGCCCGCGCTTGACAACAACACAAGTCCCTCGCTTGCGGCGTCAATCGCGGCAGTGGACTTTGAGCGCGCCGGGTGACAACCCCCCTCCAACGCGATACTATCCTATGCCCAGGATGGCAATCCTCGATCCAACAGTGTTCTTGTTCGCCCAGGTGACCACGTAGAGTTGGGCCGAGGTGATATAGCGCAAGTCCCGGCCTGATCCTTCGCGCCGAGGCCTCTGCATGTTGGTGCTCGAGAACGCGCGGTCTACTTCTATTATATCCTCTATATAGGTAGTGCGATGCGACGCCACGCCGCACCGAGCACCTGTTTTCTTCGAGAGCCTAGCCTCAATAATGTCGAGCGAAGGAATCCCGTCCGGAATCCCATGATGAGCAAATATTCGTCTGGAAATGAGGGTCTGTGAGGATTACGGCGCAGGATGAACGGGACGGGTTGCAGATGTGACTTCAGGAGCGTGATCGAACCTTCACCGCGAATCGTCTAGGAAAGAGCGGTCTGTTGGTGCTATACATATTCGATAAGATGAGCTAGGCTATGCGTGCATCTATTTATACATTTCGATCCCTCTGCGCCAACATCACATCTCCGAAATGTGCATCAAACTTTGTCGTCGTATGAGATTTGACTGCCTTGAAGGGTCTTCGAGTCGGTTGTGTTGCTAGTACTCGGCAGGTTCCTGTAAATGGTTTTCTTTAGCATCACCTGGGGCATCGTGTGGCGGGATTGCACGCTTGCTCACCTCCGCTTCTCGTCAGCGCCAGTGTTCACGGAATTGACAGCCGTGGTCACCGTGATGGGCCCCAGCGAGTCGAAGCTGGCCACGGTGTCGAGGCGGTGCGGTAGTGTCATGTTTTTCTTGCCCTGTAGCTTGTGCTGGATCGGCGCGAGGATGCGCGTGCCAATCACCGTCTTGTCCGTCCTCTTCTTCCAGACCAGGACCCGGTCCGAGACCTTGCTGAAGCCCGCGTGCAGGAACTGGCTCACGGCGGGCAGCGTTATGACGATGTTGCTGGCGGTCAGCTCGGCGCAGGACCAGATGAAGGTCGGCGCGAGGGTGCGGGTTATGTCGCGGTGGTCTCTGAGCTTGGTGAGCGTCGGGGCCCGGACGGAGGCTACGCCGATGACGCTGAAATGGGGCGTTCATGTTTAGTCTCCGCGGTGTGGAGGGGGGGGGGTCTCGGGGAGAGCGAATGGCTTACATGAGTCCGACGCTGAACAGGAAGATAATCCCGACCTTCTTTGATCTACTCATCTGTAGAGAGCTGACCACGGGGATCGGGATGGCGAAGATCATCAGCTCAGCGGCGATGTTGAAGGCTGTCCCTGAGATAGCGATATTGGTGATGCTCAAGCATTGTTTCTCCTTGATCTCTAGGTCGTAGACCGCTTGGACCGGTCGGCATTGGAAAATCGTCAAGAAGGTCACGACTACTTGTGATATCACTAGGAAGGCGATGCCACCATAGGCCAGGCTCTTGGTGAGCCTATCCGGGAAGATTCGTATGTAGAGGAACAGCATGCAAAGCTTGATAAGGGTGCTGTGGACGTGGTAGATGACTTCCGTGAGATAGTCTATTGGCGGTCGTGTTAATGTGGGGTTGAGCTGTGCGTTCCCTGGGCTACTCACAATACTTAAAGACGTCTGTGTATGAGTGCTTGAAGTCGATATCGTAGATATGCTTCCCTAGTCCCTCGATGCTAACTTGGGGGTGTCAGTGCTAAGCATCAGACACAGGAAATCAGGTGGTCATCCTACCCATGATTGCGATGGCAATCAAAGGGATCATCACAATCTATCAAGAGCACATTCTAGTGAGTGAGTGAAGTACAATATCTCAGTTTGATGCGACTTACAGCTCCCAGGATTTGGAATAGGTCGTCGAGCCACAGTTTGTTGCCAGTATAGTGACGGGCGACGAGCCTCAAGGCAACCATAGCGAAACAGATGGTTCCGGTCATGATTGAAACGCCCCATACGGTCGGATTCAATGAATCATGAGGGAGTTCACATAGCTTCGCCTGCAACCGAGCCAGAACTAAAATGCTCTATTGTCAGCGCTGCTTCATAGAAAAAGAAACGTCTGCGATCTAGGGCGGGAGGCATCTACCAATGGAGTCCTCCATGGTACAATTTGCCAAAACACAGTCTGCCGCCGCCTTTGTCACAGCTTCGCTGTGGCATTGGCAATCAATATCCGTGAGTGGACATGGCCCAGCAGGACCACTTTGCACCACACAACTCAACTGGAAATTGTCAATCACCTGTGCACATGTTTGCAGGGCGGGTGTAGGGAAGTAAACTAACCGAGCACTTAGGAAGGCCATACACCATTTGCAGGGCCTCAGGTAGAGGAACATCTAACGCGTGCACCGCTGTCACGGTAGCTAGCACGCAACCCAGGAGAGTCGGGAACCTCATCTTGTGTAATTCACAGCAGTTCTGACCATTACCACTGGTTGCAAGCTTAGAGCACACAGAATGCGAAAACTTTCTGTGAAGGGACTTGTTCGGTGAGGAACAGAGTGGCCGTTAATAAGTAGTCATGCTCGCGTTGCCCCGAAAGCCTCCGGGCTGGGCGGTGGTCAAAGCCTCTCCCGGGGGAAGCGCGTGACGGTACCTCGTCTGTGCAGACTCCGGATGGTTCGCGGAGCCACCTAGATATGGGCGTTTCTGGTGTAGTCTCTGCACACACTTGTGAGCTTGGCGGCTTACCGTGGTCTTGAAGGTCTGTGACGTGACTGGCTGCCGGCGGCCAGATCTTTGATCGCGAATATTCGCATTGACCAGAGGCTCACAGAGACTATCCCGCTCTAGAATTGTCCTAATCCCATAGATGCCAACCATCTTTATGGAGGTTGGGAGCCTCGTGGAGCAAGCGTGCTGCTAAAGTCAGCTGGGGACGAAATCGGCAAAGGGGGAGTGTTAGCAGGCCGCTTTTCCGCTAGAGTTGAACTACAGGGAACTTACTACGGCACAAGGTACGCGCACGGTCTCGAAGCAGAATTCCACAAGCCGAATCTATCGGCAGCCAGACAGGTTGGAAGATGGTCGGAACGCAGGCAAGGTAACTTGGCCTTTCGGTCTTGGCCTATCTGCCCATATCCGGGCCAGAGACCTCGGCGTGTAGCAGTAAGGAGACCGCGAGGGAGTTGATTCATCATGTACAGTAGGATAGCGAAAATTACATGAATATTTGAGATTACGTGGTCCCTAAAGAGCTGCATGTTTAATGATGCTAGCATTAAGATGTGAGTTATTCTGCGTCGACGAGGTCGACTGTCTTGCCCTTGAGCAAAGGTTGAGGCGAGTTGATATCTCGTAATGGGTGGGCGGCCTACATTCCTAAGCGCTGCTCTAGCTGCCCGCCTCGAATGTTCTCAGCAGCACTTCCAAGTGCTGAGGGTGTGTGTGCAAGTGCACGGGCACCTAGATCTCCATTATCCTGCCGTCCAAGTCGCGTCGGCTCGCTAGTCCTCACGGTCACAACCAGTCGTCGTCGTCGTGCATGCCGTAGCCCCGGAACGGCACAAGCGCACCAGTCTTCTTCCACCACCAGTGGCTGCCGCAGGACCGACAGTTCATGTGGGGGCACCCGCCGTTCTTCTCGATCGCCTCGCTGCACTTCGGGCACCGCCGGATGTCTGCCGTCTCGAACAGCTTAACCATGTCAGGGTCCGACACGCAGTCCCCAGAGTGCTTGGGCGTCCGGCACTTCGCGCAGCTCCACAGGCCACAGGAGCGGCAGAGGACGCCGCCGCCGCCTCGCTTTGACGCTGCCAGCCGGAGTGCTCTCTCGTCGAATCCGCCTACCAGCTTTCCGCAGTTCTTGAAGTAGCCGCAGAAGAAGGGATGTGCCGTGTCCCGCGAAACCAGCATTTGCGTGTAGCGCTTCAGGTCGTCTGGTTTGGGTTTGATGCGGGACTCGATCAGGCCCACGGGGACTCGTTCAAGGCAGCAAGTGTAAGGTTCGAGTGCGCTGAGCGCAATGTCCCAGCCGGCTGTGTCGAATCAATCAGGCTCTAGATTTCTGAGGGGGTGGATTGGGGTGAGCTTACTGGTGAAGCAGGCCATGCAGTAATGGCAACCGCAAGGAAGTGGGGCCATTCGAAAGGAAAGGCTATCGTCCATGCAGACAGTGCAGGCCGCTTCAGCGGAAATGTTGCTGACATCCAAGTCATCCCAAAGCGTCCATTGTAGTTCGTCCATGAGACCAGGCGCGACACCATGTGATTCTCTTGCCTCTGTCGCATCCAGCATGCCGCTGTCGTCCAAAAGACTGCTTCGATCTGCCACATATTCCAAAACTTCATACATGCAGACATTTCCAGGCTTAAAAAGCTCATGAATGGCCACGAATATCAGTGTGCAGATGTTGCGTTTGCGTGGGTGAAATTTGCTCCACTTGCTGGCCTCTTTGAACTCGGGTGGCTCGCGAGGGTATGTCGAAGGCAGCACAATATTCAAGGAGAAATCATCCTGTAAGGGGTCCTTTCCAGGTGGCCTCAGCCTTGTTCGGATTCTGGAACTGCCGTTTTCGTTGTACGTCGTTTCAATTTTCCAAGTGCCGTCACCATAGATGGAGTTGATGACGATGATCTCTTCCTGTATTTCATCGGATATATCGACAACCTCGAAGTCAGTTGTAAACTGCGGTACACCGATCAGTTTCAACTGCCCCTGTTCAGCCATTGTGTCTTTGGTGTTTGCTTTCGTGGGGTAGAAAATGGCAACTTCGGGTATGTGTTGAGTGGAGGCCAAAAGGCAAGCAAGCTGGACGACGTTGAGCTGAGTGAGCTTATGTAAACAGGTGTTACAGGGAGCAATGGGGCAAGATCAGTAACGGTGTTCTGCTTCAGTACCCAGGTGATAGATAACTTGATGCCTCAGTCAGCCCCAGGCAGCAGCAACTTTGAACGTGAATGGGCACACTCAAATCATGTGCAAAAAGGCCCAGGTGAATACAGTTCGGCAAAGAACCCATCATCCATGGGAAACAAATATCTCCAGAGCCCCACTTAAATCAAGTCTGAATTGGAGAAAAACGTGATGGTAATGCTGATGCCTGGAGCCACGGGGGAGTTGACAAAATCGGTGACAGTCACTGTCAGCGCATGTTCACCTGGTCGTAATTTTCAGGTTACTTAGTTCAGAGATCTGATTGCACTACCTAAGCAGTAATGGGCTCCTGATTGATGACCACTATGCGAAAATCATATCCTACCGATGTTGAAGGCCTCTGGCCGTACGCGCATGGGACTTAGGTTCAAATTACACCGAGTGACTCACTTGGCCTGGAAGCGGTTATGGGGACGGGACTTGTTGCATCATCACAAAAAGTTCAGATGAAGAAACCACAAAATCATTTGGAGGGAAGTATCAATACAGATTAAAAGGATGCATAAAATCATCCATAACATAAGTATTGACTGCGGAACTCCTTTTCCTCTGTTTTGGAATCGAGGGTATTCATTACTAGCTCTTAAACAGGAGATGTGCTGTTCAAAGTTATTTATGCAACTGTTATATAGGAACATTCCCCTCTAGCCTTCACCCCAAAGACCCCTCCCTAACATTATTGAAAATTTGATTGAAATCAAATCTATGTAACATTACACGACTCACGCAGGGCGCCGAGTCTGAATGCAAGCTCAGGAGCCTAATGTGCCCCTTCTATCTTGGGTCCGCGGGGTTAATCACCAGTATATTCTGCTCGATGAGGTCCAGAAAGTCGTGCAAATACTTTGTGCAGGCTGGGAGGCTCTCCAGCCTCTTGATAAACTAGAGTATAAAAGTGATCTTTTGATGGCCGAATCAAAGACACCTGCGGAGATGTTGGATTGAGGCTGAGAGACAGATCGACTTACGTTTGTGACTGCTGGCTTAACCATCACCTCCGACGTGCCATCTTCACTGATACTCTTCACCTTAAAGAAGGTGCCTTCCGTGGGCCGCGGCGAGTGAGGGCCCGTTGTCTTGGTGACACGCAGCAGCTTGAATTTTTGGACCAGCTTCCACCCTCGAAGAACTCGGATTTTCATTTGGGCCGATGTGTGCAGCCGGAAGATGCGCCAATTTTTCTAGCAAGGATATATGATCAATTTTTCTCAGTGGATGCTTTTCATGCTTCAATGAGATCTGTATATTGTCTCATGGCACTGTAACATGAAACAAAAACTTGATAAAGCCACCTGCGAATTGTAGTTCACTGAATAAATTATCACAAACAGTGCAGAATCGCAAAACCGTACAGAGCTAGCAAATGATAATCTCAGGCCCTGGCAACGACGACAAGCCCGGCTTCCACACTGACGTTTCGCTCGCTGCCACCCTTGTTGCTATAATCGAGGTCCTCCAAGTTGATGGTTCCAGACAACTGGGCCAGCCTGTCCGGATAGTACACGTGCTTTGCATCAAACTTGGCCTTCTCAATACGATGTCTGATCTGGGCCACTGAAGTCTTCAAGCTCATATCAGCCTCACTGATGGGGTGCGTGGTATCCAGAGCTTTCTTGCCAAGCATGTCCAGGTCTGGCATAAATATCAGAATGTGTTGTTAGAAAAATAAATAGAGTATGGTTTGGACTTACTGAAATTAGCGACGCTAGAGACGTAGCCATCCGCATACTTGTAAAAGATCTTCTGTCTTTTGTTGATGAATGAAAAATATTTTATGAAGTGACGATCTTTCAAGTCCTTTTATAGCCAGCACAAGAGCTTTTAATATGCTCAGTTCTGGCCGTTAATATCGTATTCATTCGTGCATGTGGTTGATTCTACGGCCTCTAAAGCCATACTCAGCCTTCTAAGTTGAGGCTCACTCCAGCCTTAACACAGACACATTATGAAATTGTTCTTGAGAATGCAAAAGTCAATCTTTGATTCGCCAATTCAGTTCCTTCCATACGAACTTACTGATAGGCCAGAGTTCCTAATGTTCCTACAAATTGCACAATAAGCAAGCACTCTGTTCAGTGAGATTCTCTGGGAGCATCTTTTCCATGATGACATCAATTACATGCGCGTCAGGCTAGCCTGTAAACATGGGCTATAAAAATGTAAGCCGCGCCTTATTGTTGGGCGAGGCACAATGCAACCTGAGGTCAGATTACACTACATTGTTCCCACACCCCACGGAAGTCCAAATTCATCCAATTCTCTTCAATCTCTCTACACTTGATAATTTTGCTTAAGTATCTAGAGCCAGCTCAGGGGGGCTATGAATTAATACAACTTGTTTCCCGTGTGCTGGCCCGGTGGATGCCCTATAATTTGTGCATTAATCGACCGACTATAGATGCATGGGCAGTCCCATACTACCTTGGGGTTAGCACCAGCGCACTTCCACATGAAGGCTAATAAGTCGACTTAGCCTTTTAGATGTCTTCACAAGAAGCCAAAACGCAATAACTGTATGAGAATATTATAATCCGCCCCATGTTCCTTGTGGTGTTGCGATATACTCAACATCTTTGAGAGCACGAACTTATCTTGGAACTCACCTACATGGCACAACAAAGCCTGGCCACCATGAATACAGAGTGCCAATAGGTAATCCGAGAAGAGGATTTGTGAATATCATTTGAGTCTTGCTATCTCACCAGCCCTCGTTCCAATAGTAGCCCTCACTCCGGACAGCCTATCCGCGCCAGAACAGCCATTGAGCATGTACCATCATCCTGCTTTCAATGCTCCTCAAGCACTGCCCTAATGTCCCCTCATATCCTCGAGATAATTGACCAAGGGAGTCGCTCATATTGCTGCGCCATTGCGCCAACATGCGCTCCAAACTTAGCCTAGGGCTCACCGCGACCAAAAAGTCAACCACGCGGGAAGTAACTTACACTTCCTGCGAAGTGAATCTTCAAGGACATCTCGAAGCTGACCGTGCGTCAATTCGACTCGAGTAATTCGCTTGATGACGTTGTATATGCGGCTTCTACCAAACAGGCAACAGAGTCGTAGGGCCTGAGGAGCAGCCAGTTTGTCCAGGTTATCGGGACCCATGTTCTCAATGATCACATCCCTAGCTTCCTGAGAGATTCTGAGGTTTTCCTTGATGATTAAATCCAGTACCCGACTGTCATCAAGCAAGTCGGCACCGTGCTCCAACAGCGCTTTAATCGTCTCATTTCTCTCCGACATCCGACTTGTACGCCAGACAACTGCATGACGGAGTGCAGAGTAATTTGATTTATCCAATAAGTTGACCTTGGAGCCTCTTTCCAAGAGTAATCGGACTATGCTTGGGTCTGAGCCGTGCCTTACGGCCATCATCAGAGGAGTCATGCCTTGAATCTCTGGGTGCAAAGTACCCCATGAGAGCCTTGGGCGGATACCGGGGCTGGAGCTCATCAGCTCGTACTCCAGAACTTGCGCGGCATTCCTGCAGAGCTTCTGGCTGATTCTCAGGCCGGAGTCTAGAAGCTTGCATATGACCTTTCGTTGGAACACTCTGTATTTCTCGGTGTCACCTCTAGCAAACGAAGTCGTAGTCATTATCGAGGCAACATGCAACAGAGGAAAGTCAGAGATGCTCCCATTCGGCTGCTGCTCAATCTGGGCTTTTCTCCTGCCTTTGACCAAAAACTTTGCTCCAGCTTCCAAGAGGATGACTGCCGCCTCAAAATTGGAAACCATGATGGAAGCACACAAAGGTGTGAATGAGAGCCCGCGGTCATCTCCGATCTCAACATCTGCACCTGTATCGAGGAGTGCTTGGATCCCACGAAGACCTTTCGATTTTGTGATGGCATAATGTAGTGGAACTTTTCCTCTGTTATCTTTCACGTTCGGATTGAAGCCCGAGACTTTCGAGAGTTGGTGAATGGTGGAGATTCGCCCCTTGGCAGCGGCTGTGTGAAGAGCATCGATTGAATCCCTTTCACCTGTTTGAAAGGACGCACTGTGAGCCAACAGAAGCTTGACTGTCTTGTTCCGAGAACGGCATATTGCAATGTGTAGTGGCGTCCACGACTGTGGGGCAAAGTCGGATCTTTCGCAGTTACATAAATGTAAAGAATGGGCATTGATGTCGGCGCCCTGTTGTAGAAGCCAAACTACCATATCATCATGGCCTCTGCCCAGATTCATATTGCAGTCTGTATGTTTCCTCAAGTGCTTGTTGACTGTAAACGGAATTCAATGACAAGGATTTACCTTTGTAGGGCCAAATGAAGGAGTGTGAACTTCACCACGTCAAACCTCGAAACAAGCCCTTGAAAATGCAAGGGTCGTCCACTAGAAGCTCTCTTCTCCCAAATTTTGTTGACAAAGGGTGCTGAGGACAGAGTCTCTGGTTGGCGGAGTAGAAGTAAGGTATCCAAACGGCCGTGAGAAGCGGCCCAGACTGCAGCATCGGCTTCTTCATGCTTGATGTTGTGTTCGTAGAGACAAGGATTGACCCAGGCATGGAAATGACGACCTGTTAGAGCAAGAGCAGCAAGGTCGCGACTGTTAGACTCTGCGGCGACTTTTCGGACGAGTTCGAGCGGAAGGCGGTAGATTCCAGGCGGCATGGTGAGGGCCTCGGGGATGATCGCGACACGAATGGTTGGTGTGTATCAAAGATGCCAATCACACTTGACGATGGAGTGAGGGTGGTAGAGGGTGATCGCTGCTTGTGGTGGGCTGAAGCCAGGCAGCTGTGGGATTCTGAGGGTGAGTAAGGTTGGGTACTCGCAAAAGTTACGGTTTAAGAGGAATCAAAAGTGAGGCGTTTGTTCAAAAAAGAAAGCAGATCTACTTCCTATGGGTACTCGCGCACGTTTGCTGCGACCACGCTCCCATGGACCATGGGAAAGTTTACTCGAGTATCTGGAAGCCCAGTGCCACTGAAGTTGTTGGTCGGTGGTACCCCAATGGAAGCTGATTGAAAGAAGTCTGCGAGTTGTTGCAAGTGTTGCAAGTGCTGCAAGACGTGGTCAAGCAGGACCACGATGTGTGTCCCACTTCAGGTAGGTAGGGAAGGAAAAGCGAGGTGCTTGCAGCTTCCAGTCGAACGTCAACCATCCCATATTGGCGAAGGAAGCTGGGAGAGGAGCAGCACAGGACCATGAGAGAGGCAGCTTTGGGTCAAGTATCATCTCGAGTGTAGCAGACTAGGTACAAGACGTAGACCTGAACGGGTACAGGATGAAGCGATGTTTTTGGTATATTCATTCTCGGGCTACGGACAAGCCCATATGCTGATATATTACGTACATGTCTAATCTGAAGGTGTCGCGACCTCGGAGCCGACCTTGAACACCTCGAACCTAATGACCGGGTTCCCGTGCCAGACGCATTTACTCCCGCACTCATCGTCTTCGGCCGTTACATGGTATCCACTCATAATAGAGAAATCCTTCCTACAGCATCAACAGACCAGCGACAGCCGCGACCACGAAGCCGAAAGCGCCAGCAGTGTTGACCGAGGCAGCGGACTTGCCGAGGGTGCTGCTGCTGGACGAGCCCGAGTTGGTCGTCGACGTGCCGTTGCCCATCGTGATGCCAGCGTTGGCGGCCGAGCCACCGGAGGCGTTGGTGCAGTTTCCGGTGGCGAAGTTGCCGGACACTGAGTCCAGCTGGGCGGTGAACTGGCCGGTGAGCTGGCCGGCGATCTGCTGGAGCTCAGCGGGGGTCTTCTGGACGGTGGCGTCGATGAGGCCCTTGGCGGCCGTGCCGATGTCCTTTGTCTGCGAAAAGACGACGTCGCACAGGCTGGCCTTCTCGACCTGGGTCTTCTTGGAGGCGAGGTCGCTGCTGAGGCTCATGGCCGCCGTCTGGACGGGGCTCAGGGAGCCCTGCAGGCTGACTGCGTCGTTGGCCGAGATGGGGGTCGTTGCTTGGATTTGTTGTGTGCCCTGGGTCAGGACGTTCTTGAGGTTGCCGGCGTCGGTGGCCAGCTGTTGGAAGTTGTTGCCGTCGAAGGCCTTCACAGTCGTGTCGAGTTGTGTCAGGGCGTTTTGAGCGTTTGTGATGACGGTCTGGATGGTGGCCACATCTCGCTTGGGCAGAGTCCAGTCATCGGCGAGAACTGATGCCGCGAGGGCGAGGGTGGTGAATGTTGCGGTAGCCTTCATGGTTGCGAGTCGTCAAATCAGAAATCAGTGGACCGAAATTGCGGAAATTCCCAATGCTTGAGCACAGCTCGTAGAAGTGAAGAGTGGGGTGCGTATATTTGTAGCGATGGTCAACATGGGGAGCAAGAGAAACAACCTCTGAAGAAGGTTGGGCGGCAAGGCATATAAGTGCCATCGCCAAACATCCAGACAACCGACATGCCTGCACAACCTGGGAGCTGCTCAGGGACTTGCCCAAACAGGAAATCAGAGGAGAACTCGCTGCTACGGTTTGGATCTGACACAAGTTTCGGGGGGCCGTGGGTCTTGGCAAGGAGCAGAGCTGCAATGTTTCCGCGCTCAGTGGTATGGCCTCAAGATCCCCAAACCCCGTCCGATCAAGGACTCGCGCTGCTCAATTCGCTAGGTGTTTCAACAGCACCATACTTCGGACGACTACCACTTCGCTGCCAGAATTGGCCGGCACAGCCGTCGCCACAGCCGCCCGGAGATTCGACTGATGTCCTACCGGCAGAGCAGATAAAACACGGTGGCTGTGTGAAAGCAACCAGATGATGGCGATGGCATGCCGCATTGGGGAGGAAGATGGGGAAAGGGGCCCAACGAGCAGGCTTCAGGGAGGCAAAATTGACAGCTTGGCTCTCCGCACGTACGATCGCGTGGCCTGGCATGTAATGAAAGAACGAGAAGACTGATGATGTTGCGGCAGCGGGGGTAAGCTTTCACGCACGTGTGTATTCATCCAACATTGAAGGTTTACCTTCGGTGGCCAGCCGCTCAAGTACGACCGTGGTCAACGGAGAGTTTCTATCTGCTACGTTGATTCCATAACGGCCATGCCGGCATTTTCTTTTAAAGTTAACAAGAAGCGCTTATTCAGGAGCTTATGCCGACATGGGTTACCTCACTGACCGGCTGATGATAGAATACATGAACTCTTTTTTGCACAGTGAAGGTCTGTTCGGCAGCCAGCCAAGGAAAACCCAAGAAATATTTCGACCATCAACACGGTTCGGCAAGTGCCATTCCTGGTGCACGCTGTCTGATCGCCCAGCAGGATCTAGGTAGATCATACCCGCTTTGTGTGCAGATCGATGGACGGTGGTACCCACGGCTCTCAAGTAACTAGTCCCGGTCAATGACGTTGGCACCGGCCATCATCGCACGTCGGATTATGCTATGCCATGAACTGTTCGCATCCTTCTCTCCCAAGAACTGTCAGCTGCTGTGGATGAAACACTGCCGTCAATAATTAGATCAATAAGTACAATTTTGCAATTCACTTTCATCATGGCACCGTCCGGCCTTGCAATAATCATCGGCGCCGGGCCGACCTCCGGGGCCGGCATCGCGCGCGTGCTGGCCGACCCGGCCCAGGGCAACCTCGCCGTCGCCCTCCTGGCCCGGAACGCGGACAACCTCGCCAAGCTCCGCGACTCGGTCCGCCAGTCGTCCAACGGCGGCGTGCTACACTCGTTTCCCACTGACACACAGCCTGACAACCTCCGCCAAGCGTTCAAGGGCATCGCGTCCCACCCAGACTTCTCGGGCTTGAACCTCAAGCTCGCCATCTACCACGTCAAGCACAGCAGCAAGGGGCCCTTCCTCGAGGGCTCGGCCGAGGACTTCGGCGCCAGCCTCCAGACCTACACGACGGGGGCGTTCGCCTTCGCGCAGGAGGCGCTAAAGCTCATCTACGCGCAGCAGGGCGGGCAGACCCTCCTCGCCGACACGGGCGGCGCCAAGAAGGGCACCATCATCCTCACGGGGACGCTGGGCGCGATGCGGACCAACGAGGGCTACGCCGCGTACGGGGCCGGGCGCGCCGGCGCCAGGATGGTCGCGCAGGCCGTGGCCAAGGAGCACTCCCGGTTCGGCGTGCAGTGCGTGCACGCCATCGCCAACGGAGGCATCGTGGACGAGGACAGCGACGATACCAGGACGGGGAAGAAGATGAGCGCCGAGGCCGTCGGCGGGACGTATCTGTGGCTGAGCGGGCAGGAGCCGGCGCTGTGGGTGCATGAGCTCGACCTGAGGCCTGCACAGGAGAAGTTCTAAGGGGTGGTTCTGCCTTAGGAGGATGCCTTGGGGGAGTGCCTTGGGCAACTAGAGATATGCCTAAATGCTTGTCGCATGGACTCGAAACACTTGACGAGCTGAGCGTACAGCGACGGTCTGTGTGCCTCGCGATCCTCACACCATCGCGGAGCTTTCATCAATTCAAATACCAAGTGGCGTGCTATTGCCGTGAGCGACAAGCACCACGCTATCATGTGCCAAATCCAATGTTGCAAAGCCTCGGGTCTGAACTTTTCGAGGACTGTCAGGGGAAACCGCCGAGGTGGTTAGAGGAGCTGGCTATGCGAAAGATCGGACGGCATCTTACTCGCAAGACTGTCGAATGTCCAGAGTACCAATCATCGTATGATGCCAGCCCAGGTCGAAACCAGCTACCGGACGTGAGACGAGGAGGGCTCTATGACCGGCCCATCGGCCAGAGCGATTCGCTTCAGTGGTGCCGCTGTGTCAATTACAATAGGATGAACTTGGGACAGTCCGAGCTTGCAATTTTCAGGGACCTTCTCCTTTAGGCAGACCTCACGACAGTAATACACTTTGCATTGGGATTGGCGAACTTATTCGGAGGCAATGGTGCATTTATGCTACTATTACAAGAACTTGATACAAAGATGAGGAGACGAACGAATCCTAGCATCATTTTTGTACTACCCAATAATGCAAATACCAAGTGATGGCATGATGGTATCATGGTGTTGGATTGTCAACGGCATCCTTTCAACTGAACTTTCTCGAACGAGGCGATTATTTACAGAGCTAAGCGGTGTCAATTCAATTTGCTTGCTTTGCTTTGCTTTCAGAATTTCCAATTCTCATCTGCAATGCTAGGTTACGCACTCTACTCCGTAGGCTCAATGGCCGCGTAGTGCAAGTAAGCGCCCAACAGCTTGATGCCCTCCACATAGTTCCTCTTGTCCAACTTCTCGTTGATCGAGTGAGCGCCGTCGTTCGAGCTTCCCATGGGCAGCAGCAGCACGTTCTTTCCCGTGGCCTGCTCGAATGTCAGGGTGACTGGGATACTGCCACCCTCGCGGGTGTAGTCGGGCTCGACACCCCACACCCTCTCGACGGCCTTTGCGGCGGCGCCGAAGTTCCAGTGCTTGGGGCTTGCGACCCACCACTTGCCGGTGTGCTGGGGGTAGACCTTCAGGGTGTTCTTGGACTTCAGCTTGGCGAACTGCTCCTTGACATACTTCTCGACGCAAGCGTTGGTCGTGTCTATGTCCATATCCGGAACGGTGCGGATGCTGAACTTGCCGATGACCTTGGCGGGGATGACGGTCTTTGCGCCGGGGTTGAAGAAGGCGCCCTCGATACCGTGCAGAGACAGGGAGGGGTAGCGCCACCGCGCCATCAGGGTAGACTTCTTGTCTTCGAAGATGGTCGTCTTGCTACCTAGCGAGTCGTGCAGCGTCTCCATGGTGAAGCTGATGTTATCGTAGAGCGTCTCCTCGTCAGCGGTGACCGGAGCCACTTGCTCCATGATGCCGGGAATCTGGATCTTGCCATCTGTGTCGACCAGGGAGGCCATGATGCGTGTAAGATCGGTCATTGGCTCCTGTGCTGTGCCGCCAAACACGCCAGAGTGCAGGTCTGCGCCGGGTCCTGACACCTCGATGTTGTAGTAGTTGCAGCCGCGCAGGCCGTAGGTCAGGCAGGGCTTCTCGGTGCCGAGCCAGTAGTTATCGCTGATGCAGACAGCGTCGGCGTCCTTGAAGTACTTGTCCTTCTCAGCCATGATGAAGTCGTCCAGGCCGTCCGAGCCGTACTCCTCCATACCCTCGAAGCACATCAGCAGGTTGACAGGGAAGTCGACGCCAGCCTTCTGGTGCGCCTCGATGGCGTTCAGCCAGCCCAGCACAGGCCCCTTGTCATCCGTGGATCCACGACCGAGCATCTTTCCATCCTCTGCGACCTTCAGCTCGAAGGGCTCGGTGGCCCACCCGTCTGACTTCTCGGCGGGCTGAACATCGTAGTGACCGTACACGAGGATTGTACGCTTGTTCTTGTCGTTTCCATAGCGGGCCACGACAACAGGCGGGAGGTCAAGGTTGTCCTTGCCATGCTGCTTGCCTAGGGGACGGAGCTCAACCTCGGCACCGAGAGACTTCAGCTCCTTCTCGAGGAAGTGGGCCATGCGGATGACATCTGGCCGACGAGCATCTTCGGCAGAGACAGAAGGAATGGCGACTGCAGCAGCGAGACGCTCGATGAACTTGGGGGTGAGGGCGTCCACCTGGCTGAAGAAGCCGTCGAGTTGAGGGGCACCGGCCATCTTGCGAGCTTGGTGTGCGCGGATAGCTTCGGTCAGGTAACTCCGAGATTGTGGTGGCAGGAGGCGGGGTCGTGGTGGACGAGAGTAAGCTCCAGAGATCAGGCCTGGGTTTATTGTTCGTCTTGTGGAGGTAGACGACAGTCGCGAGAGTACTCTTGCTGAGCAACACGGTCGAGGGAGGAGGGATGTGCGGGGCATTTGAAATGGGAAGCTCACAAGAGGAGGATACAATCGGCGTAGCTGTTTGCTGAGGGGCGAGGTGAGCCGAGGGGTGCTTGATCGACGGCTGTGGCTCGACAGGGGTGGGGGGTCCCCTGCTGCTCTGCTGCTCTGCTGACAGTCCCCACCAGGCAACCCCCACGGTGAATGCCCGTCAACATAAACAGACACTACCGACCTCAAAATACGTGTATTCCCAATCTCAACTTCCAGCCCCTTCACGGCAACACAACCATGACTGCGTTGCGCCATGCCCTCTCGACAGCGCTAGCAGCGCTGCTGCCTAGAGCTGCTATGGGCCTCCTCCATTAAGCCAACGTATACAAGTGTATATATATCTATGGGAATGCATACGCCCAAAGCCAGTGTGCTCTCTCCTGTGTTGCCTCCTCCTTGCTTAATCAGGCACTCATCATGGCCCCCAGCAAGAAATGCCTTCATCGTGAGCTCACTGTTGAAGTGTCCCCACACGCGGACGAGGCCGGCTTTGAACAAATAGACTGGAGGCGACGATTTGCTGCAACGATCCCGTCTGGACGTGCTCCACCCAAGGATCGAGCAGCCTCCAAACCAAGTGTTAATGGTGCTCCCCAGGGCCAGGATGCAAGCACCCTTACTTCTTTGTTTCCTGCGCCGCTTGTTCTTCCAGGAGATGAGCTAGCTCTAGACCCAACCAGCCCGCCCCAGAGCCTGGCGTCTTGGCTAAGAGGCAAGCATCGCAATAGATTCACGTCCGATCAGAAGACGCTGTATGTCGCCGACATACCCGCCGTTGCTCGAGATGTTCAAATGGTGAGCCAGTGGGCACAGCCTGAATTTCCAGGTAACGATGAGGCGACAAAGGGAAAGGCGGACGTTCCGGACCATATCAAACCACCCAACCCGGACGATATAAGGGAGTACCTCGGGGCATTTTACCATGGGCTTCCTGTCAAGAAGTTCACGCAGTCACTCGAGTTCACTGCATGGAGATCAGGGGAGAAACGTCAAACCAAGAAGGACAGCGCGTCGTCCTTTATCGGCCTCCGCTGCGGCTCGTCCTGCACCCGTATCAGGACGCGGCCTTGCCCGGACGGCACGTTTGCCCAACAGCTCAACCTAAACGACATCCTAGACGCCACCATCGCAGCCCTGCCGGACGACGCGTACGCCCTGCTCTTCCTGGTGGACCATGACCTCTACGAGGATGAGGACGACGACTTCTGCTGCGGCCGTGCCTATGGCGGTAGTCGCGTCGCAGTTGTCTCGTCTGCACGATATAACCCGACAATCCTGCTGTGCAGCGTACACGACAGCATCGACCTGGACCACACATGGCCAGCATCCCACTGCCGGTCCTACGTCGCACGGCTGTGCGGCTCGGCGGCACCTGGCGGCACCGCCGCTTGGGGCAAGAAGCGCCGCCTGGACGAGCACGAGGACAAGTCCGCGGGCTCCCCGCTCCACGATGCCGTCCGCGCAGGCAGCAGCGTCGCCGCTCGCAACCTCGACCCCGGCTCCTCCCTCGCCGGGCTGTGGCTCTGCCTGCTGGCGCGCACGGCCTCCCATGAGCTGGGCCACTGCCTCGGAATCGCCCACTGTGCCTACTACGCGTGCGTGATGCAGAGCACCGCCGGCATGGCCGAGGACTGCCGGCAGCCGCCGTACCTTTGTCTCGTGTGCCTCAAGAAGCTCACGCACGCCGCGAGGGAGGCGTCCGCGTCGCCGGCTGGCTTCGACGAGACGGGGTACGTGGTTGAGACTTACCAGGCTCTGGCCGGGTTTTGTGAGAAGTGGAAACAGGCCGGCATGTTCGCAGGCTACAAGGCTTGGCTGGATAGCATGACGGGTCGGCTAAGGGATGGTTCGTTCAAGTTGTAAGCGGCCGTTGCGTTGTGCGATGATGTCCTCGATTCGATGCCAGCACAGCTTTGATTACATGGCAACCCGGCTTAAATGTGGCTTGCGTATTGCAATTGGTGCAATCTCGTCTAATACATTACTCTTCAATGAGAAACACACACACGGTTTGGCACGATTGTGTAGGTCGTCAATCTAATCACTCACGCGATTCGGAGGCCACCATGCAGCCAGGACAACAGGCGGCTACCAGCGGCTGAACGCTCACGCGGGCACAGGAGCACAGCAGTGAAATTTGAACGGTCATAAAATCTATTGCATAAAAAAGACTGTTTACTGCTGTCAGGGTATCACGGCACGCCTCCGAGCGCCAATGTCTGTCTTTCTGTCTATCGTTCTTCTTTCATCGCCCTCTAATCATGCCAGCTGCTCCTCCGACCCTCATCGATACTGTAAAGGATGCGGCACTTGTACCTCTGGCACACCTTCTCGCGCCCCAGGTTCTTGAACTTGGGCCCCATGGGCCCCGTTACGTAGTGGTACTGCCCGAACAGCCGCCACTGCCTGTCGTCGCCCAGACTGTACAGCTCGTCGCCCCAGGGTCCGTCGAAGTGGAACCACGAGGTCGGCGCGTCAGGATTTGACGCTGCCGGTGTCAGCGACGTGGGTGCAACGGCTTGGCCATCGCGTTTGCGGAGTGTTGCGTTGGCGTGGGCTTCCATAACGCTTGCGTCGACAGGGTAAGGAATTGACCCGTCCGTGAGAATTTCTTTTGCAATCGCGCCTTCGTCGTCTTCCGGAGGCGGTGGGGCCACAGTGTGGTTGTAGAAGTAGGCATAGTTGTTCAGCGAGGGGTCCCAGAGTGGCCCCCGATCCGTCTGGTCCTTAAGCATATTGAACGGCAGGACATATGCATGGTCTCCAGGGAATGCATACATGGCGTGGCTGCCCACAGCTGAGTAAATCACTGGCCTCTCGATGATCTCGCTGACCCCGTTTACGGTGGCGTTTAATCTCTTCTTTTCTAGTGCGGCCCAAGCATACGCCTGGCCTCCTGCATGCTCGCTTAGGAACATTGCGCGGGGCACACCGTTCTCGAAGCGCACCATACAGTGCTCCCAGTCGCCGACGTGGTTTCCGAAACGCATCTCGAGAACGGTCTGGCCCAAGTTGTAACTGTAGAAGAAGAACCAGAACGCATCGACGATGCCTGAGCCCTTGTCTACTACAAACAGAACAGCTGGCGCTGCTGAGTATCCGCTGGCATCGGGCTTGTGGCCAGGTGTGTCCGGAGGCGTAGGGAATGGCTTTTGCGGGTGGTCGCCAGACAGGAAAAGGCGACGGCGAAGTTTGGAGAGCATGTCCCTCCTCGCATTGTCTTGCGGAGCAGAGATGCGGCGTAGGGGTGTGTCCTGACTGATATCCCACCAAGTCGTGTCCTCGTAATTGGAAGACTCCGTTTCTTCACCGATATGGCGACCATCAGCAGGGTCGACTTTTACTCCGTTGTCATCGTCTTCTGGATATGGCTTTGGCTTGCCCACATCGTTGGACAGCCACTCTGGTCGCTGTTCGACATCTTCCTTGCTGGTAAGGAACACAAATCCCGGAACACCGTTCAATTCATACATGTTCCCCAACGACACTGGCTCCGTCATGTTGACAGGGTCGTCGCCGACGAAGGGGGCCATGTGGCGGACATGTTCGACAATGTCTGACGGCCAAAAGTGCTCCTTGGAGTATAAGTGCACGAGCGGCGCATGCTTAAGGACGAAATCGGGTACATCCTTCAGGTTCTTGGTCTTTGTATGCAGGCCCTCCTTTTCGCTTGCTCTCTTGCCTATGTTTTCCCACGAAGTAGGTGTCGCACCTTCATTCAGAGCCCTCTTTTTCAACTCCAGCTCGGCTTGGTAGTCAATCCGCGGGTCCCGGGGTCTGACCGGGTCGTCCCAGCGCATGTGGTGCACGCCGCAGACACTGAACCACCGGCAAGCCTGTCGGTCTATCCAGTACGGCGAGGAGGCCACCCATGCTTTGTCTCGCTTCTGGTCCTCGGGGCTGGGCGGGGTTGGGTTGAGAGCCCTGGGTACGAACCAGGTGATGAAGGCGAGGGTAGCGAGGAAGACGACCACAATAACGGCGCGGCGGAGGTGATACATCGCAATTGCCCAAGTCCAGGAGCGAGTCCTGGGCGGCAGGAGCAGTGCTTCAAATACAATAGAATCAGGCGACAAGGGGGCCGCTCCGAGGAGCGGTGGGTCGTTCTACCGGCGATTCAAGGGACGTTTAGTGTGGAGGAGGACCATGGCAGGGTCTCGGACGCGCCTTGGAGTAAGGGGTGGAAATGGGGAGGATCAAGTCTGTTCAAGAATGAAATTGGGGGAAAGAAACAAATGATAGGAGTCTAGCACATTGTGCCTAATCAAAAGTGTAATATGCGGAAGAGGTGACCTTGAAGAGAAGTGAAGAGTGCGCGGATTTGACGTTCTCGAGAGGTTGGCACAAGTACTAGTATTAGACTAAGTGAGCGCTGGACCCTGATGCCTTGATCGGCTTCCGACGTTGGGGGGGAGGCAGGTGGGCTGTCTGGGCAGTGACATGGGCCCTGAGTCGGGACGGGGACACCTGCATAGTTGCATGCTGATGCAGATGGGGAAGTAAGAGTGACTGACTCTCCCATGTGGCGAATGCGGGGCGGGCGGGTACACGAGACATCATCATAGCCGGAAATAGACAGAGAGAACGGACAGCCCCTGACTGAGGCCACACCCGCCCCTCCACCACGACCAGTCTATCCCACGCCTGCCCACGAGCAGCTCTGTCGCCAGGCTTTCTAGCCACATATCTGTCCACGCGGCCGGACAAGACGTCGGGAGGCGCTGCACCTTCTGCCGGTATGTACAACAGAGTTGTTTACTGACACGATCACATGCTGCCATGTGCATAGGCCCGTAAACCATTCACTGGCCAACGTGGCTCGAGTAGACTGCTCATTCGAGACACGACCAGCACATCGTGGCTCACGTGCAGACCCCGGGGAAACAAGCTTATCCAACTGCCGATATCCTGGTCGGTAAGAAAATTGGGTATCATTGACTGGTCACTCGTGCTTGATCGTGGGGCGCCGGAGGCTACCTCGGCCTTAATCCTCTTCCATGGCTGAATCCTCCTCAGCCTCGTCTCCATCGTCTCCACCGCCGCCCTCTATATCTTCCCATGCACCTGGCGTCCTAGTGGAAAAATCTCCAACTTCGTCCTCGCCCTGGCTCTCAGGATCCTTGTCCCCAAACCTGACTACTTGCTCCCTGTTCGTCCACCGATTACCGCGTCTCCTCCTTGTCTTGGGCCTTGCCGCTCTCTCCTCCATCAGCCTCAGCTGTCTCCTCCTGTCCCTTATTCTCTTCTTTTGTAGCTGCGCCTCCTCCGGATCGTCCTGCGCATCTACAAAGAACCTCGTAGTGTCCCTAGTCATGGTTGTGACCTCGTCCATCTCTCCCCTCTTCCGCTTGATGGCCATTACATTCTCCAGGAACCTGGCCTGTGGCTTTCTGAACCCGTGCTTGTCGAATGCAACAGGGATCTCAATGCCCGACTCTTTCCGTAATTTTCTGTAGCGGTCGGGGGCCTGGCGGCGCTGAGGCGCAGCTACGTTCGTGGGGTTTTTGGGTTTGAGATCCGCGGGCGTGGTGAGGATGCGCGCCGAAGACGCAGCCATGAGGTCGACATCGCCAGACAGGCTGCGCAGGTACGGCAGGCCACGGTCCGCAACCTCGTCGTGTGCGCCGAAGATGAGCTCAGTGCCGATGTTGCTGGCCCAGCTGCCCGAGAAAATCCGCCCCTTATAGGATATGACCGGGCTGTCGGAATGCAGGTCAAGCACTTGGATGTCCCCAACGCTCTTCAACTTCTTGCTTAGCTGGGGCTGTGTGATCTCAATGACCTCTTCCGCTGGCCTCGGTGATACTCGCGCAGCCGGTTGCGATGCGCCTCTGAGTCGGGGGTCGATCATATCTCTGTCGCCGTCTCCGCCATTCTCGTCCACGGTCTCGTTGCCGTTTGGTTCGACGGTGTCGCCTCCTTTTCTGTTCCCATCGTGGTTTTCGTTCTCGTTCTCGACGTCTGCGTCCTCCTCTTCTCTTGGGACGAGGTCCTCGTCATCCCTGTCCTCCTCGTCCGCAAGCAAGATCGCGTTGGTCTTAGTAGGACGGAGTCGCGTATTCTTGTTGGGGTCTGCGTAAACGGGGTTGAACCATTGCCTGTAGCCGCCTCGGTTTTGGGAGTGGAATGTGTCCTTGACCTTCTCAAACATGCCCGGATGCGACAGGTCCATTGTTACATAGTATGTCTGTCTGGACGTCAGCTGCTGGCTATTTTCACATTAAAAGATGCTGATCTCTACCTCTTCCTCCGTGGTGGAGTACTCAAACTCCCATTCGTCCTCATCGTCGACTGGCTTGGACGACTTGGCAAGAGGAAAAGAGGCAGCGCTTTCTGGGTACGTGCCCGGCCAGCCGACCGGCTGCTTAGCAGTCGGCTCAACGACTGTCCGAACCATTGCGTGTCGCGAAACTCATTTGACAGTCAAGTAATGAGGTGTGACACACACGGTGGCATTGGGGTCCTCGAGCGATATCGTGGACGCAGATCCATGCGAGTCGGGCAAAGAATGGTTGGATCGAGTGTCGGCTTGCTCGAACCGCAGTGACGGAGCTTGGAGCTGGCGTCCCTATAAACTTTGGCGGTGGTTGGCGGCAGAAAGCCCATGGCCGCGGGGCACAGGGATGACACACCCCTGTAGCATCTGGCCCCTGCAGCACTGTAGATCGCCCCTCCAGTGAAGATACCGGCTCAGAAATTCGATATGAAAATGGGTGATGAGTCTTGCGAGTTTGAGTCACACTCTTTTTGCACGGTGACCTTTTGCTCACTTTTCGACACTCATTTCCGCATGAGGTTATGCAATCATACAATTTGCCAAAATGCCTACCGTCCACTTGTTAGACTACGTCGCGGGAAACGTGCGAAGCCTCGTCAACGCCATCGAGAAGGTTGGCTACGAGGTCGCATGGGTCAAGACCCCCGAAGAGGTCAAGAATGCAGATGTACTACCGCCCCAATCCCTCCCAGAAAAGTTATTATTAATATGTCCATGCTCATTGATGTCCTCAGAAACTCATCCTCCCTGGCGTGGGCCACTTCGGCCACTGCCTCACACAGCTGTCCTCGGCGGGCTTCCTCCCCGCCATAAAAGCCCACATAGACGCCGGCAAGCCCTTCATGGGCATCTGCGTTGGCATGCAGGCTGTTTTTTCTGGATCTTCTGAGGACCCCAACTGTCCTGGACTGGACTCCATAACATCTTCGCTCTCACGCTTCGACGACAGTAACAAGGCTGTCCCGCACATTGGCTGGAACGATGCTGTCGTGGAGGGTGGCGTGTCCCTTCACGACCTGAGGCCCGGATCCAAGTACTACTATGTCCACAGCTACCGATGCCCGTACGAGAAAGGAGTTCTGGAGGGACAAGGTTGGACTGTTGCCACAGCAAGCTACGGCGGTGAGACGTTTGTCGGTGCCGTGGCAAAAGGCAACATCCTCGCCACTCAGTTCCACCCCGAGAAGAGTGGTGTCGCAGGACTGAGGGTCCTCAAGTCTTTCCTCACCGGTCAGGGTGCTAAGACTCTGGGCCGAGCACCGCCGCAGGCCACAGCGTCAGTGCAATCCAACGGAGGCGGAGTCCCACAGCCAGGCCTCACGAGGCGGGTGATCGCATGTCTCGACGTGCGGACAAACGACACGGGCGATCTCGTAGTCACAAAGGGCGACCAGTACGACGTACGAGAGAAGAGCGACGAGCGCGGCGTCCGAAACCTGGGGAAGCCCGTCGACATGGCCAAGAAGTACTACGAGCAGGGCGCGGACGAGGTGACGTTCTTGAACATCACGTCCTTCCGGGACCTACCCCTCAAGGACCTGCCCATGCTGGAGATCCTGCGGCTCACATCGCAGACTGTCTTCGTGCCGCTGACCATCGGCGGAGGCATCAGGGACACGTTCGACCCGCTGGACGGGAAGAAGGTGTCCGCGCTTGACATCGCGACAATGTACTTCCGCAGCGGCGCCGACAAGGTGAGCATCGGGTCGGACGCCGTCACTGCCGCGGAGGAGTACTACGCCGCCGGCAGCAAGCTGTCAGGCACCACGGCGATCGAGCAGATCTCGCGCGCCTACGGCAACCAGGCCGTCGTCGTCTCCATCGACCCGAAGCGAGTCTACGTGGCCTCCCCGGAGGCGGCCGGTGCCCACCACGCGCCCAACACCATCAAGACCAAGTTCCCGGGCCCTGCCCGCGGCGAGGAGTACTGCTACTATGCCTGCACCATCAAGGGCGGGCGCGAGACGCGCGACCTGGACGTCGTCCAGCTGGCGAGAGCCGTCGAGGCCATGGGCTGCGGCGAGCTCCTGCTCAATTGCATCGACCGCGACGGCACCAACAGCGGCTTCGACCTGGAGCTGATCCGCCAGGTCAAGGGCGCCGTCAGGATCCCCGTCATCGCCTCCTCGGGCGCCGGCAACCCCGCCCACTTCGAGGAGGTGTTTGCCGAGACTACGACGGACGCGGCGCTCGGCGCGGGCATGTTCCACCGTGGAGAGTACACGGTGAGGGACGTCAAGGAGTACTTGGGCAAGAAGGGCCTCACGGCTAGGGGGCTTGAAGGTGAACTGTGAGGGACTGGCGTAGACTCGTACATGGCGATCGACAAGTCCCTGAGAGCCAGGGCGAGGACCTCGTTTCCCCCCTCCAGTGGTCTCTAAAATTGGGTTTCGAGGAAATTAGAATCAATAGAATTGCGACAGCATCTACCTAGGTTAATTGTTGGGTTTGTAACCGCATCGCCTTTCTTGTAGACTGAAAGCTGTTGCCCCTTTTCTTATCGTATATGATGGCTGAATAGGTTGGATGCTGTTATACTCCCATGCTCCTGATGCTGTGCTTGTAGTCCATGCTGTTGCCGTGATCGTGAAAGATTCGCCTTTTCGTTTTGTTCAGACCTCCCTTTTCAGAAAGCTTTTAAGAAATCCCCAGAACAATGACAGTCGAACGATACCACGAAGCCCGCACAAACAAGGAAATCATCGCGACCCCACACTCCAAACCAAAAGATCATTCCCAGGAATCAAACGCAGACTGCCGACTAATGAGAGCGTTGAATGTCGCAAAGAAAGGTGCCAGTCCATATCCTACAATTCCGTGCCCATGAACACCCACTCCTTACTCGTCACGTCAATGGCTCCCGCCCAGTGGTCGAGCGTAGTCAGCTCCAGACCCGCCCACTGCAGGCCCTTTGTCAGCGTCTTGGCCTCGTCAGTCTCGATGGACCGGTCGATGCAGATGACCAGGTGAGAGCAGCCCAGAGGCGACTCGGCCAACTCCATCAATGCCACGAGAGCGTCTTTCAGATCGTGGCCGACTACACCGGCGTCGAAGAAGGTGAAGAGGGTCCTCTCGCCGCGGGCGTAGTCCTCGACGGTGAAGGCGCGGAAGCTAGCCCCGCCCTGGTAGTCCCATATCTCCATCCACGAGGTGGCCTCGATGTTGCCGTCGGCACGGCCACCGTTGCACATCACTTCAGATCCGTCGCAAGGTGGCGTGAGCTGCTGGCGCCGGTCAGGCTGACCATTGCTGGTGTAAGAGCCAAAGTAGCCAGAGTCGACAGAGGCGGCGCTGCTGCCAGTATAGGAAGCGGCGGATGGACGGCGATGGCTCGCGCTGGTGCTGATGCTGTTGTTTGCTGGATGATCGTGTTGTTGATAAACACCCGTCAGGCCGGAGACCGATGGGCGACCGTTCCTCTCACCGAAGAAAGTGGTCGCCATGGTCTCACAAAAGAATCTCTCACATTCTTCCCTGATACGAAGTGTTGCCCCCCCTCGTCGGCGACGAGACTCGCTGTTGAATGCCGTGGACTGACGCTTGGCCGGCTTGGGCGTCAGGGCGAGCTCGTTGGACGAGGTGATTGCGGCGAGGGGGGGGCTTGACGGCGGGGAGGGTAATCCTGAGATAGGGACCTCAGGAATACCACTCGGCCCCTGCAGCCAGGGTAGTGCAGTAGTGGAGGCCCTTGAGCGAGCCGGCGGCGTCGACGACGTAGCAGCTGGCGAGAACGTTGGCCTGGCGGGCCATGTCCTCGCCGTAATTACTACTCGACAGATTGGAATTTATAGTTTTCATGGGCGCCATTGTGATATGCCACCGTGGGTGATTTCGTCTGCAAATGGGTTGGGTTGGTGGTTGATGGATTTGAAGGGCTGTGCGACGACAATTTGTCGAGGCTTTGAGTGACTGGTGGATTGAGTGATTGATCGAGTCAAGTGGAGCTGCAGTAGGTGATGGTGTTGGTCTGGATGTCGTTGACTGCTTTTGCACGAACAGGTGGAGACAGGCGAGATGTGATGGTCTTTTTAGGGGGACGGATTGGTTGGCTGATGGATGAGGCTCAATCGAACGAGGTCGGCGAGGGAGACGGAGAGGTCGGGGTTGATAAAGAGGGAAGCGGGAGCGAGGGCGAATTGGGAGGAAAAAGGGCGAGGGACCACAAATTGCGGGTGGGGTCTTGGCTAGCGTCAGGCTTGCGTCGGAAATTTCGAGTCATTCTGATGAACCGTTCTTTGTCTGAACAGCACTGTAGCCATGCACTGCCACTGTGCCTCGGTCCCTGGTGTTTGGTGCCAGAGGACGCCGAGGCGCCCAGTGTGAACTGATAAAATCCCCCAAGAGGCCCCCAAGGCAGCGAGGCCACAGCATGGCCACGCACGTTCGACCCGCTAAAAATACCCGAATGGACAGCACGGAGCGACCTGGCAGTGTCTGATTGACTTTCACGTGGCCACGCTCGTGTCGGATTGATTGGCTGGCAGCCGGGAGGATCCCCAATCTCGTCGACGTTGCAGTTTCGAATTGACTGCGCCAATACACATCACACAGTAATGCAATTCAATTACTGTATACTGTATCTGTATACAACCTGTGTCTATTATCGTTTCGTATCGAGCCAAAAGCAGCCAATATCACAGTCTACCTACTACACAATTATGAAAGTTGTTGCCCATCAAATCAATCCCGCCTCCAATCTCCAGCACACTCCAATCTAGTAGAACTCGACAGCCAACCTCTTGTTCTTCGAGTTGACCACAATTGTGCCCGACCCGCCAACAATGTAAGCCTTCTTCTGCCCAACGACCTTGTTCTCATAGTCGATCGCCGCCTGGTTGGGGCCTCCCATCCAGTTGCCCATGGTGCTCGCAAGGCACTCCTTGCCGTCGGACCTCTTCTGCCTCGCCGCCTGGGGCGCCCCGGGGAGGATATCATTGGTAAAGCCGATCGAGTTGTTGGTCCCATCCGTTGACCGGATCATCGCGGGACCGTCGTAGCCCTGTTGGAGGCTGATGTCGCCCCATGCCTTGCCGTCATTGCTTGCAGACAGCTGGAACTCGACCCATGTCGCCGGGATCAGCTTCCCGCGCTGGACCCGGCCTTTGAATGACTCCGGAAGCTCGACGAAGGTTGACGCCCCGGGCTTGAGCGTCGTCGGCTTTTCCGGGTGGTCAAAGTTGGCGCCTGCCGTCCCGTTGCCGTTCCAGTAGTTGTTGAAGAAGTTGTATGTCTCTTCTTTCTTGCTCTTGTTGGTCAGCTGGATGCCTGGCTTGGCTGGGGCCGCCGCTGCCCTAGACATGATGTTCAACTGAATCTGTGGGAGTCCTTCGGCTTGTGCGGCCGCGGACTCGGCTGGGACGGAGTCAGCGGTGGAACGTTCAGCAGCAGCAGGCTCATCGGCGGCGGCCTCAGCGGAAACAGCATCAGCAGCAGGCTCCGCAGCAGCTTCCTCGGACTCGGCTACGGCATCTGATGCTACACTGGCCGTCATGAGGGAAGCCTGGTTCGCGGGTCTGTCTCGTCTTAGTAAACAAAATACTATCATTGACTATTCCACAAGGCACAACTCGCAAGGACTACCTACTTGGCACAGTAAATCTTTCCCACAGAGGTCAAGCTCCCATTGTTGACCAACTTGTTCACAGTTGCCACACCACCCATGCTGCCGTTGTTCGTGGCAGCCCCAAACCAAGCATACCTCTCGACAAACGCCTTCCCGTCGAGGTACTTGAGCGCCTCGCGCGCAAAGTTGTCAACATCCCCCTGGCTCGGCACCTTACCCCCGAAGGTCGTGCAGGCGAACTCGTTCAGCCAGATTGGCTTATTAAACGTCTTGTGAATGTCTTCGATGAACTGCTTGAGGTTGTTGACATCCAGCCCGTACCAATGGACCACAATGAAGTCGATCTTGGCGTCCCCGCCGAGCTGCTTCAGGAACTCCTGCAGCCACTTCTTGCCTGCGTCCGAGTTGGTCATGGCTGGAGAGCCCAGCTGGAAGCCGTACTTCGCCTTGGCCGGCAGGACGTGCTGCCTCCACAGCTGTACGGCCTGGGCGACGGACATGTTCGCCTGACCGGGATGGTCCGGCTCATTGAAGCCGATGAAGTGGCTGACCTTTCCAAGACCACCCAAGAACTAAGAGAAATCTTTAGCAATTCTGTGTGCTAGGAAGGAGGTTGGCTGGGTAAAGTAAGAGAATTACCTGGTCAATTTTTGGAGCTTCGACAGCCGTGCGGACCTGGGGGACGTAGGTAAGGCCAGCTGGGAAGCCTTCGGGCTTCCACATCTCCCAGTTGAAGAGCCATGTGAGCGTCTTGTCCTTGATAGCGCCCTCGTAGGGCTTGAAAGCGGGCCCTTTGTTGTCATAGGGCCAACCGAGACCGCGCTTGGAGGGTGCCATTGTGTCTGGATAAGATAGAGAAGAGATGAAAGACTATTGAAATTGATGCTGAGGTTGCTAATAAGCTGAGAACTGTTGATTCTTGATGTGATGTCTGGATCCGCATCTCGAGTGGTTCAACAATTTGGGACCAGTCTTTTATATTGATTTTTCTTGCCTCCCGAGGCAGCTGTCTTTCCACCGTCCGCGTCATCCTCGAATGCGTTGAAACGATCAGCATCGTAGACTGGCCCTGTGACAATCCTTTGGGGTCGAGATGGCTGCCTCGGTGCGACAGTGGTGTAGACTTTTTGAGCCATCTCTTCTAAGAGCACATGGGCTCATGTTCAATCCTTCGTGCGCAGCGAGGCTCGGGCGAGCCGTGTATGTCATGAGATATCACATTGGTTGAGTTTCGTGGCCATAGTACGGTCCTGTGGTTGCGACTGGTCAGCTGGCGCAGCATAGCGAGGCTGATGCATAGGGCTGGGTCTGATGTAAGCTAAGTAGCTGGACAAAGTACGTCTGACGCGGAACCGACAGGGTGTAGACCGAATAAGCAAAGAGGCGTCGGAACTTACGCTTGCCGTTTTCCGCAATCCTGCTGTCATCAAAGCCGGCTCTAACCTACAGATGCATTCTCCCAATCAGGACAGGGGCTTATAATATTGCTGAGTAAACTGGGGGCTGCTAGACTCGCGGCCGCTGGGGGCGGGCGTATTAGGGGGCGTATTGTCCAAATATGTGAAGCACAAAATTCCTCCCGCCACCGTCTGCGCTGAAGGGATTGGCATCGTGACTATGCTTCTCCCTCGTGATCCCTATGTAAGCTCTCGCAACTTCCATGGCCCCCACTGGCAGCTTGTACTTTAGGCAGGGACAGAGGCAAGATCTCAAGGCGGACACATTTGTCATACAAAACTGCGCTTTGAAGAATACAATATAAATTACACAAACCCCCAGTGGCCTTCACTAAGGAAATAATTGAAGACCATTCCAACAATTTCAATAAATCTCGACTGTCTGCTTTACATTACTACATCCACAATTACTTTGACTCAACGACCACTTCAAACACACTGTATAGAATTTGATTGAGACTTCTACCTGCTCATCATGCCTACCATCACTGTCAAGAACAACTCCTCCCACTCGCAGACCTTTCTGGTCCACGGCTTCCCTGGCCCGGGGACCATAACCGTCAAGCCCAACGGCGGCACTGTGGATGTCAAGACCCCGGACAAACAACAGGTTTCCGGCGCCATCATCGCCACACACGACGGCCATGAGGGCGAGCAGGCCGAGGTCACCTTCAACGGCTGGCCTGAGGGCCAGAACCAGTACTACGACATCAGCTACATCGTTGGCGGTGGCGGCAACCTGACGATCGAGCAGAAGGGTGCGCCCAACACGCGCAAGGGTGACGCCACCTTCATGCAGGACTGCAACGCGGCGTGGCAAAAGTTGTCCGCGGACAAGAAGAAGTCGCTGCAGCGGTTCGTCCACCTCGACTCCAAGGGCAAGGTCTCGCGCATCGACGCCCCCAAGAACGACAAGGGGCTCGAGGACTGGGTGAGGACCTTTGCGCATGGTGTTTACGTGGGAGTCGGGGCTTGGAAGGATGACAAGGGGAACGCGGAGGACAATGAGCAGAGCAAGGCCACCCCTGGGGGTAACAAGGACTTGCTGGTTGTGTTCACTGATAACAACGATAACTAAACTGACTACGTGGGTTTGGAAATTGGGTTTGGGTTTGCTTTGCACATTATATGTATGTCTCCATTTGAGGTAAAGGATCACAAATGGTAGAAGCCTGTCGTTACCAAGTACATCAATCAGTTCAACCACAACGGAGTGCTGCAGATTCACTGTTTCTGTGCTGCCTTTATAATAATATATTTCATATCAGCAGTCTCTCACAAATTGATTAGCATATTTGTATTGAAAGAAACATCTTATATATTAATAACATATTGTAAACCAGGATAAATTCAGATTATTTAAATCAATTTAAGCTACAATTGTGTTCGAAACCTACTGTTATCGGCATTGTGTTTTTTTTAACGCTAGGTGTTTAAGCGTTTATCAATGTATGAAGGGACTGGATGCATACTGCTTAAGAGGCATATGTGTACAGATTAAAAACGAGACCACTGATCAATTGGAATTCATTGATTACCAAAAGATTATGCTAGATTAAATAGAATCCGTGGCTGATTGCAGCTAAGTACTGCATAATGAGAGACTGCCCATTAAGTCATTTCCAATCCGTCCATCTAAAAATGCCTTATCCAAAGCGATTCATGAATATCGCTTTCCAAAAACGTTCCAAAAATAACAAGTACCATGCCTTCGCCCCGCCCTTAATCGTGACTCCCTAGTACTTTTGGTAATAGCCAGAAGGACCTGGCATAGAGGCGCCTGATGGGCCTCCACGATCTCCGTATCCTGCCTGACCTGGCTGGCCTCCGTATGCTGCCTGACTTCCTTGAGCCGCGTATCCTTCCTGTCTTGTCTTCTTAACAGCAAAATCGCCGTGTTTGCAGCCAAATTTGTATCGTGGTTCGTAGGGGTACCCATCCCTTGTCTGCGAGCGCTTGGGGCGGTCCGGAAAATATCCCGTTTCGACTTTAGAGGTTGACGCTACAGCAACTGACCCGCCTTGAGGGCGGTTTACCTCTTCGAAAAAGCATGCCAGGACGGCGTGAATGTCTGGGAAAACAGACCCCACCTTCGGTGTACTCTCAGTACCGCTCGGATTCAGCACCACTAATTCTCGAGAATAAACCTCTGAATTCCGCCTCGAGTTGCAGACTGAACAGGACTTGAGCTCTTGAAATTAATACAAATAATTAGCCGGATGCCCACAGAACGTCCATTCTTTTTTTCGGTCTGTCGGGTGAGCTCTGTCGGGTGAGTAACTGGCCAGTGATAAGATTGGGCGACACTCACATATAGTCTCGACACCCGACGTCCATGTCAACACCACCGTTTGTCCTCTTTGTTGAGAAGCCAAAGCGCATCAATCCTGCCCGTGAGAGTAAGTAGATGAGACCACCGAGTGTCGTAGAGCCCCGCTGTCGTTGAATCTTGTATCCAGCTCCATGCAGAACCTCAATGATCTAGGCGGCCCTGCATACTTCTTCAGGTTAAGATTGACAGTCGAAGACGTGTATGATCTCTGTGTTGTTTCATCACACATTTCATAATCCTGAGGCAATGGCACTGCCTCAAGCTTTGCGCCGTGCCAAGGATGATTGTTGCAAGGTCTGAAATCGAACTTCAAGGAAATGTGGTTGGTTGCCACATCGTCAACGATGTTTTCCTCGGCAAAGCAAAGCCAGGCACGTGAAAGTCGAAAGTCTTGATCATCAAAATTTCCAATCAGCGTACTGAGGTTCCCGCACTTTGTTAGGCTGAAGTTGCCTGGTTCTTCAATCCAGTTCCAGTCTTTGGGTCCTGTGGCTGGCTGTTTGCCTTTTGAGGAAGATCCATGGGAGGAAGATCCATGACCTCGATGTTTGCCCTTGGAGGAGGATCCATGGCCAGGCATTTTGTATATGTTCAGCCCTGTACGGCAGATTGTGTGGCTCGTCGGTTGCGTTTGAGTGGTCTTGGGGCCAAGATAAGTCTCGAAGGAAGCTCTCGTGTGCGCGAACCAGAAGGTATTTGCTGTATTTTGGTGGTTTAGATTTGTTGCTTCTAGTAGATAATGGAGTTGCTTTTGGATTGTTGTTCTTGTTCTTGTTGCTGCTGCTCAGGTGAGGTGTTGTGTTCAAGTCTGAGATTCTTTCTGGTCTCAGGTAGAGGGGATTTATATACTCGACAAGAAGAGACTGAGTCACTGAATCTGATGCGGTTGAGCCCATACTTGACGACTGTCGCAGTGACTAGCAACTTCAGTCTTGGTATGACAAAAGGCCGACCGACAGATGACCAACAATTGCCATGACTTGCAATGGGCTCTTTCACTACCGATGGGCTCTTTCACTCCGTGACTTAAAGAGGAGCTTATGACTATCGGATTCCACCTCAACATTAACAAACGTTAAGACTCCAATTCCAGCTGACATTAACACAAGTAAGAAGTCCAAGACGACAGAATGGGGAGCTAGACTGGCGGAGATTTTGGGTTACATGATCCAGTTTTCCGATTTATTACAAATGTACAATGGATATAGCCGTCTGCCAGACTTAGCCATGGAACTTCTCTGGAAACCATGAACTGTCGATAAGCAATTATCAACTCGCAGTCCGTATACCTCCATTTGAGCCAATACATCATTGAGAGAATGGGAGGATGTTTGTCACCCTAGAGCTGCCAGAATGGGTGGACGACATTGATGAAGGAGAACATCTATTACCGTCTTGTGATTGACTAGAAATGATGTGGCTACCTACACAATCACTGTTCATCCGCTGGCATTCACCAATGACGAGGGCCAATCTTACTAGCTGGTCAATCAGATACCACGTGTTGGCCTGCTGTCTGACTGGCACAGTCTCTACAATATATTGTATTCTTCACTCCATGACTTGACGGTGCGGGTCTTCTATGACCGGCCGAAGACGCCTCCATTCACCACATCTCATCCCAAGTTTGCTGGTCTTCAACTGCTCAGAGTCACCCAGCCTCATCGCCATCTTTAACCAGCAACTGACGTAAAGCCACCAACCAATACCTTCACGTACAAAGAAGAAAATGTCTGGATGGAACAGGATCTGCAGAGTCACTCCAAGTTACTTGATATCTGCAATCCTTGCAGGACAACTCTCAATATGCTCCAGCGGCAAACTGACAACACTGGTCAGATGACGGCTCTGGGGAGGGTCATGCTCATTTTCATGTCTCTGAAGAGTCCTGCATCAACGATGACAAGAACAATATTCCACCACACTTTTTTCAAACAATCAAGAATCCAATACAACGAGTTGTTTGAGCCTTGGGATTGGTGTCAGTTTCGGGGAGGGGGTGGGGCCAGAGTGAGAAAACCCCAACCCGCGCTCAACAGTTCTGCAGGTGGTGGCAGGATCACCAAGCCCTTGACTGCAAGTAAACACCGTACTCAGTTCTTTCTGATCTGGCCTTGACGGACCGTTACACTGGCTTCAGCCGCACCTCCCAGCATTACTTGAAGTGACAAGAACTCAGAGCCCCCAATGTGCCAGAGTCCACATCAGTCGCCCACAGCATGCCACAATGAGATTGCAACCTCGGAGCATCTAAGCAAGCCCCAGTCTCTGCCTCTGACCCTGCCCGCTGGGCGCTTCTGAGAAGTTCTCACCAGAACCTCTAGCCTGTCTCTGCCCTTTGCTACTTAGGTCGACTCAGTCAAAAGGCCTCTTGCAAGCTGGACCTCGGGGTTGACTTCAGCTTGGAATGTAGTGAAGCACACTGGATTCCTCATGGGGACAACCCCTGACAAACGTCCTCACACTCACCACCGGCATAATGCAAGGGGATGCGCCGTGGCCCGCATCGCCTCGCCACATCTACAGAGCTCTCGACAATGTTCCCACACGCAATGCGAGCGCCCCGGACAGACCGTCGTCGGGGATGGTGGGACGCTCGGCACTGGCGGATGGTCCTGATTGCCTGACCTCACACGAGAGGGACAAATCAGGCTCGCCAACGCCTTCGGAGATCGACGCTCTGGAAGAGTCGTTCTGCGACTTTGGACTCGAGCCCAGTCAAGTCGAAGGGGACTCCTCTCAGAGCAGCTACAGTGATTTGCAGACCACCACAGCCGTGACGTCGCTGTCCTCCAAGACCACCTCTACCCTTCCTGGGCATCTCGACTTGTTGCAACCTCTGTCAGGCCTGACATGTGATTCGGGGGCCAATGCAGTCATGTCCTTGGGTGACCGTCTCCGCCTGGTCTGGCGTATGTCACCCGCTTCAATCTCCAGTCATGTCTAGTGCTGATCCACCTGGCAGCTAAGATTCCTCGGATGATGCTCGGCGCGCCGGCCGTCGTGACGTGGGAGGTGACTCGGGTCGCCCTGCACTGTGATGTTGATGTGGGCTCTCTCGACCTGCAATACGACGAACGTCTGCTGGACTTGGACACTTTGTGGAATACGCTCAGGAGCCACCCCTCTTTCAAAGGGAAGAGCTTCCCGTCAAAATCAGATCCCCTTGCCTGGCGCGACGGGCTGTACAACAACTTCGAGTCCGAGGGCGATTCTCTCGTGATGCTGACCGCGACGATGCATGCCTCGAAGGCAAAAGATGGACCTGCGATGCGGTTGGAGCTGCATCCACTCAAGCGCGAGCAGGGCTCCCGGCTGCTCCGTCGGTTCGGCTCTGACCGATTTCTTGAGGTCCGGATCCCGTGCGTTGAGACGTGGCTGGCCGGCGAGGAAGGAGCAGAGGCTGTTGTTGCTCGCTGGCTTGCCAACGAATCTCACTCCTTTGTGGACCGCCGTTGGTCAGCGTTCTTTGTCCGAGAAAGAAGCGAGAGATCTGAAATCAAGGAAGTTATGTATGGGCAAGAAGAAACGCGAGTCATCTTCAATGAAAGAGTCCTGTTCTTTGCGGAGAGTGGACGAGACTTGCCGAGTGCTAGACCAACAATATCCGCTCCATCAAAGAGCATAGGCCCCCGAGCTCGGACAGCTTGCTCACGGACCGAGATGCTGAGCTGGCTTCTGAACTTCAAAGAGAACTGGGACAAATCGTATCTAAAGCTTTTCTCTCGCATTGCGCTTGGTCAGTACCATTTGGCATTCTTCCTCCAGCCGTACTGACGACCCTCCATCAGGTTTGAGCAGAACCAATCCCACAATTATATTGCAAGAAGCCGAGATACGCGAGAGATCAGAGGACATCCTGTCCCCGGATGGCGAAGTCATGAATGACGGTGCCGGGAGAATCTCACCGAGTCTGATGAGGAAGGTACGAGATGTTCTTGGCCTGCAGTCCATCCCGTCTGCGATTCAAGGTCGTCTGGGCAGCGCAAAGGGGATGTGGCTGATCGATACCACCGACCTGGGTCATGAGGACTGGATCGAAACGTTTCCGTCACAAAGAAAATGGAACTGCGACCTGTCTAAAAAGGCTCACAGGACTCTTGAGATACGTTCCTACTCCATGAACCTGGTTCCCGCCAGCCTGAATAAGCAGTTCCTTCCAATATTGGAAGATAGAACCGTGGGTATTGGTGCGCTACGCCAGGTGTTCGTCGAAAATCTGACTACGAGATCAAAGGAGGAGGTCAAATCACTGAAAGAAGCCCTCCAACAGCCTGAGCTCTTCAGGAAATGGGTTCGAGGACTCAATCCGCGAGAGTCATTCCGTGTTTCCCCACAGGGGATGCACTTCCTGGCTGGCCTTCCCGAGAGCATCGAAGATATTATGAGCTTTCTCGTTGACGGAGGGTTTGAGCCGATGCAACTCAAGTTCCTCCAGGACCTCGTCTTTCAAACGCAAAAGCGCAGAGGCGATTCAATGAAAGACGAGCTTCATATCAAGATCCCTAAGTCGACCTACGCCTACATGCTTGTCGATTTCAAAGGGATTCTGCAGCCCAACGAGGCTCACCTGTGCTTTTCTTCGAAGTTCGATGATGGCACAAGCGAATTGTCGGACCTTGACGGCATGGACGTCCTCGTCGGTCGATGTCCGGCCCATCTCCCTAGTGACATCCAGAAAGTCAGAGCGACCTTCAAGCCGGAACTGCGACACATCCGTGATGTGATCGTCTTCTCCTCCAAGGGTGACATACCTCTTGCCGCGAAGCTTTCGGGTGGAGACTATGACGGCGACCAGGCCTGGATTTGCTGGCTTCCTGAGCTCGTTGCAAATTTCAAGAACGCGGACGTGCCTCCGAAGCCAGATTTCTCGCCATATATACAGAAGGACACAGATACGCTGGCTGGTCTGCGCAAACTCTATGGAGAGGAGCGCTATGTTGACGCCATGGTAGCAAAGGCAATTTGCTTCAGCCTCAGGCCGAAGTTCCTCGGCCCTTGTACTTCCTTCAAAGACAAGCTGTCCTATCACCTGAACAGCCTGAGCGATGAGCCCGTCATCAAGCTCAGCTGGCTTCTCAGTGAGCTTGCCGATCAGCCGAAGCAGGGAATACTTTTCGGACGGGATGAATGGATACGTTTTCTAGACGATGTCGTAGGGACACGGCGACACTTGCCAACACCGCTGTACAAAGACAGCAACGCCTCCAGGTCCATAGGTCCTGGGGCGAAGCACATCATTGACTTTCTTTCATACACAGCCCAATGTGTCACCAATGCTGTGCTGGAAGATCTGCATAAGTTTATGTTGAAGAGCCAAGCCAGTACCACCGATATGGACATCGTGGGCTACTGGAACCATTTTGCAAAGGTGTACCAGCAGCAACAGCCCGAGTGCTTCTCCGCTCTGCACCAGAACCTGAGGTCTGACCTGCAAGAATGCCGGGAGGAGTGGAGCAGGTTGGTGACCCCAAGCAACTTCCGCGCGGCCGTCGTGCAAGTGTACAAAGTATGGAGCGATATCAAGCCGCGGATCCCACAACACATAGCCGGTGGCTCGGACGCGGCCTGCCTCCTGCTCCAAGACGGCCTGGTCCACCCGGAGCTCAGCCAGTGGGAGCTAATCAAGGCGAGCCTCGCCTTCAAGCTCTACTCGCGCCAGAGCCGCTTCATTTGGCGGATGGCGGGCCGGCAGCTACAGGCAATCAAGGCCCTCTCCACCAGCTCCAGAGGGCCAGGGGCTGTGCCGGTTGTGGTGGTACCGAATATGTATGCGGCCCTGAAGCCTGACAACACGTATATCAAGCGGCTTATGGCATCCGAGGAGGAGGAGGAGGGCATGTGCAGCACCGATGAACCGCTCCCGGTCCGGAGACCAATGAGTTGAGCTGGTGTGAGGAGGCTGCTACCCCGTACCTTTGTACACCAGACAATGGGAAACTGTTTCAGTGACGCTTTCTTCCGTTGCCTGGCGCTCAGTCAACTTTTCTACGTCGCGAAAGGGTCTGCGATGACATCTGGAGACTCAGCAAGACAGCTTGAGAGTGAAGGGATGTGAGAGTTCGTCGGACGTCGTCGCCCAAGGTGGCTCTTCACCGGAGTTCCGGCTCCTGGTTCATGTAATGTGAGTGCCTCTAGCGGGCCGCAATTTGCTCAACATTTTAGGTCAGTTTATCTTGCTGCCGGACCTGCACGGGCTACTGGGCTGGCATTTCCAAGACAGCTAGAGCCAGTGATAGGTTCTGAAATCTTCACTTCAGAAATTTCCCACTGGCTCGAGCGAAGTTTTAGTGCACCTAGTTGAGTAGGTCTAATATAAGTTTGCTCAGCGCCATATGAAAGTCCGGGGTTACGTGATGTTGTCTCCTGATAACAAATGGAGTTATTGGTGTGGTTATAGTATGTAATGTTTGTATGTGCAAGCTTTGCAATAGAGCTAGCTAGCTTAGCTATTCTAGCGTCGCTGTGGCGGGATATAGTACAATGTAGTAAAATGAATTACTAGACAGAATTATGTAGCTGTTACGTAACGTATATTGGGCCGCCTATCTTTCTTACATTTCCGCACACAGCACCATATACATAAGCCGATCGAGAGAGCTCCCAATATAGGCAGTCCAACTACCAGGAAATAAAAGACGCCATCGCCCAAGTACTCTCTGGTACTTGGGCTTGGGTGGGACGGGTCATAGGCGCCGCCCTTGATCTTTTGACCCGGCGTCCACGTCGGCACTCTCATGGAGCTGGTCAGCGTGGGCAACTTCGGTGTCAGCGCCGCTGTGTCAGATGCAGCCCAGGTTATGGCCCACCCCTGGTGCACCATGACGGTCTTGCCCAAGTTTGTATCTGAAGAGTCCTCGTCCGCGTCATCTTTGATATCCCGTGCGAACTTCCCACATCGACTACTAGGGTATAGCGACGTGGCGAGTGCGTACCCGTCGAAAAACATATGTGAGAAGCCGCTGGAGCATTATAACGGCGGTCAGTGACTGAAGTATTTGAGAAGCGAGCTAAAGAAGACGGATGGGATGAAGCGTAGGGGAGAAATGGAGACAGAAAGAATGCGGAGCCAACCTGTTACAGCAGAAAGCCGTTGATGCTGCTGGAGAGCCGTCCTCAGCCATGGCATTGTACACCCATCCTTCAAGACACACCCCCGGGCTGAAGCCGGGGCGGTTTTCCGGTGTGACTTCGTCCCAGCCGGAGGGGTAGCAAGTTTCAGCTGGCTCAGAAACCATGATGGGAGTCATAATGGTGGTGCCGCTCACCACGGACTTTCGCACGTTCGTGGTCTTCCATTGGGTCTTCCAGTCCGATGGCTGCACGAATGGCGTCCTGATGGCGAGCGGCCCGGTGGCTGTTGCGGTAATGGGCTCCGTGGTGCTGAATGATATGATTTGGTTCGTGGAAGCGCCGCATTTAAGTCGCTTCCTGGCACGGAGCAGAATGGCGCAGCTATTGTTGGCTGGGACATGTGCTCCTTATAGACACCCGCATTTCTTGGCGGCCATACAGCAGGGGCATGGGGGTCTGGGGAAATCAATGAACGGTCCCCCCTACGCGTTGGTGTCGCGCCAGCACTGTGAAATTGACCGCAGGAAAAGTCTTGGGATTCTGATCACCTGCGGCAGAATTTAATACGTGCCAGAAAGATTCGTTGTCGCCATATTAATTCCCCCGATGCGGCGGAGGCAACCTCTCCAGTTGCCCAACCTAGGGCATCTTCAGAACAAATATGTTTGAAGAGCTTAGTACTAGGTGACAATCATACTGATTTGAGTGTTTACATAGGTATATATGAAGATAGCTGTCTGTATAATGGCAGTGCCATTAGTGGAAAAAATACTAGACTGAAGTAGAGTTGAAATCCGGGTTAGGCACATCCGTCGCCAACACGGTACCGTTGCTGAACTCTGTGCCGTTCCTCAAAATCTCCACGCGTCCCGGATGAAACCCAGGCGGTGGGTCGTCAATAGTCGTCCCGTTAGCGAAGATGATCCCATTAAATTTGGACACTAGGGGATGTGAAGGCAAAACCAGGCTTTGAGTGGTCGGAAGCAGCAAAGGCGACCGTCGCGGGTTGATCTTGCAGTTCTCGCTGACGGTGTACAGGTTGAGACCGATGGCTAGAGTATAGAGCTCAGCGCTCAGCGCATCCCACTGAGGCTCATTTCTGAGCACCATGCCGATGTAGTCGACCATGAGGACATGAGGAAAGACCTCGGGGGAGATGGCGTCAACGCCGCGCCAGTACAGAGCCGGATTTGTGGGGAGGATGGCGATTCCTTGAAGGCTGTATTGGAAGGTAGAAGTCAGGAAATGCGGTGTGCTGAGCCACTGGGCCACGTGGAATTTGTCCTTATTGAGCCACGAGCCTATGGCCCATTCGACCACCTCTTTCGTATCCTCCAAGTTGGGCCAGGCATCGTACCAATTCGTTGCGTCTTTCTTGTAGATGCCCTCCATGGGCAGGGCCATCGGCTCCGATGAATATTTTAGGTGCGCCGTGTCCAGGAAAAATAAGGACGCAGCCCTTCCCATTATTCATGTTCATTAACGTCTCCATCTTGAGCTGCTCCATCGAGCTTGTCCCAAGGTTGGGGCAGCGGTTCTGGATGCCCCTGAGCTTGTCAAAGAAGCTGTTCTTAGCGCTCTCGTCCCAGTAGATGGGCCCAAGACTCGGCACGTTCCATATGCCGACCGGATAGCGGAATTGTAAGACGATGACCTTGCCCGGATTTTCGCGAGTGAAGTGATTGATCTCGTCGAGGACGTCCTCGAACTTCTCGCCCGACCTGCCAATAGGCACCTCACCTAGCTCATCACTCAGGTATGAGATCCAGAACTCATAGTCTCCGCAGCACTCCAGAATGGGGACCTGGTGCACACTGGAGACGCGCAAATCGAACCAGCGGGACCCGACTCGGAGTTGGTCGTAGATGTCCAGCAGCTGGTTCTGCGTGTTGGACTCGACGCCTCGGCTCAGGATGGCGTCCGTAAGCTTGCTCATGCCCGCCTCGTGCGTCCCTGGCATGACCACGTCGATCAGCTTCCCGTGCTTGATCTCGTTCTTTATGCCGTTCATCCAGTTTCCCGGGCCGAAAGACAAGGAGGTGATGAGTCCGTACGAGTTGCTACCCGTGATAACAAGTGTAACGGGGACCTCCTGCTCTGGCACATTGTACTCGCGCTGGCCCTTGTCCATCCCGGTCAAGTCAAAGACCACCCGCCTGGGGTACGTGTCAGGGATATGACTAGTAACGCGCACGTCAAACCTCCTCCCGGTGCCTTCGATGTCGTAATAGGCCTCTCCGTTGTCATCCACCGGGTTTTTACCAGTCTCCTCGGTATAGTGTGCAACGTTTTGCCGCGCCCGGCCGGAAGGGATATCGCCCCAGTCCCACTCGTCCATCTGGTACTTGTGCGTTGAGGTGAGTTTGAAAGTGTGTGGGGTCAGGTTGACGATGGTGACATATTGTCTGCCCGTGATGGCCGCGTTTTCAGGATCCATCAGGTACCAGTGCATGTACTCTCCAACACGGCCAGAAGGGTCGCTGCTGTAGGTCCTGTCGTCCTCGTTACAAGCGTCGTCAGGGTCTACCTCCTCGTCGCCCCCGGCGTCATCCCTGAAGTCACAAACGTCCGCGGGACACCAGCCGCGAGAGCAGGTAAAATCGCATAGCTTCTCATCATTGACGTCTCCGATGGGCTTTCCAGTGAACCCTGGTTTTCGCAGAGGCGGTTTTATCAGACCGCACGTGTCGGTACACTGACAAAGGTGGAGTGGGCAGAGGCCAAAATTGCACGCATAGATACATAAACCCACTAGGGATTCAAACCCAGCACGGCTTGTGCCTCTCGGACACGGTTGGCACGATTATTGGTTGCTTCGTCAGTGAGCAATACTCCTCGGGGCAGTATCCGTAGTTGCAAGCATTGCCGCAGAGCCCGGAGTAGCTTTCACTTCTCCCCTTGGCGGGAAAGCCCTCTCGGTTAAGCGCAGTCGGCTTCGTGTTAGGGGCTCCCAGAGCCTGGCATAAGCAGGCTGACACCGGGCAGTAGTGGTATTTGCAGTTGAACCCGCAGAGCTCGGTGAAGCCCTTGACAGCTGTCCCTTTGATACACCCCTGCTCATCGCGAGATCGCGGCGGAGGTTGACCCGGCAGCGACGGCACTCCCGACCCAGGGGTTCCAATTTGTGAGTCCGTCGTGGCAGCTCGCGACACTGAAGGCCGTCCCGTCAACTCTTGTGAGGGACTGGCCGCCTCTCGATATATGGACGCTCACGGCCCCAGTATCGCCGTAAAGTTCGACGCTGCCGTGATAGACGCCGACGCCGCCGTCGGGGATCGAGGGCCACTTGGGCTGGAAGGTCTTGCCGTCATGAGGCCTGTCGTTGGCATAGTTGTACGGAGCTTTTCCAACATCGAACGCACTCATGGCGTGGCTGTACAATGGGCCAACGTGGTGGGATTCCCCATAGTCATTCCACGAGATAATCTGAACATACCTGCGGTTTCTGAGTTAGCATCAGTCCGTAAGTCACGAGTATAGGCTCTGTCACTTACTCAGGCTTGTTGACTACAACTTGAATCCACCTGTCATGCCACATATCGTCCCCTCGCCACATCCAGTTCTTGTTAAACCCCGGCATGTTGGTGTAGAACCAAGGGGACACTGGCATCATGTAGGGCTTCTTCCTGTCAAGATATTCGAAATAAGAGGCGTCGACATACGTTTCCATATCTCGAGAGCCCCAAGGCCAAGCAGCCCAGTTGAAGAGCCCATCTGCCACACCGCCGGCAAGCCCCAGGGCTGGTTTCGCGCCTTCGGAAGACCAGTCCGGGATGAAGAAGCAAGCGACTTGGTCCTTGATGTCGATCCAGTCTTCTGCATTTTCTGGGCCTTCGAAGGTAGAGACCAACGGTTTGCCGTCGCTGTGCTTGAAGTACTCGGCCCTGGACGCGTACTTCTTCAGGTAGCTGATGACAGTGTTTTTGGGCCAGGGGCCACGTCCCGCGTAGTCGAAAGAGATGAAGAGCTTGAAACCTGCGCTACTGGCGGCTTTGAACGCCCGTTCAAGTAACGCCCTCGTTCATGGATTCACGAGGGGCTATGTTGAGTGCGAACGCGTCAATATGAGCCTCTTTAGCGAGCCTTATATCCGTCTGCCAGGTACTGTCCATGTACCCGGCCGTGTTACCCACCTACAGCAAATATATAAGTCAGCCATCAGTTCCCAACGAACATGGAAAGAAGTGACTGATATACTGACCATGAAATGGGCAAACGCCGCCGCAGCCTGGACGCGAAGTGCGCCAGCGACTGTGGCAAGTAGTATATTGAGTCTCATGTCGGTAAATTCCAGCGAAAAGGAGAGCAATGAAGATACAACTAATGGTTCTTGGAGCAAGCCAGCATATGGAATTGGAAATGAGAGTACATGAGCGCTTATATATCACGACTTCAACGTGACTCGGAGTCACCACTGAGCCGCGCGACCAACAATGGCAGGAATGGCCAACACCAGATACAATGATGGCTTGTACGGACCTAACGAGCCGATTCATCCTTTCGAACAAGGCACAATCAAATCTCATTTACCGTCTTGCCAACGGTTGGCGCAAGTGTAAGGCACAGTCACGGCGTGAATCTCTACTCTTGTCTAGAAATCTCTCTAGACCAATTACTTAGGGCAAAAGCCAAGAAGTCACGACGGTGTTGGTTGTGTCTGGCTAGCCCTGCAGGATTTCGCGTGAATTCCCGCTGGGGGACCTCAAGGGAAACTCCCAGTCATGTGTGACCACACTCATGGTAAAGCACATATTGACCAATAGCTTCATAAGAGCTGATTAGCCTTGCAATAATTGATAGCCATGAGGAAACATAGTTTAGCACGTATTAAGCACGTGTTATGACTTCGAAGCTTTTTTCCGTTAAGAGAACTTTTGTGATCCATTTACTTCTTTGTGAGTAGGACCGCTTAGGCAGTTTTTAGCTCTTTTCTCTTCCTTCTGCTAGTCTACTAAATATTTGGTTCTGTTGGTGCTCCTCTACATTGAGTTCGGGCCATGCGGTCCGTATTGCAGGCTTTCGAGCCCACACAAATTGTCTTGGCCAGGCGATGGTTGGTCTGGCCACGTCGTTGGGAGAAGGATGGAATAGGGAAGGCAAGCATCAGAAAGCGTGGCTATTTACTGAGCTTCCTGTTCGGTCAGGTAATGTAACAAGTGCGATTTAGAACCAACACAAGCACCAACATATCCAGGGTCTTGATTGAGGTGTCAGCCCAGACTACTCCTTCGTGGGTCTGCTTGAATAAACGTTATTTCGGCTTGCCCAAACCCACACTAGCAGCACACTAGGGGTTCTTGGCTGGAAAGAAAAGACACAAGAAGTCGGGTTCGCTTCGCCAAAATTGGCACCAACGGCCCTACGCTGCGCTCCAGGTTATTGGTGCTTCTAGGTTGCCGTAATTCAACTGCCAACCGGGGCTTTAACAGGACCGGAAGCGGTTGTGCGGAAAGGCTCACTGCGGAGGAGTGCTTGAGGCTATTTCGATTTCCAGGGAGAGAACCCCCTGGAGCCTCCTTTTGCTGCCCTCGGCCCTCCCCCTATGATAACCTCATAATCGACAACATTAGTGGTATATGTCGCGGTACATTAATTTACCAATCTAAGGTTGAGAAACATTTTGTAGAACCAGCCAACTTAGAGTAAGCTCAGCGTGAGCGCCTCTTGCAAGGCTCGGGTCCTTCCCACCCACGCTTAGTGAAAAGGAAAACAAAAAAAAGGGGGGGGGGGAGGGAAAAAGGAAAAAGAGAAGGGGGGGGAAGGGGGGGGGGAAACCGATGGCATAGTCCTTTGCAGCTCAGAGACACTTAGTAATGCTCGCAAAAGTCCCCGGCTTCAACTACGGCTTCTAACTGCGAGGGGCTGTGTTGTGGCTTTGCCTACTATCTAGCTGAGGCTGGACGAGCTGGCACGAATTTGGGCGAGCTTTGGTGTGCTTCGGTCAAGATGTCAATATTGAGAGCATGAGCAGTTTGAGAAGTGATCTTTTTTTCTTCTCTACTTTATCCTTCTTTATGGTGTGAAAACGGTGACCAGAGCCTGTCTCTCAAGTCTTGCATGGTCTGTGTAAAAAGTCTCACCCTTGAGAACTTGCGGCTTCCAGGGGTATCTAGGAACTGGCATGAGAAGGACCCAAAGGTAACCTCAAACGGGTCATTCACGAAAGACGTCTTATAAGCCAATGATTCGACGGGACTGAGATCGTAAAATGCCCTATAAGAATGTTCCTGGCTTCAAGCTTCATATATCGAGACTTTTGACTCCGGTAATTTGGATGGTGACTCCAAAAACATACACAGTCCTTACAGTAAGCCGGAAAAGACTTTGGTAAATTAGATGAAAAATCAAACAGTCAGGCCTCTGGATAAACTGGCGTGTGGGGCCGCGAGGGGTCATGATTTCGACGCCCGCGGCTGGAGTTGCTGCCGAAGAGGTGGAGAGCAAGACTAAGTGGCCGTTGTTCACGAAGAACTGTATGGCGATGCTACTGGAACATACAGAAGTGGTCAGCTCCTGTGGCTGTGAAAATCACACCAACTGGAGGAATTTTCCCGCGCAATGGTGCGGAAATCTTGTTGCTGGAGTAAGTAGATCCAGGCCGAGTATGTGAGAGGTGCGTGTGCGGAAGATCAGTAAGGTGCAGGCCATGGGTGAGTTGTGCTCAAAATCGCCGAGACACGCATGACCAAGAGCATCTCAGTAAACCAATCTGGTACCTAGGTATAGAATTATTGATGGCGCTTTTTATGTTTGGCTTTAGTGGACTTGAAACAGTGAATCCTTCGCATGTGTGTTGCACCTGAGCTCCAAAGTCTAGAGCCACGGGGGAAGAGGTTTTTCCCGAGCCAAAACCACGGTGAAAGAGCTTAGGTGCGGAGAAGCTACTGGAATTATGGTCACCATTACTGGCCAGGTCAGTAAGGACCTGAAATGAACTGTATGGGGCTCCTTAGCTGGCTGCCCAGCCGCCCAGCCGTTGTGTCTCGTGTCGTCTTAGTCACATCACATCAGTTGGGCAGGGTCCGGTCAGCATGGCGCCAATGTCGCCGTCACCGTCAGTCATCACATGGCACGCCGAGTGTTTATCAGCTTGCCGCGATAAGGCCGGGGTGTGGGGACAGGGGGGGCAATAGTTGTACTCCCAGCCCAGGTCTCTATCGCCATCAAACACCAGAGCTTTGAACATGGTATGACAGCTGGCATTCCAGATCAAATCGGATGTGCTCTGCCGCTGCATTCAATAGCTTTGTATGGTTGTGTCGAGCTGTGATAGGCCTGCAACGTCGTGTTGTGCCGCTCCAAGCGCAGAGGAGAGACGAGTTGAGGCAGGTCGCTGTGGGGCTCTGCTAAGCTTTCGGTAGTGGTTGCATCCAGCCCCTCATTGTGCGCCCGGTCCGTGACTTCATCACCACCCACGCTCCGCCGTCCAAGGACTGTCCGATGATCAGCCGGGCCCTTCCCTCTGCACTGACTTCCGACCTCGCCGATGTGGTATGCCATCTGCCGCCTGCCCTCTGCCACCTGCAACCTGAGTCCTGCGAAGATGCTTCTCACAATGTTCATGACCTGAAACTGCCTCTGAAATCTCCATCTGCCATGACCAGACCGTCGTCGGTCGACCCTTCGACTCCAACCCGATCCAGTGTCCTATTTTCTGTGTCGAGCCTCCCCCCTTCGGCTCCAGAATAGGCACATCCTCGGAAGAGACCTGCACACCGTACTATACGGTGCTGAACTGTACTGGACAGTTGCACTCACAGTAAACCAGCCAGCCCACTTCGAACAAGGGACAAAGCAAAGCTCCCACAATGAACGTCTTCCGCAGCAGCAGCAGCAGCAATCAGAGCCCAAAGGCCGACACGGGCCCTCTGTTTGCGACCTACCTCCTCCCAAGCCTCAAGATCCCCTTCTTCCGGCGCCGTCAGAGCTCGGCCACCGCCTCCTCTGCGGCGGCCAGCAACGATGTGCCCTCGCTGAGCAGCTCGCCCACCTCGGCCAACTCCATAGATGACCTCCCGTACTCCCCTACCACGAGCATCCCCGGTGTCGAGACCGGTGTCGAGACCTATTCTTTCCATCTGGACGACGACAAACCGTCGTCCCAGGCCCCTCAGCAACCGCCCCGCACCCGTCGCTACTCAGACCGCGGCCGCCTGTCCCGAACTCTCCCCGACGTCCTGCGCTGCACCACCTGCGGCACAGACGTCGCCTACGGGCTGCAGGTCGTCTCGAAAGGCTTCACTGGCCGCCACGGCCGCGCCCTGCTCGTGTCGCCCCCTCTGCCGTCCTCGACCCCGTCCTGCCCCGGGCCGCCCCTCAGCAGCGGCTTCTCCCCCTCCGCGAACCCGGCGTCGCCGCAGCACCCCAACCCCAGCTCGTACAGCTCGCTCGCGCGCGACGGGACCAACCTCGTCAACGTGGCCGTCGGCACGCCCGAGAAGCGCAGCCTCGTCACCGGCATGCACGTCGTGGCCGACATCACGTGCGCGACGTGCGGCGTCAAGATCGGCTGGAAGTACGTCGACGCGAGGGAGCAGGCGCAGAAGTACAAGGTCGGCAAGTTCATACTCGAGACAGAGAGGGTCGCGCTGCACCGCACCTGGGAGGATGCCGCGGCCGATCCTGGCGAGGAGGGTGAACCTAGAGGCCACTTTTACTCATCGTCCGCGCCGGTCGAGTCTTTCAGCGGCGGGAGGAGAGCATCCGGCCTCGGGGGCCGGCGCAAGGTGAGCTGTAGTTCCGAGGAGGCTGGCGTGGCTGATGGTGGCGACCTCGATGAAGAGGATGAAGAGGACGGTAGTATGGAGCAGAGCGACGGCGAGGTCATGTTTGACTCGGAGGATGAAGATGAGTGTGAGGACATCTTCGCTGGCACCTGGGATGCTGCCACGGTTGCGCGGCGACGGGGGTCCAGGGTTGGTGGTAATGGTGGTTATACCAACGCTACGAAGAAGGCTGGCGGCCGTCGCTAAGTGGTGACGGTTCGCACTAGGTATCGAAAGAACAGCTGCACCTAACCGACGCCGAAGGCTTGTTGACTACTAATCTTAGAAGTGGCTGTCATGGGACATCCGGGGGCGTTTGGGTTTGATTTCTATACCATGATACCAGCACAGTACCACAGGGAGACATATCATTGTCGTGTCGGTCTTGTCAGACAGCACCGCACTCCCAATAATGAGACTGCTTTGTACAAATTATGCATGTCACAGCTTCCCCCTCGCGCTGTGATATATACCCAGGTATGTCATATATTCATTCGTTGGGGCTCTAAAGGTATTACGAGTCCCTCCGTTTCAACCTACTCAGCCCCCCAACCTTGAAATGCTCGAGCGCTTGAGCGGCTTACTATAGTTCTAGCTTTCCTCTTTTGAACCCGACCATCGTCCGTTCTCCGCCCAGAATCCGTCCGGCGATCTGGTCCTCCTCTACGCGGCAATCGCTCCCTTTGTATGAACGACTCAAACGTCCAGCCGAAACTAGAAAATCCATAGTCCCTATTGTTGATCCAATTCCTCGCAATACGTGTTCCCAGCCTGCCGTCATGTGGCATATGTCTACTCATGTTTCTTGTCACGTTCTAATAGACACATTAATAATTCTACTCGTCTTAGACCGAAGAAGGGATATGCATTACCTGGGTTTGTCTCAAGTTCTCGCGCGGTATGAAGCGCCGTGCGCTGCCGTGAGCCACCTGGTGATTGAAGCCGACCTCGTCCATCAGCCTGAGGATATCAGACCACGGGATGCTCCCCGGCTGGGCCGCCGTCACGGGACCCATTAGCAGCCGCAGGGTCCCGAACGCGCGCTGGCCGAGCTCGATCTGCGGCCTCTCGTCCTGTTCAGGGGCGGGCGCGACGGCCCCTGGTTCCGGCGGCCGCGGGACCTGCACCTCGACGTTCCTCGTCAGGGCGGCGTTCCTCCGCGCCGCGCTGGAGATCAGCTTGCTGGGCCGGTAGTCGTCGGGCGCGGCGGGGAGGATCCCCGGGTCTTCGGCCCTTCTCCGTGGCCCTCTGGGAGGTGTATTGCCCGTACGGAAATACGTCTCTAGTGGGTGGGCATCGTCGAGCACGTCCTGGACCTCCTTCGAGAGGGCCCTCTCCAACCTTAGTTTATCTTCCAAAAAGATCCAGAACGCTGACAGTCTGTCCTCCGACCGGCTCATAGTCTGTGACAGGGCAACCTGCTGGGGCTGGACTTCTGTGCTGTAAGCGAGGTACTGGTCGAGAGGCGTCTCGAGAATGTCTTCGCATAGTTGGCCCAAGACTGTATCTCCCAAAGGCCCCGTGGCGATCGCTCGGTTTTCAGCAGCGTTGCACAATGCTATCAGGCGCGAGATAGGCCTAGCGAAGTCCCAATCCTCTCGCTTCGCGTTTGTTGGTAGAGTGTTTGGGTAGACCTTCGCCAGGGTCTGCAGCGCCCTGGCTATGGAGCCCATCGCGTGGAGGTCTTCCACATACTGTCTGACATAGTCCGATATATAGATCCCCAGCGTCTTCTCGTCTTGCATCAACTCGTTGATTTCAGCCACAATGGTCCAGAGCCCTAATGCATTTCTGCTATCGTCGTTTTCTAATGCGTCTATGATAGCGACGAAATTGAGCACGGCGAGGAATTTGGGTTGCCTAGTGTACCTGGACTTCTTAGTTGTCATGTCCATAGCGAACATATCCCTCAGCCCGTACGAGTTTTTCATGATTTGAATGAGCCATCTATGCCGGTCTTCGTAGATCTGTGCCATGAGAACCAGGTGGTAGTAATTGTCCCTGTACGAGTCACTCTGTTCCATGAGCTCAGACTGATGGCCATCGTACGACTTGGCCGCCTGCGTGTTCTTCACAATCAGCGTATAGACACGACGCCACGTGTCGCACGCATCCATGATGTCTTTGAGGGCGGTCCCCAAGTGTTGGGCCCAGCCTGCGAGGGTCAGGTCATTCATCCTCGACCATGCCATCCGCCTGTCTCCCGGCATCGCCCTTAGCATGTCGATGGAATGATTCCGTGCTGAATCCAATTCGTTCATGAAGGCAAGCGGGCTTTCCTTCATGTCCTTAAGCCTCTTCTCGGCCCGGCGGAGCTGCCGGTCGGCGAGTGCCTCCAGATACTCCCAGTCGATGGTGTATGGCTTGGAGTAAGGGACGAGGTCATAATGCGTTTCTAGGAAATCTTCAAATCTTTCCTTGTCTCCGAGTTCGTCCAGGTCCGCATCATATTCCGGCACTACGCTGCCGAGGCCATCATCGGATTGGGGTTCATTCTCACCCGGCGCAGAATATCTTTGGTTGGTCGAGATTTCTTGGCAGAATCCTTCCAGGAACGTGTAGATCTTCGTTTGCACCTGCAATGTACGCCCGGCCTGTGGTGCCGTGCATAGCCCAAGCCCCAAGAGATCTTGCATTTCAGCTCGGCTGTTGACTTGTTTCACGGTCCCGTAGTTCTCGGGGGTCCCGTGGAATGCTAAATCGACGATTTCCATTCCCTCTACAAATCGGGGGTTCTGTCCCAACGAGTTGTTGAGAGCGTTGCGTAGAGACATGTTCTCTGGGCTTCCCATATCTGTTGCCATCGCGAACATCCTCGGCTCGTTCTCACATCTTGTATGCAGAAGTTCCAAAAGGGTCTCATTTCTCTTGGTGAGATCTGTCAAATTGAAGCCCGGCCACAGTAAGTTATTGAACTCGGTAGTTGGAATGGGCCATGGCAGCCTTAGCTTCAGGTCAACTATTTCTCGTGACCTGCCGTCAGGCGTTCTCCACGCAGCTGGTCCTTCTAAGTCTGGTCGATGCGGCTCCGGCATGTCATACCATAGTTTCTGCAGAAGGTTTCTTTTCTGGGTATCGCTCAAGCTCTTCCATCGATTGCGGATAACCCTCTTTTTAGGCTTATATATGCTGTTCCATCACTTATGTTAGCAAATGTTGACGCATTTCATGTGTCTTCTTGGTGAGACTATCCGAGGCCATTGTGCATATAGCCTCATGTTATGTGAGAGAGAAGGGAAGAGACAGGAACATATACCCTTTGAACCTTCTCCACGATTCAATAACAGAATCCGCCAGTCTCAGTCGATTGGGAGCTTCTTGCTCCGGGGCTGCATCCGCCATGCTGTATTACCTCTACTTTAAGCGTTGAGTAAAGAATTGATGTTGAATTGCATCTATTATTGGCCAAGCACGAATTCTGTTTTGTTAAGGTACAGTATGTGAATGTAACATATCTGAACTGCCAAAATTAAAGTCTGGGTCTTGTAACAAGGAGGTATATGGCCCGTCGTAGTTACACATTGATTTCATTTCTTTATCTGCACACACCGTTTCCGGTAGTTTCGTAACATCGGCAATATCCAATGCAAATGGAGTGGTATTCCACTCATATTGGAATGCCATACGTTTCTTTTAGTTTAAAGCAGCCAGATTTCATTCACGTTCAAGTCAATCGGCTTGGAATCATTCATACTGCCGCGTATATACATTTGGCCACTTGAATCTTGGACTGTTCCAGTCGGTAGCCCACAATACTGAACAAGTCTTTGTGAAGGCATTAAATGCGCTTGGATGAATTATTACACTACCTGGTATAATAGTAATAGTACTCTCGTATGCACGTCCCAAAATGACTGCCACCACGGAATGCTTGAGTTAAAAGCAAAATATGATTCTGGGTCCCATTACAGTTCCTCTGCGTGTTCGCTCTCGACCGTCTTGTCCTTCCCATCAGCGAATGGCCGCTTGGTATTTTCTTTGAAGGAAAGGCTTTGTCTGTCGCCCTCATAGCCACTGTCAAACAGTAACGTTAGTATGGGTTCGGGAAGGACACAATGGCTGACGTACAAGAGGAGATCCATTTGGTCGATAGAAACACCTTTGGTCTCTGGCAAGAAGAAGAAGGCCCAGACCATGGCGATCAGCAACCAGGTGCCAAAGAAGAACCAGGTACCGTATCCCATAGACGTGAATATGTAAGGCAGAGACTTTGTGATGATGAATTGAGTAAGCCTGATCAGATTATTGTTAGACTTTTTCCTGACGGTGCTCGGGTCGAAGCGAAGTACTGACCAGTTGCAGCAAGCAGTCCAGGTTCCGGTGATAGTACGCAAGGCGCCAGGGAATATTTCAGCCGAGACAATCCATGGAATTCCATTGAGGCCGAAAGACCAGCTGTGTATGTAGCTGTCAGCTTTGAACGCGTGCGGTGTTCTCCAAGAACGTGATATGTGCTACTCACAATACGGAATAGATCATGATGAGTGCCGTCGCGGCTTGGCCTCCAGCGGCCGTCGATGTGGACAGTTCTTTGCCGGCCTTGATAATATCTGCTGGATGACCAATTTTGACGTATGCGCCAATATAGAAAAGACACAAAGAGCAGCCGAGCGACGAGACAATCGTAGGGACTCGACGACCCCACATGTCAATGAGGAAGATGTAGAAGATAAGAGAGGCAATGGCTAGAAGCACCTGTCAGTGACCCGAGCCTAGAATAAAATCGGAATTGCGAGGTTCGAACCTTTTACCAGGCCATAGATACCGGTATACAGCGTGACGTCTGTGATTCCAAGAGAGCCGAACAAGGTTGGAGAGTAGTAGTTGATAGCTCCGGCACCACCGAAATTCTGGAGAGCGAAGCCGCAGAAGATGAGAAACACACGATTCCTCATGCCCTTTCGACTCAGTTCGCTCATGGCTCCACGGAAGAATGCCCACCGGCCGCTGCCGTACCTGCCGGAGACGGCGGCCTCCTCGGCAAGCCTATCCCGCATCATTTGCACCTCTTCTTGTATATCTGATTGGGTATAGTCAGCAAGCGCCGGCCGCCGTTGCAAGGATACGACTACACGTACACTGGTGCTCGGGGGCGAGCTGACGGAGATACTGCAGGTTCTTGAAGACCTGCTCCTCCTTGTCGTTCCGCATGAGCCACAGGGGGCTCTCGTGGATGAACAAGCCACCGCCCAACAAGAGGCCGGCTGGTATCAGCTGAACGGCCATGGGGATCCGCCAGCTTGCAGCGCTGGATGAGTCCATGTTCTTTGTGATGCCATAGTTGATCCAGAACCCCAGGACGGACCCGACTTGATACACGATCTCGAAAAGACCGGTGAGAATACCACGGATGGACGGAACTGACAACTCGGCGATGTAACTGGGCACTGTCGCTGTGATAATACCGCATCCAAGCCCCGTGAGAACGCGACCAGCATCTACTTGTTGTTAGCGTCTGGCGCTGGATTGAGACAGAAGCGCGAAAGGGGGGTCCAAGGAGAGAGGAGACCGTCACGAGTGCGTAGTCCCATAGGAATATCAAGTGACTGCGAGGTGGCCTAGATCACGGACAAAGTAAAAAGAAGACCAAACTCACAGATATACGAAAGCTGGCTGGTGGCTGCAGTCATCAGAACCGCGCCGACGACGAAGATGACAGAGCTAACTTCCAGTGCCCATTTTCTTCCGACACGTTCTGTGATCAAGAAGCAGAATATGGCACCAAAGAAAGCACCAGCCTGGAATGCCGAGGTAATGTTGCTTGAGATACTGTTCGCCACATCATGCGTGATGTTAAAGTCTCTCTTGAAGCTGTCCCTGGCAATTGTCGTTCCGATGAAGGCTGAGTCGTAGCCGAACCTGCCAGGTTTGAGTGTGAGCGACTGCTTGCAAAAGGAGAGTGCATTTGGGGTGACTAACAGTAATGAACCAAATGAAATCACGGCTGCTTCGAGATATAGGCGCCAATTGTACACCTCGTTGGGCGTTGGCCGATCCTCGACTGCGCGAAAGCCTCCCATGACTACTTCTCGTGGCGGTGGCACTCTAAAACTCGGTGCTCTGTCTGGGTCCTTCGATGTCCGTAACGACGACCAGGGTACAGAGAATGCGAGTGACAAAGAGACGGAGGACACAAACCTTTTAGTATCATCAGCTGCGAGTGCCCCACGCTCGGGTCCAGTCCCGGGAGACTGGAAGACGTTGTGGCCAGAGGCCAGGGGGTTTAGTCACGTTCAAGGAACGGAACTCGTTACGAAGCCCTCTGCAGTTCTCAGTCGAGATGCAACCCTTGCCTGCAGGGTGCCTGCAGGGTACATACAGATGGGTATGCGAGCCTAATAATTTCCTCACCCGTCCCTGATCCAGCATCCATGCAATCCCGTTCATGCCTCGTCATGGTTACCATCTAGCTGGCTCTCAACCCGACTCCACGCTCTGTCGCAGGAAGAGGCTTCTGCCGAAGTGGATCATTTCGACTGGTCCATCTCCTTGATTCTGGGGTCCGGGGGAGGATGCCTACATCCCATGGGGAACGTCGGACGCGCTGAAGCTGGGGACGCCCGGCCCACGCATTGTCCTCGTACCTTGCGAATACCGAGCCGACATGCGAGCCGACGCGAGCAACAACGATGATTGGCTCGCACCATTGGGACCGGACCCTCCCTCACAAATTGTACGGCATCAACCAAGGGGCTGCCTGCCTCTCAGGAATGACGCGCATTGCTACAGAGCATCGTCCGCCTACTGTGCTTCGACTAAGCCTTGTCCCTCCGCGGCGTCAAACCCAGGATCGAAAGACTGCTAAAGATCTAGAACTCGGCTCCGGGCTGTCAGAATGTCCTGCTCTCGTCGGGCTCGCCGCCGCACCATGCGTCGTTCCGACGGATGTGGGGCTGTGGAAACGCAGGGAGAGGGGTTCCTCGACAACAGCTGGATCAACTGACGTTTCCTCAAGAGATTCCAGCAAATGCCCCGTAAAATGCGGTTTAATAGCACCATCACAGTCGGATGGCGAAGTCGTCAGTCGGCTGTGGGCCTCGCACTGCGGCGCCTCGTGCTCCCCAGCATCTGAATTCATAGAGGACCAGACTTGATTCAAAACGCTCGTAGTGCGCCTGTCTTCCGACGACTTCGTGTCAAAAACATCTACCGTTGTGACTGTGTCCCTGTGCCTTTTTCTATCTCAAACTCATCCACTCCCCCCGTAAAAATGGGCTCAACAAGATCGTTCCCTCCGGGCATCCATGCCCCCAGCCTGACGTGGTTCAAGAATGATGCCAACCAGGAGCTCGACTGGGACTTGCAGAAGAAGCACATCGAGTTCCTGATAAGTTCTGGGCTTGACGGAGGTGTGTTCACATTCCCACACTCTTCGTGCAACTACGGTACTGACAAGGGTCCTTCCCGCAGTCGTGATAGCAGGGACCAACGGCGAGTCCGTCGTCCTCACACAAGAGGAGAAGGCTCGGCTCGTGAAGCTGACCCGCGAGGTCGCCACGTCCCTCGGCCGCCCGGACCTGCCCATCACCCTGGGCACGTCCGGTCAGTCGACGCGCGAGGTCATCGCCGAGACGAAGCGCGCCAAGGAGGCGGGCGCGGACTTCGTCCTCGTCCTCGTGCCCAGCTACTTCCACTTCGCCATGAATGAGGAGGCCATCGTGGGCTTCTTCGAGGAGCTGGCCGACGCCAGCCCCGTGCCCGTGCTCATCTACAACTTCCCGGGCGTCGTTGCGGGTCTGGACGTGAACTCGGACATGCTCGAGCGCCTCGGCCGCCACCCCAACATCGTGGGCGTGAAGCTCACCTGCGGTGGTATCGCCAAGGTGGCCCGGGTCAGGGCGAGCTACGACCCCTCTGAGTTCTGCGCTCTTGCCGGGCAAAGCGACTGGCTTGTCCCGGCATTGTCCGTGGGCAGCACCGGTGTGATCACAGGGGTGGCGAACCTGTACCCCAAGGTGTGCACAAATATCTACGACCTCTTCAAGGCCGGAAAGGTGAAGGAGGCGGAGGCAGCCCAAATTGAGCTGGCCAAGATGGAGTGGGGCTTTGGCAAGGGGGGCATCAACGGGACAAAGTGGGTGGTGGCCAAGATTCTGGGCTACCCTGCGGATAGCTGGCACTGCAGGAAGCCGTATCCCAAGTTTGAAGACGCAAAGAAGCAGGAGTGGATATCAGGAGTGGTAGAGCCTCTGTCTCAGACCGAGAAGGGGATCAAAGTGAGGAGCTTCTAGTTGTTACTTTAAGAGCTGCCACCAGAGACAGATATCATTAAATAATCTGCCACGTTGATGACCAAGGATGACTCCGTAACGGCGTATATGTGTTCAAGATCTGAACATCCTGTGATGTTGTCTGCACCAGACAGTAAATTCCAGCTTGCATATCCTCTAGATCAGTGCCATTATAAACATGATGGGTGAATGTGGGTGATTAATGGCATAAACTCACTCAGGAGAGGATGGTCTGATCCAACTAAAGCCACCAGTCTGGCATTCATGATAAGACGACGGCATACTCAGTGAGCTCAAAAGAAGAATTTGGGTGCGGGAAAATCGTAAGCCAAACAAAGTCAAATTATTAGGCCTCCAAATTGCTTTCGTAAAAAGATACAATTATGAATTAGGAAGATCTAAGACGCTGGGTCATGATGGCAGTCGCAGGTTCTCTTATAATTGACGAACCTAGTCCCGGGTATGCCAGGCCGCCGTACTAGTCGTTCAGTGCATCAACGCCAGTGTGATCAACCAAGCCTTCGGCACTACAGCCATAGGATATTTCCTCTTGACCCAGAATCCTTTTCGTTTCCAAGAAACTCCCTCCTCAATCCCCATCACTCTAGCGAACTTGCAAGTGACGAGCTCCTCAAGAGTTGCAGCACCTAGCCGAAGTCAAACCACCGTCGGTATACTGAGTGCAGAACTGTCGCACGATGCTAATTAGCAATAGAACAGCAAGAGAAATAACGCTTCCAGCGACAAGTGCATCCACTTACTGGGTAGTTGGGGTTGACAGCTTGGCAATAATTCCAATTTGACGCAAAGCCGGCTGGAGCACTACAGCCCCAGGAGTTACCTCTGTAACTGACACAATCTCTCTTAGTCACTGCAGCCGCATCCACTGTAACGGCAGCGAGGCACAGAATAGAAATGACAGAGAAACGCATGGTTTGAGGAGGTCTTTGGCTTTGGTCTTAGATTTTGCAATGGGGCAAGGTATTGAAGCAAGTGAAGATCGTGGTGAACAATGTGGACACAAGCAATGAAAATCACAACGACAGGACTCTCCTCTAATATTTATAGACACAACACGGCCCAGAAGGATCGTGAGTTATACCAATGCTATTGAGACCGCTCTTTGCTCTTTTGTGTCTTGTCAGCTTACTGTGGAGTGCTTTTCAGCTTTACAGTTACTAGTGCTGACATGTATGGGGCCAAATTTAAATTAGAAGACCCAAATAATTTCTAGGCTGCTCAACTCTCCTGGACGCACCTGTATCACATCCTGTCACTGCCTTGACAGTTCACGTTTGCCAGCCACACAGCCTTGTCTTTTATCCTCAAGGTAATGAAAGAGCGCAGCCAAAGGCCCACATTTCCAGCCTCGGGCCACTGTCGTCGCGCGCTGATGACGGGAGGCTCATAGAAAGCCCTGCAATGTCCCCTTGAGGGTGTAGAATTTCTGATTGTGCATACAATGCCTTTTAAGAAAAGCATATTGGTCGTGTTATTGGACCTTGTCGACTGCGGACGAATGGACCAGGACTCTCGGGTCGTCTCAGATTGCACACAGGGAATGTCAACAGACACAGAATGATACTGTTAAGGCACAAGAAAGCCTCTTGTGCCAAAACACCACAAAAGAAGGACGTCGTAATGCCGAGAGCATTACCGTGGCTATCACCTATATATGCGTACTGGTAACAGATACCGAGTCACCTTGCAGCATTCTTCTCATAAGCAAATCGAACAACAGGTGCAAAACAGTTACATCCGTTTTGAGACAGTCGAATCGAGGGGGAGGCCGCTATCTTCCGGATGTCACTTCGGCTGCAACCTGCTACTGGTCACTTCATGCATATCAAAGCGGGCCACTCGGCGCGTACAGAGTTGACAAGTCAATCATGTCTGAATGAAGAGCGCTCTCATGCACCGTGTTCTCATCAATGCGGAGAATCTCCTCTTCGCTCACCTGATTGCACATAGACAACCTCGGCATTTAAGAGGAGCGCCAAGGGCACAGTGATAGTTGAGTCTCAGCTTTCTTTCACTTACAGTCAGAAATCATCCCTTCAGCGCAGTCTATGCCGGAAATTATCTTCTGGTAGCTTTCACGCATAGGTCAGTAAGACAATATGGGTATCGAATCAGACATGCCGAGCTCCAATGGCTCCAACCAGCCTGACAAGATAGACGTCGAGGCACTTTCCAACAAGTACCAGAAAGAGAAAGAGAGACGACAGCGGGTAGACGGCCTTGCCCAGAATGTGGAGCTGGAGGAGTCAGAGAGCTTTTCGTCGCTCGCGGATGACCCGTTTGTTGACCACGACGCTTTGAACGCTCAGCAGCAAGCCTTGGAGGATGGTCAGCAAGTGCAGGTCATCATTCTTGGTGCCGGTTTTGGCGGCATTCTCTTTGCTGCTCGTCTCGTTGAGGCAGGTGTGAAGTCTGAGGATATCCGGCTCGTCGACGTTGCCGGAGGCTTCGGCGGCACTTGGTACTGGTAGGCCTGACGTTGCCCTCCTTCTCAACTGCAGTAGCGCTGACACGGTTCTTGGTAGGAATCGGTACCCTGGAGTCATGTGCGACACTGAGGCTTCAGTCTACTTGCCTCTGCTGGAGGAAATAGGCTACATGCCAAAGCACAAATACTCGTATGGGGAAGATATCAGAGGCCACTGCGAGCGAATAGCAAGCCACTATGGCTTCGCGGATAAGGGAATGTTCCGAACGGCGATCACCAGAGCTGAGTGGAATGACGAGACGAGGCGCTGGTCCGTGGATATGGAGCAGAATCGCGGCCCGGGGCATGAGAAGGTCAGATTGACGGCCTATTCCCAATTCTTGTGCCTCTGCAATGGCGTCTTGAACCACCCCAAGGCGCCTAAGATCCCAGGTCTCGAATCTTTCAAGGGCCAAATGTTCCACGCGGCCCGTTGGAACTACAATATCACTGGAGGCTCGCCGGCCGAGCAACAGTTGACAGGGCTTCAGGGGAAGAGGGTCGGCATTCTAGGAACCGGCCCTACGGCAATACAAGCTATACCTAAGCTCGCTGAAGCCTCAAAAGAGCTCTTCGTTTTCCAGCGAACACCAGCTTCTGTCGGCTATCGGAACCAGCAACCTACCGACCCAGCCAAATGGGGGACACAGATCGCAACCAAGCCAGGGTGGCAGTTGGAATTGGTCACGGACTTCGACCGGCTATGTCAAGAAGAAATACCTGATCATCCATATCTGACGGATGGCTGGACGAAGCTGAAAACATTTGCGGCCTTCACGGGCAGGTCAGACACCCCCTTTATGACGAAAGATCACGTCCAGAAGCATATAAAAAACTACATCGAGCGTGACGCCCCTTTCCAGGAGCGCATACGCCACCGCGTGGACGAGGTAGTGCGTGATCGCCAGACCGCGGAGGTTCTGAAGCCTTGGTTTCACACCTGGTGTAAGCGTCCTGGCTTCCACGACGAGTACCTCGAGACGTTCAACCGCTCCAACGTTCACCTTGTGGACATAGCTGACACGAAGGGCATCACTGGCGCTTCTCCCAAGGGTTTGGTGGTAGGTGAGCGAGAGATCGAGCTCGATGTGTTGGTTCTCAGCACCGGCTTTCGACCGCTTGTCAATCTTTCGGACCCGGATCCGGGTGCGAAGTCCAACACAATTATCATCGGTATGTTAATTCTCCTCTAAGTTCGTTTAGAAGTTCGCTGACCTGAGCAATTTGTAAAAAGGGCGTGACTCAATTCCCATGGCGGATAAGTGGGCAACTAAGGGAGCCGCCACATTGTTTGGCTCTATGACACGGTCGTTTCCGAACTTGTTTCTGAGTGGCACAACCCAGTCGGCATTAAGCTCAAACAACACAGGCGCGCTTGATGCGCTTGCTCGCCATGCGGCTTACATCATCACCGAGTCTCTCAGACGAGCCGACGATGGCAGTCGACTAGCCATTGAGCCCAGCGAGGAGGCAGAAGAGTCTTGGACGGCCGAAGTTCTCAAATACGACCTATCTTCCAGCCCCATTTCTGTGTGTACACCGGGGTTCTTCAACTGTGAAGGGGAGGCTTTTAAGCCTGTATCGGAGAAAGAAGAACTGAAGAGACGACGTGGCGCCTCCTACCTGAAAGGTCTCCCCACGTTCCGGGAGATTTTAGAAGACTGGAAATCGAATGGGAAGATGGCGGGGTTAGTTGCTAGGACCTGAAAGAGGGTCGGTGATAGGTGATGTCTTATTGCGAATATCGTGGAAACGAATTAGTTGTTTTTTCATAGTGTGTGTCAGCTGGCGATTCTTACATGTCTAGTAGTTCGAGTATATCAATTTCCTCACCTAGCTTTGCATCTAGGAAAGCCTCAACTACCAGATTGGAACTGAGTTGTAGAAACGCTACGGGCTATCCAAAAACACACGGTTTCTTTTATATAGCATTTTCACTGAACTTTGTGACATTCAACGGGAGGAAGACCCTAATATCGGCAGGTATCAGGACAGTGTCAGGGCTATCATATTAATTTGGGGGCCAGTATTGATTGCCATGCTAATGATCATTGTGCTAGCTCCGAAGCGGAGGAAATGATGAGGAAAGATGTTGAGGCCTTCCCCCTCCCCCCTTGGATTTCAAGCGTACAGTGGCTTCGCATACGTCAAAGGTCAGTTTTCTTCTCTCTACTCTCATTTCATTCTCGATTCTATACCCTCTTGCAGAATTGTCAAGGCCTTATGATTCCCGCACGACGATCTCATCCATGTCGCCTCCAGAAGTCCTAGTTCTAGATTGGTCGTGGAGTTCATCCAGCCAAACAATCCACTCAAGATCGACGTCGCACTCATTTGGGCCAAGGAAGGTCATGATTCCCGAGAAGATGGGTAATCTCTTTAGAGCGTTTGACCCGCCACGAAAGCTCTCTTTCTCGTTGATGGCGGCTAGGATATTCTTGATGTCGGTAGTGCCGATCCTAGTCACGAAGAACAATGCGTTAATACATGTTACATTCTCTGGCGCACAGCACCCAAAAAGGTGCTTTATTCCCCCCCCCCGGGTTGAGTGGAGTTAGTGACATACGTAATCTCCCCATCGCCATACTCGAGACGCCGGACAGAGACAAGCAGTCGGCCATGGCTCCAAACATCGACGAAGTCATCACCATCAGTGAAATTGGTTCCCCATTTGTAAAGGTAAAAGGCGCCCTTTCTCTCTGTGGATGGCTCAATTGCGGCTTCAGCCCACTGGAGATCTCGGCCGATCAGGGCAGGTCTGTCGTTGTTGAGGTACTCAAGGTAAATCTCGCCGTCTTCGAGCGCGCACGTGTCCGTTTGTCCCGTGTCATCGCCGTCCAGGAGGCGAAACTCGGCGAGTCTGCGCCGTCGAAGCACCATAACCGTCGAGGAGGCTTCTTTTGGCTCGGCTAGAGGATACGAAACCTGTGTAATTTGATATCTCCTCGTGCCTCTGTGTCTTTGTGTGTTCCGAGGGTGATGGTTCCAAAGTCGATGAATGGAGTACGGATTGTGCTCACAGGAGTGTCCGACTCGGAAAGATTCGTTGCGTCAATTGCCTGCAGTCACCACATGCATTTGGTAGTGCAGTCACAGGTAAATGGTGGATTGAATGGGATGATAGAACAGCTTCTAACTAAGAATCGCCGAGGCGATGGGGGACTGAAGCATGGGGTAATGATATCCGTGTGGGCTAAGTGTGGCGAGCGACATCTTCGCGCCTCTTTTCACCCTGGCCCTACCCTGTGTTCTCATAGTGCTTCGAGGACCTTTGATATCTAGGAGCTCAGGCCGGGGTCTGGGGTTGAACCTCTCGAGGGGTTGCTGCAAGCTCAACTGTGTTACTTTAGATTCAATTGGCCAGTCAAGCAACAAGTCCTAAGTTTTGAGATGTGAATCTCATGTGTCCTACTGAGGTATCTATCAGTGTTTGTGTATGCTGTATGCTGTGGAGTACAAGCTGTGTTGAACAATTTCCACTGTTAATTCTCCATTATTCATCATGCCTTGGAACAATCAAGTTGAGGGCATGGTACGAGATTCAGGAGATCGAAAGATTCAAGATGAATCAAGGAACCTTTCTTTTGGAATGTTTAACTTTGTCGAGTATACAACTATCCCTTTATTTCCTTTGCCGAGCCCTTGGAAGGTAGTGGCCATGTTCAAGTTACTGTTAGAGCCTGGACGATCTCTGGGACGCTTTTGGACTTCTTCAATCTCGGTGCTATCACCACCAAAACGATACTCGTCATCAAAGCACCATACTATCTACTGACTGAGAGCAATTCCTGTGTCTCAGTTCCAGGTCTGCAAACCTAATGGGGTGATGACTGCTTTGCTTAGGCTCCAGTCAAATGCTCATCAGGCCTGTATCTCAGATGCTCAAGGGTAATCAAATTTCTAACTCACATGAAATTCGCATCAGCTATTGAACCCTTGGGAGTACTTAGGTATGCGGGTTTCTAGCCTCTACTGCCCCTTGCGGCTGAGTGATGATCAGGTATGATGATTGAGAACCAGCGTCACTCGCTCTGTCTGATCATTTTGCGGACTTTTAATTTTTTAATTTTTCTTTTGGCAGACAGACCGCATGAATGAATCCTGATTGTAGATCGAGAATAATGATGTTCCACTTGGGCAGAGATGGTTGTGCTGCTAGTTGCTTTGGGACTTGAGATAGCCTCAGTTTCAGAGAAGCGGTCCACTGTCAAGATCTCAAGAGCAAGGGGTTTCGACGTTCATAAGAAGTTTCGGATGCCTTGGCCGTGTGACAAACAAAGCTGCCAGTGTCATTGCGGGAGAAGGAGTCTCTTGCTACAGTGATGCATGCCCAGGGGCCGGGGAAGTCGTATCTGAGTGATATTGAGGGGACTTCTAGTCACCACTGTCTGACAAAGGCCCGTGGTACCTACCGGTAGATATAGGGAGAACAAGCTGCATCGCAGGGAAAACCTTATCGTGTCTCTAATGTAGAAAACGTCTATACTAAATAGAGTTGTCCAACAAGATGAGGTTGTTGTTTAGATCTATCTGAGCTATAACATCCTCGCCCCAGTGACAACGGAAATCTTGCTTCTAGAACAGCACACCTCGACCTGTCAGAGGCCAGGTACATACCGAGACTATGGTCTGCACAGCTACCTGGGCATCTTCGAGGCTGCCAGAAGTTTCTACAGCTTCAAAGGAGGAACCTCAGACCAGAATGAGTAGAGCAGGACAACCAATTCGTACAGAAGTAAAAGTGTAATTAGTATGGAGGCTACATATCATTAAAAGTCTATCAACTCTTCCCTGGCAAGCTATCAGGGGAGTTCTCATTCGTTACCCCACTCCACGCTGGCCTCGCTCGGCCATCCGGCACGACAGGTTCCACCATGGCATCCGCCATAGCATCATCATAACTCGGCGGTGCGTCGTCATAAGCCGGCGGAGCCTCTGCAGCGGGATTGCCACCGGCAGCAAGACCCGCAGCAGCCTGTGCCTCCGTCTGCGCTTGTGCGGCTGTCTGCCCGGGCCGGAGCTGCGGCGGGTAGAGTGGGTCGTGCGGCCGTTCTTGTCGTGGCGGGAGCGCGGGCGCGGACTGGCTAGGGCGGGCGGGCGGTCTCTGTTGTGTTTGTTGTCTGCGGCCCTTCATGGCGGCCTCGGCTAGGCTCGCTGGCGGTTCGAGACCGGAGTACACCTGGACTGAGCTGAAGTGCAGGGGCAGGAACATGGTCTGCGCCAGATTGTACGAGGGCTCCTTTCCTTTGCCTTTGGACTTTCCCATCTTCATCATTGAGGGCAGAGAAGAGTGCGAGCCCGTCTCATCCGGGATGGCGGTAGTAGCTCCGGGCGGTTTGCCCCAGCTAACGCCGAGCTTGAGTTCGAGCGCATATGATCTCTTGAGATTACACGTTATAAAACTTGGCATAACGGTATTGGGTAAGGGATGGTTGTTCCACAACACGTTATTGACTTCCGTTTCAGTGCCCACAGCATCGACGGATCCCTTCTGGAGTGGGATGGCGAGGCTGTGGCGACTGGCGACCACCCAGCGTGTTGTCTCGGTGTTGACGAGGTCTTGACACCGGACAATGGTAGAGCCGACAAGGTCGATCTGGATTGACACCAAGTAACATTCTGCACTGGTTGCCACCAGTTTCTTGGCGAGAAGACGGAGTGGAATGGGTTTGTTACATGTGAGAATCGCAGGATGTGGAAGCCGTGCAGAAATCTCTATCGATGGAGGTTGTTCTTGGTCTGAAGAGGACGCGCCATTGGCTGCGAGGTTGGTGGAGCTTTGCTTGCGGCTGAAAACAGATTGCCTCTTTGGTTGCAGTTGTTGTGTTTTGCCCTTGCTCCCTGGGCTCTTGGGAGTGAACGTGAATGGCCGTCTGGCGTATCCCTCCTGATTTGACGGTGCTGGACGTGGTGGTTCAATTGGCATGAACTTGAACCCGAGCTGGTGCCTGATGTTCTCCCGGAAAAGACCTGGCCGTTGGATTGTCACCTTGACATAATACCTGATCTCTGCCTCCCTCGGGAAGCCTGTGAAGCTCGGAGGCAGTGTTTTCGTAACGTGCGGGTAAAGCAGCTGCTTGCTCCCGTCCATCAACCTGATGCCGCCCATGCCGAAGAAACTTGGGCCAGCAAAGCCCCCAGCACCAGCCAGACCGCCAATCTTGACCATTGCGTTGGGATCGCCGCAGGCATTGTTGAAGGGGACTTTGAAGCTGAAGGGCCACTCATGTTGACCTGGGTTGAGGACGACCGGTGTGGCGTAGGAAGGGACATTCTCGCCAGGAAACACTTGCTGGACTTTGTAGAGAATCTTGTGATTTTCATGAAGGGTCTGTGAGTTGTCCGTGACAGTAGCCCGTCGTCGATTTGCGCCCCCGATTTGGAGGTCGGTTGCGTCCGGGGCACCCAGGGCTGTTTTGGACTCGCCCTCGAGTTTGACGATGACAGCGCCGATTTGCTCGGGCCGGCTGATTCCAAGAATGATCTTGCCGGAAATGACATCGAGGTTGGTGTAAAATTCGGGCGGGTTTGCCAGAGCTATACGGATCGACATTGTGACGGGTCGGGATTGCAGCGGTTTTGAAAGAGTGGGTGCGATGCCCTGGTTAGGCTTTGCATGAAAGCCTTCTTGGGGCTGTCCTTGCTGTCGTCACTCAGAACCACATTCTCCCCAGGGAATCTCGGAATCAGCTTCAGGGTAAGACGAGATTCGAGCCCCAGCGTCGGTCTGGTGCTCAAGTAAGGCGGTAAACAGTTCGTGCGAGTGACAGGAGAAAAGCTCTCGGCGTATCGAAACCCAAATGCAGAGAGATAGATGTGAGGATATCATGAGGCAGGGTCCAGAGGCGTTGGAGTCGAATCAAGCAGGCCGGCGAGAGAAGCTTAAGCTTGGTGGCAAGTGGCTAGGGCCGGGACGACGCAAGCAGGCGTGCTTCGCCTCACTGCTCCGTCTGACTGGCGACTGGGGATGAGCCGGGGCGAAGGCCTCCAACACAAGTCCTGGACGGATTCAAAACGGCTTGGTAGACGAGCAGCTCCTCGCACCTTGTGCAAGACTCAGTCTGGGATGCTGCCCTTGCTTGCTAAGCCATGTAGATGCGGATGCACTGAACAAGAACCAGGCCTCAGACGTCGTTGAAAAGGTGGGGTCCAAGTTGGGTGCTTCTGCAGCATGATCTTAGGCCTTTCTTCGCGCCTGTCCTTGAGGCCACGAGGCAGTGGACTGATGCATGAGACAAGGCGAACTGGGACCAATGGAAGAAGAAGGCTCAGGCGCTTGTCAAAGAGAGGCTTCCAATACAGACTTGTTGCTGTGACGGTCAAGTCGAGCGACTGACGGCCCACTTTCGGTCCCAGTCGGCCGGGCGCGGAGCTACACCCGCTGTGGGCGCCGCGGGTCACCCAACGGCGAGGGGCCGTCCTTCCGGTAGGGCAGTCTACTTATCGATAAGAATATTTTTTGGTTTGAGGGACTACGACAGGAAGACCATGATCTTCTTTTGCACGCAATTATTCACACATCTGCTTGTGCACGACTTCCAACAACTGCCCTTTCCAGTAATGAAAACGACGTAGTCCAATTTGCCCACCCAATCTCCTCCCACAACATGGGCAAAGCATCCACCAAGCGCAAAGGCGCATCGTCGTCCTCCTCTACTCCCTACGAACGCCCCTCCAAGAAGTCCGCCGGTGCAGCAGCCACGAGCAAGAACAATGTCTTCAAGTTCAACACCAACGTCGGCCAGCATATCCTCAAGAACCCGGGAATAGCAGACGCGATCGTCGAGAAGTCGTACCTCAAACCCACCGACACCGTCCTCGAGATCGGCCCCGGAACGGGCAACATCAGCGTGCGCATACTGGAGAAGGCCAAGAAGCTGTACGCGGTCGAGCTGGACCCGAGGATGGCCGCCGAGATCACCAAGCGCGTCATGGGCACACCTTCGCAGAGGAAGCTCGAGGTCCTGCTGGGCGACGCCATCAAGCTCGACTTCCCGCAGCACGACGTCTGCATCTCCAACACGCCCTACCAGATCTCGAGTCCCCTCGTCTTCAAGCTCCTCAGCATGCCGAATCCCCCGAGGTGTTGTGTTCTCATGTTTCAGGTATGGCTCTCATCCTTCTGCGCCCCGTCTCCAAGCCCCATGAACACGTCGTGCTGATTGGTGACAACCACCCCCATCGCAGAGAGAATTCGCCCTCCGCCTGACCGCCCGCCCGGGCGACGCCCTCTACAACCGACTCTCTGTCAACGCGCAGTTCTTCTCCAAGATCACGCACATAATGAAGGTCGGCAAGCAGAACTTCAAGCCCCCACCGCAGGTGGAGTCGTCGGTGGTGCGCATCGAGCCGAAGCTGGGCAAGGACCGGCCCGCGGTCAGCTGGGCCGAGTTTGACGGCCTGCTGCGCGTCGTCTTCAGCAGGAAGAACAAGACCGTGCGCGCCAGCTTCGGCACAAAGGAGGTCCTGGCCATGGTGGAGAAGAACTACCGCACCTGGTGCGCCATGAACGATGTCCCCGTGGACGACAGCGCCATCGAGGACACCGGGGCGAACGACGACGACGACGAGGCCATGGGAATGGACGTAGATGACAACGCCGACGCCCCAGCCGTCGGCGAGGATGAGGAGTGGGGCGGCATCATGGAAGTTGATGACGCAGACGAAGACGACGTGCCCGCCTTCTTCAAGGAGCAGGCGGCGGCGGCGAGGCCGGACCACACGGCCAAGACCCCCAGCAGGAGGAAGAAGACCAAGGCCGCGGAGCTGGTGCGGTCCAAGGTGCAGCGGGTGCTCGAGACCACGGGGCTGGCTGACGAGCGCGCGGGCAAGCTTGACGAGAACGCCTTCCTAAGGCTGCTCTATGCCTTCAACAAGGAGCACATCCATTTCGCATAGGCGGAAGCCGAGGGGTTGACGAGGGTGACAGGAGGATACACCGGCCTGGCTTACTTTGGCGCTCTACCCAAGTTGGAACAGGGACTTCATTTGACTCATTGTATCGGCGTTGAGGTTTAGATTAATGTGGCGTGGGAAGAGCTTTTGCTTGGTCTTATTGCGATTTCATGATACCTAATGGAACAAGAACAGTTCCTCAAACTGGGGCGAGAAATCAAAGAGAAAAATATTGAAAACAGCCATGATGGCAAGGGACCTCAGTTGGCTTGAGGCGAGGGTTCTTACTGGTTTGATGAGCCGGTATTAGTGTCTGCCTGGCGAGTCTCATATCTGCTACTCTCCTATGCCCTTCTTGCTCGCGCCCAACACCAGCGTCCGGTTTCATACAGGTGAGAGAACACGAGAAGCTTGATACGAATAAAACCATGTAACGTTGGTGTTGGGATATCTCATAGTACTCGAGCTAAATCTATGCTATTGTATGCCCTTAGGACAAAGGTTAAGTTTATGCTGCTCTGGTTTATTCCCGCCGTGTATATACCCACACCCAGCCGGCCATTCCCTGATATCCGCCATTTGTACACCATGAAAGAACAAATAAAACCCAACCAGAGAGGCGCCGTTCACCGAACCATGCCGTCATTATCATTCCAACGGGTAATCGTACACTCTTATCGCCAAGTTGCTCTCACACCTCTCCCCAGCTGCCCATCGGCCCAGTGCTGACGATCATGCTTCCAGTGCCGATGCTGCCGGCACCATCACGTGCGCCGAGGTCCCAATAATGCCTGCTCGATTGTCTCGATGAGACACTCATACTGCCTCGCCGCCCACTCCTTTTGGTGCTCTGGCTAGCGCAGCTACTGGCGTGCCTGACAAGCTGGCTTGGCGCACCTGCTGGCACACTGACCTTGAATGACGTCCGTCTTTGATGCGAGTGAACACCACGGACGAGGGGGTGGTGTTGTCGGACACGGGCAGCTGCCCTTGCTGCTGCGTCTTGAGCGGAGGATGTATTGTGGGCGGCAGATTGTGAGTGCCCGGGTTGATTTGAGGCCGCGGCGCGAGACGAGGTGAATCGGTTGCGCAGATACCGGAAGACAAGCTTTATATCCAGATCTTGCTCCCACTCTTGTTGAGTAAAAGTGCCCGTGAGCTTCTCAGCTCCAGATGCCTCGCCTGGAGCATCTGCAGTCTTTGTCCTGGGTATGTCCATCGGTTGTGCATGGGGAACTGCCTGTAACGTGGGCTGGAATTTGGGCATTGAAGGCATAGTGCTCTCTTCAGCATTAGAGGACCTCCGCGAAGGAGCATGCCTTTTGGCCTCATTCGGTTCACTGGCCGTCGGCACAGCCTGTAGAGAAGCGTATTGTGTAGGCGTGGTCACAGTCTCGGGAATAACAGGCAGTCCCGCGTAAGGCAGCGGCATCTGCTGCATGCGTGTGTATGTCGAGAACGCACCCGGATGCGGGTGAGCGGACAGCTGATTGACCAAATCACCGAGTTCTCGTGCCATTCTGTCCAGGAGTTGAAGCTGCCAAGATGACTCGGACTCTGCCACGTTGCTTCCAGGTGCAGCAGCCCGGGGCGTGGATGACAGATCGTCTGTGTCGAGATCCAGATCCTCAGGGAGTGCCTCGCCAAAAAGAACGCACAGGAGTTTGTCGTCGATTCCCATCAAGTCACGAATGACGGTTCGTGTAATGCGCGTCCAATAACCGGCTTGCTCCGTTTCCCCTGTGCCAAGATCCATCTCGGAAGCATCCTGGTCGTGCCACTCGGTCCCGGCCATGGAGGCATCAGGAGTTGGGTCGCCAACCGTGCTGAGCGCTGCGTCCTCGGCCTCAGCCTCCACAAGTACTTGGCTGCCTCTTCTAAGCCTGTCCGTCAGAGCAGACACAGTCGACTCTCTCCTGCGTCTCGTCTCCTTCTGTATCTCTTGTAGTAATACCCGGCTCTGCTCGAGGCGCCATTCCTCGATGCGCCGCCTTCTATCGGCGTCCTGTGCCTCCTCGCTCTCCAAGGCAAGTTGCCCAAGCTCAAGACTCTCCCGTCGTCTCTTTACTCTGCGGGGATTGTAACGCTCGAATTGGTACATGGTCTCCTGCATCTCTGTGGCCAACCCTTGGGTGTCCAGTCTGAAACTGCCCAGCCCATCGTGGCCTGGTAAAATAGTGGTGGACTGTGCGTTTCCTCCTTGTTGGCCCCTATGCAGGAAGTCCGGCAAATGACTGTCAAGGCTGTCGAACTCGGCATCGTCCTCAATGGGGTCGTCCTCCTCGAGGACGTCGGAGTTGGCAGGTTCGGAATAGAGGTTGTCGGAGTGTGCGATTGTTTGCAAGCTCCCAATGTCGCTTATTCTTGAACGGCCAGGTGTGGGCTGCTCGTCTTGTATTGATGAGAGATAAGAGACGGAGGTTCCAGAGTCGGTGGCAGGGGAGAACAGGACCCAGGTTTGCGACTCGTCGCGGGACTGTGTAAGTGGAGGGCGGGGGGCCAGCGCCTCTAGATCCGCCGAGTTTGGGGCGACTACACGAGAAGTGCGCCGCGCGACTTGTCTTGTAGGTTGATGGAAAGCCATTCTGTACAATATAGTATGAAAACAATTAGGTAGATCAAGGAGCGATATTGCAGTCGCGACGTCGAGATGCCGTGGGGTTTAGATAAGGAGGCGGGACGGATACGGCGAGTTCGCTCTTGGTGGGGCGCGTGATGGAGTGTCGCAGGGCTACTGTGCACAGCAGACACGAGTGCTCGATCCGCAGCAAGTTTGTATCGGGATCTAATGTCGAATATAGACAGCAAACTGCTGTGTCAAGTGAGGGCGGCGATATTCAGGACCGAGATCGCATGATGAGTGGATCGTGCTCTACCCGTCGTCTTCCGTCCCCCGGAAGCGGCTATAAGTGAGGCGCACCACAGCGACGGGGAGAGGCAATAGTGGTGTCAAGGAGCCACTTTCGCTGTTCGCGAAAGGGACTGATAGTGGAGACAGGATCGAACGGAGCCGACTAAAGCACGTAGCTATGTCGGGTTTGTACGGGCGTAATTCGGGACAAGGGACCTGGTAGGGATGTCGTCAAGAGCACCAAGAATGACTAAAGGCGTCCGTTCAAAGAGCAACCCTGGAGGGACTGGAGGTTGGAGTGAATGAGATGACAGGAATAGTAGAAGAGAGGGTAAAGTGGTTCGTCGAAAGGTTGGGTAGCGAAGCACCAGGTCGTGCTGTGTCTGTGTCTTCAGAGACGAGCACCACGTGTATGGTATTCTGTAGTCGGAGCGTCCCAGGGGGAACCGGATAGACAAGAGGGAGGAGTGGTGATGAGTAAATGATGGGACGGATAGCCCCCAACAATGCAGTGATGTGGTGGTGTATGGCGCGGAGTAGGTCAGGGGAGCCCAGTCTACGAGCAGTGTACAAGCCAAGACTAGGTATTTCTGTACGGTCTGACGGCAGATTCGACGCGGTACCGGCGGATTCGGTGTCTGTCGGTCAGAGAGGAAAGTAGGTAGGAAGGCAGGAAAGGGAGGGGTGGGTGGTGAGACAGCTGGACGGGTTGGGCTTGTGCTGATGTCGTTGACAAGTCGCTTGTTTGTACGGAGGCGTCGACCCCCACCAGTGAGATCGCACCGTGACTGAGATGAGGGACAGCAGATCTACCTGACTGTACTACCCAAGGTGGGTAGGTAGATACCCAGAGAGTCCAGGTACCTGCAGTTGGCTGCCCCTCACCGGCTCACAACCGGTAGCGTTACCTGATGACGATCGTTTCACACAGATGACGAGCACCTCCTGTCCTCGTCCCATCCAGCCTTGCACCAGCTCGTTGCTCTCGGGAAACAGGCAAGAGGGAGATTGGATTTGCCATCCAAGCGTCTCTGACGAGTCGCGCAGTTGAGCAACAGCCCACGTACAATCTTATCAAGCATAAGCTCCCGCGCCTATGCTCTGGAACTGCACACCCGGGAACTCGCTCTCGTCTTGGCCCCCTTTCGGCCTTGGAACGAGTTCCAATCTGCAGCTATGGCCCCCGAAAGCTCAGACTCGACGGTTGCGACCGCAAGGCCGGTGGGTGTGTCATCATCAGTAGGCCCGACTCGTGGCATGTTTGCAGCGTGTTCCTGTTCCTTTGTCCCAATGTCCCAAGCTGACAATCACCTCACCTTGCCACCTCGTCCCATCATTTTCCCTCCCGCATACACTGGGTGGTTGGGTGGATGACCAAGTCTCAAACACCACGAACCAGCAGCCGGCGTCTCCTGGCAGGGCTGACGATTGGCCGTTCCTATACCGCAGTAGTGTCTTCTACTGCATGATATTGGGGCGGGTCCTCGCTACCCCCGATCTCCTTATCTCAAAGAGCGGGCCATCTCTGGGTGATAAGATGGATCAGGCCCACACTTCCTGTCATCAGCACCCTTTATACCGTCGATGTGACCTTCCTTCAGCCCGCCATCTCTGACTGAAAATCTGCTTACAGCCCAGGTCTGGAACGACCACCTGTCTGGCTCTGCCCGACACTCCGCTGCATCTCCGTGAGAGCGAGATTTGGGGAGAGTCGCGGTGACTCATCCAGGCTTCAGATTGTATTGTAAGCACGGAGGACTGAAGGACTTCGGGATCTGGGAAGGCGAATAGACCTCCCCTTGATTTACAAACGCCGAAGATCAAAAAGCTTGGGCGCAACCTTCAGGTTTTGCTGTCTCGCCATTTGACTTACTCGTGAAGTCGCCGAACTTGTTGCAGAATTTTGCCCTATGATGAAACCGGTGGGTAACCGCAGTCTTGTCTGTCGTTCCAGACTCGCCGGCTCGGGGGATGAGCGTGATCACGGCTAGCAATGATATCACACGAGCACGCATAATTGACTGTGTGTTGCGGATTGGAGGCTTTACATATTTCGCACCGTAACATGCCCAGAAGAAGCGACTTGAACCAACAAAGTAGACCTGAGGATCATGCTCTCAATGGTGCCCACTGGGGTACCAAGCAGGCAAATGCCATCACAGTTCGGCTGCTGCCGCCAACTCCCGCAGGTCTCGAGGCCGGTACCGGTGTCTCGGGGTCACAGGTGACTGGTCCTCGCGTCCCTTGGAAGCTTCACACGCAAGTCTGCTGAAGAGTCATGGGCCTTGTTAGTGCACGCCCTCCCACTTCATGACGACGATTTTAAGAAGATTGTCAAGGATGCGTCCACTACATCGTTTTGCACATTTCATTGCCGCTGTCACTAGCACTGTCAAGTGATCCGTGTAGTAAACCCCATGAGTTAGAATCCGATTTGACTGAGTCGAAGCTACTTCTTTTCCCCGGGGGAAAGAACATCTAGCCTGAATCAACGCAGCCCCTCGACCTTTCGCAGTAAACCCTATTTACGCCAGCCCGGATCCCAAATGCAGTACGGTTTTGACTTGTCATGCAGCACAAAAGAAGAGAAGCCCCTTAAGCCTCGGAGAAGGCCTCGGGGAAGCGCTTCATGTTCTGCTGCAGGGAACCGTGGTTGGTCAGGAACTGCACGTAGGCACCGTCCACCTTGACGCGGCCAGCGGCCTTCTTCTCCAAGTACTCCTCGCGACGGAGAGGGGTGAAGCCCCAGTTCTTGGAGATGATGATCTTTTGGCGACCGGGGAACTTGTACTGGGATCGGCGGAGGGCCTCGAGGGCGGTAGCACGGTCTGGTAGTGGCGTGTTAGCAAGGCTCAGGTGTTCCTTCTGGATACAGGAGTGATCGGGAGGAGTCTGCACATACTAGAGTCACGAGTACGGACAGACATGATGATCTGACCGATGTTGACACGGGCGACAGTGCCGTTAGGCTTGCCCCAGGCACCACGCATACCAGTCTGCAGTCTATCGGCACCGGCACAAGACAACATCTTGTTGATACGGACGACGTGGAAGGGGTGGGCGCGGACACGCAGGTGGAAACCCTCCTTTCCGGCGACCTTGACGAGGTACTTGTTGGCGCAGATACGGGCGGCCTCGAGGGCCTCGGAACTCAGCTGCTCATACTCGTTGGACACGAGGTGGATACAGAGAGGGAAGTCGTCGACGGTAGCGCGCTTGCGGCCAAGATCGTAGATGCGGATCTTGGGGTCGGGGACACCACGGTTGAACCGGGACTTGGGGTAGGGCTGAGGGTCATCAAGTTAGCGATACTGTTTGTACTCCCATCGTGTTGAAGTGCTGCTGGATGGACTCGTTCGATGGAGAGCTACGGATCTCTGCGGGTTTGCGGAGGCTGGTCACTCGACGGCCTCCGTACTCTCGCAGCAGTCCGACACAGATCCAACATCGGAAAATGCAATCTCGGTCATCGAAGCATTCCTCGTCTCTTTTCGCGGCTTAGGGACACCCCAAGACCGTAGATTTTCATTATTTTTTCGATGCTCCTCTTTTTCTCCAGCCGAAATCATCCTCCTCAAGCCGCAGCGCTCGCAGGGTCGTTGCTCACCTTGTTCTTGCAGTAGCGGTAGCAACGAGCGGGACGACGGGCCATCTTGACTGATTGATGTCTTGTGGACTTGTATGTGTCGTGTTGTAGGTGTGCTTCGTTGCGTTTGCTGGGTGTGGTGTGGAGGGTGCAAATGACGGGGGGTGTCCCTCTTTTCTGTTTTGCTGTCTCCTGGCCTGATTTCAAAGCAGCACAGCGGCGAGCCGAATCTGGCAGCGCTGTAGTGCGCCACGCTCCCCCCAATGTGCCGTAGTCCGCAGGCCAAATTGCTCCACAAATTCACGTGAATCTACGGTAGGGTTTGACGGATGAGGCTGCACTGTGATTGGCCTGCGTCTCCACCCGCCCGCCCAGCGAAAAGTTCCTGTCTGGTAGTCCCAAATTCGCAGGTCTTCAGCTAAATTTTCTGACGACCGGCAGCACTGAATTGATTGTCAACCTTCTTCCGACAACCCATTCCCATCCATCGACCAGACCCAGATCACCACCAGATCACCACAAATCAGTCAAGATGGCCCCCAAGAAGAAGACCAAGACCGGTGACACCCTCAACTCTCGCCTCGCCCTGGTGATGAAGTCGGGTAAGGTCGTTCTGGGTTACAAGTCCACCCTCAAGGGTAAGTCTGCCGAATGCGTCTCTGTGTACGCTCCAAAATTGTGTGCTCTTGCTAACGTGCCTTCGCTGTAGCCCTCCGCTCTGGCAAGGCTAAGCTGGTCCTCATCGCCGGCAACACCCCTCCTCTCCGCAAGTCTGAGCTGGAGTACTACTCCATGTTGTCCAAGGCCCCCGTCCACCACTACGGCGGCACCAACGTAAGTTTGCCTCCATGAACAGCTGCAGAGAAAGAGAGGAAGAATTGGGGAAAAGAAGGCAGCACAATCCTTTCTTTTATGGAGGACACGACAGCACTGTTGTCTGGCCCGTGTCCCCAACCCAGCGAAGGAGAGACCTGTTTTCTCTGGAGGGTGAATGCTTTTGGCTGACCTCTTCGCTCAGATCGAGCTGGGTACTGCCTGCGGAAAGCTCTTCCGATGCTCCACCATGGCCGTCCTCGACGCTGGTGACTCCGACATCCTCAGCGAGCAGGCTTCCTAAGTGTTGCTTGACCTCCTACTCGGGTGGCAGGCGTCACGGTCACGGCGTCCGGTTGGGCAATGGCGATGCGAATATTTCACACGCACGGTCAATTGCTACATGGCATGGGAACGGAAAATTTCTTCTACATACGGTCGCATGATACCAGGTTGTCATTAATGACAGACCACGAAAAGATGAGGTGTACCAGCCTCTAAATGACTTTAGGGTAGCATTATGAGATCTGCTTCACCCAGCATCAATCCACGCCTGGCCGCGCCGCCGTCATGGCAGTCATACCTCCGAGTTTCGAGCAATCCTTGCAAGTCAAAGTGAAGTCTCTGAGCCTGCCACACCATGTCCCGAGCTCTCCTGGTGCTACTGTCAGATGTTTACCTGGTTTAGAACCAGAGGGTTACACCACTGAGCCAAAAATCCTATTGCGAGGGCTCTCTGCGGCCCAAGCAGTTCCCATTATATGATTACACCCTCCTTTTGCTGCACCATTACCATTCTCTATCCGGGTCGTCTCATTTAGCTGTGAGTGCGCGGGCACAGCGGCGCAACGGGAGTTCAACCAACTGTAGCATAATGCCCGGAAGCAATCCCGATGCTGAAAAGCCGGTGGATTGTACCTGGTAACCAAAATGGCATTGTGGGCTGTCAGTCAGATGAGCTTCGCGCGCAAGAACGTTGTGTCTTTCGGTTGACAGGCTCTGTCCTTCCCGTATGCTCAGTTGACCCGGCACCTGTATTTGACGAGGAGACACATACACGGCGGATGTTCTAGGGGCAAGTACGGTCCATGCCAACGCTTTACTCACAGCGCACCATGGGGCTGGATTTGATACCCGCAGCCAACCGTTATGGACTTGATGCAGCTGACAAGTATCACAATTGCGAAATAATAGGCAAAACGTACGCCAAGATCACATTAGAGGCTACGCCCCGAGGCAAGAGCTGTGGGCTAATGGCGTCTCGAATGCTGATGTTTGCCCTGCCCATAGACATAAACGCCCGAGCTAGAGGCTGAAATTCTAGGACGAGCAGTCTTGTCAGTATCTGAGATGCCCAAGGGGCACCCTTCCCAAAGAATTTCACCATTTCCCGAACAAACAGGAATACTGCTGTTTGAGGAGTGCTGGCTAGGCGAGGGTCTGTCAGTCTGGCTCTTGCCGCAAATGTTGTTGGTCGTTCGGATTGTGATCGAAGACATTTTTTATGGCAGATTTTTCATGCAACCAGACAATACTCTTACGGAGTAGTTTATGTTGTCTGTCGCATCTTTCCAGTCAAGGAGCGTCGGTCGATGTGGCCGCAAGCTAAACAGTCATAATCTATCGCCTTTCATGTCTGAGGCCATTAAGCTGGTCGGCAGAGTTGTGGTTTCATGCTCGGGGACGCTACAAAGGACTCGTCTCCCGTGTCCCACTTGCCATGGCGTCGCAGACACATAGTACGCTTGCTTCTTCAATTGTGTATATTACGGTGCCTGCTTCCCCTATAGGAGTCGTCTTTGGCTTCCGAGACCTAAATCCAAGCACACCATATCAGCATTGAGGCTTGCGTTACCGGTGCGGCTGAGGCCCGAGGCTGTGGGATGGAGGGTATACGCAGACAGCATGTAGCAGGGCCTCCGTGGTCAAAAGACGATCACGCGTGTGCAGGCGGAGCATGTCAGTGTCTGCACTTGCATCAATATTCGTAAAGAAGCAAACGTGCCAGGGAAACGTGGTTCAGCATCTGCTGGTCATGACCCAGGCGAGACTGTCCATAGGACTGCTCCGCGCGAGGTTCTGCAAAGGATGTCGTCTGCTGAAAGGAGCTGGCTCTATGAAAAGTATACAAATTTGTTTGCTTCTCGGGGCGGCGTTGCGAGATCCCCAGTCCCCAGGATACAAATATCACCGATATCCAAGCTGCCTACGTGATGCCACTTACAGTGCTGGCGATGTACTGGTGAGATAACCAGCTAAAGGGTCCAGTCCCGCATTTTGACCGATTCAGTAAGGTGAGACCCATTGCGTACGTGCCGATTTGAAGCCGCGCATCGAATTGCGCGCTTGACCCTGGCTTCCTGGTCAGCAACAAGCGGCCTGTGTCTATGACGGACTTCACCACCCTCGCTCGAGCCTCGCCAGCAAAGCGCGGAGAACACGGACAAGCCCGAGGTGGATCTATCTCCGCTGAACCCGCTGAGCACTGAGCGCTTCTTGCACATGGCTGCACAAAAATCTGGAGCTGGAGGTGGAGAACGAAAAAGGCAGTTGGATGTGACCCATGGCATCATCCTCATTCATGGTGCAGCCTCGGTATGTTCGCACCACGATGGGGAGCCCGCCCGGTGGCGCTCATCCTCATGAGGTATCAGGATAATTTTTGACCATTTGTCTGGACCATGGGAAGGAGTTGGACTAGATGTTTCCCTCCTTACGCACAGGAACTGTCATAGCTTTATGGGAGCGTCAGGCGGGCTGTACATCCAGGACAATGAAAAGTGTACCTCGGAGAAGGTCCTGGTTGGTATTGACGAGCCACCAGACGAACCGAGATTTGATGTCGACTTCTCGCCGAGTGCGACATCATGCACGCTTAGTCACGTAGAGCTTACAAGGAGATAATTGCTGGGACATACGGTATAGCCGGGGCGTTCCTGTGCGGCATAAACATGGAGATGAGCCGGCAAATGAGGGCAGTAGGGGAGCATGAATCCTCGTTCGCTGAAGACTCGTCGAGTACGGACAAGCAGAGCGCACTGACAGCCTGACAGGCCAGCGGGAGCGGATGCCCTGGGCAGAAGCGAGTGCGCCGTGCGATGTGGCAGCCAACCGGTCAGCCCAGCCCAGCATGGAAGATCCGAACATTTGGGAAGGCCAAGAAACGTTGCCGTCGGTCGGGTCTGTGCATTGTGCCTGTGCCTGGGCCAGGTCGGGCTGAACATCAGACTGGGATGTTGCTCGCAAGGAGTTGAACTGGTTGAGTCACTCCTGTGGCCGGTTTGTTTCAATGGTCGCGGAACGCGCATTTTCTAGTCACAGCCGGTACTCTCGGGCGCCTTGCCTGGTATTGACCCAATAACCAGTCAATAAATGGCATGGGGAAAGGTACCAAAGCCAGTTGATGTCTACTGGCAAGGGCTCTCAAGGCCGTATGGTTTGAAGGTACCGTTCCGAGTCAGAGACAACGAACACGCCAGCTCGCCACGGCGTGGTACTCGACGGACATCAACAACACACCGCGTTTACCATTTTGTGTTATGTTTCGCGTGATCTAAAGAGCATGCTCTAGCAATGTCGTCAGTCTATCATCCAGAAGTTAAGAATAATGATGATGTTGTTCGTTCGTTCGCGCTCCTGATTGGAAAGGAAAAGGGGCAGAGCGCATTTCTGGACACTCCCTCCAGGTGACCAGGTGAGTGGGATGTCAGCGTGGAACAGCACAGGCCAATTGGCCCCCTGCGGTTGGGGGAGTGCCGAGACGGAGGAACCCACTCGCTTCTCCCTCCTGTTTATGCAGCCCATACCAGCTCGCCTGCGAACCCTAACACGGCGCTAACAGGCTCTTGACCCTGGCACGACTGGTTGCTCTGCCGATCGCTGCCCAGGCCTGGACGTGCTGCCACTGGTGCTAGTGCTGCTGCTCCCGGAATCTCCAAGGTCCCTCTGCTTTGCCCCAACTCTGCTGTGCTCTCTGCTCTTGCTGATCCGACGTGCCTGTCTTGGATTGCATCGAGTCAATCGCGTTCTTTGAGACCTGCCAGCGCCACCTGCGTCTTCCAGAATCCAGTCCTCATTGCTGAGCGCGCATGCCCAACACAAACCACATCACTAGGTCTTGTCTTTCAGCATCCTTCACACACAGGCAGACAGACAGCCCGTCCACACCCACAATTGCATCTCTATCTTCGAATCGCTGCCCACTGCAACTCCCCATGGCATCGCGCTAGTCGCAATCCCATCCTCCCAACCGGATATCCACTTTGACAGCATCCAGAGAAGAGGAGTGTAGGTACGGACCACCTCTCTCACCGCATCTTGCTTAAGCATTGCCCACGCTCTGCAACTCCTGTTATAACCGCTACTCGCGATACCTAGCGTGTTTCTCTAAATCTTTGTTTGTTTCTTTCTCTTCAGCCCAGCCGAGACATTCTCGAAACACAACATCAACAACGAGATAACATCCACACAACCACATCATGTCAACCGTTGCGGCCAAAAAACCGCCTGTCACGGGTCGGGACCCAAACTCGACCCTGACTTCGTCGTCTCCCACGCCCTCGCGTGCCACCCCTCGCTCTTCCACGCCCACCTCTTCTGCTGCAGCAGCAGGCGGCAGTACACAAAGCCATGCCAGATCGCGCTCTTTTCGATCAGGCACACCTGTCTCCGCCCGCGCTGCTGCAGGACAAAGGCGGGAGTCGCCCCTCGCGAGCGCCAATGGCTCCGCCAGCAACACTGCCGCTGTCGAGGCTGAGGAGGCAGTCCGGGCCGAAACAGTCGCACTGCTCGATGACCTCAAGGACAGGCTAGCAAAGGCCGAGACCACGTCCGAGGACTACAGGAAGCAGGCAGAGGTGCTCCAGTCCAGGCTCGACGAGACAGTCAGTGAGCAAGTCAAGTACGAAGAGAAGTGCCACGAGCACGAGGAGCAGATCGAGGTTCTACAGAACGAGCAGCGCGAGGCCACCAGAAAGATCAGAGAGATGGAGGCCATTTATGAGGCCGAGCGCTCCTCCATGGTCAAGGAAAAGGAGGAAATGTCAAATCGCGAGGAGCAGCTGCAAATGATCATCGCGCGACTGAAGGACTCTCTTAACCAGAAGATGAGCAAAGAGGACAACGATGACGAGGTTCGGTCAACAAGGTCCCGTAAGTACCACCACAGCAGACACCCAACCACCTGTTGCCGACCCTTGAATCTCCGGGAAAGATGCTAACAGTTCCCCAATCAGTAAACCCAACCTCCCCTGGTCTCGAAGGGGGCAGCTTTGCACCGCCTGCATCTCTGCAGCGCAGCGACTCCAGGAACCAGTCGAAACTCGTCATGCAGAAGGACAAGCTTATTGAGTCCCTGCGTCTAGAACTGGCAGAGGCTCAAATCAAGCTCGTCGAGTCCGAGAACCGCGGCGGTGGCAGGCTGCAGGAGGTCGAGAAGCTTCTAATGGAGACCCGCATGGCCAACGCGCGTCTCATGGAGGACAATGAAAGCTATCAGTTGCTGCTGCAGGAGAAGACACTGAACGGCGACTTCAAGAACAGTGACTTCAGCTACATGGGCGGGCCACAAAGCAATGACGATGCGCTGGCCGCACTCGAGGGCAAGTCCGGCGGAGCCAGTCTTGCTGACGAGCTCGGCGACGCTGCCGACGGAGAGGAACAGAATGATACCGTCCGCCGACTCGAAGCCGATGTGCGGTCCATGAAGGACCAGAACAAGGCGTTGACGCTTTATATTAACAGAATCATCGAGCGCCTGTTGCAGCACCAGGACTTCGAGCACATCCTCGACCAGACAGAGCCAGGGGCGAAGCCGGATACCAACAAAGACCTGCCACCACCACCCAAGGAAGCCTCTGGCTCCTCCGTGCTGCAGCGGGCCAAGTCCATGGCTATTTCCAACCCACCGGCGGCCACCAAGCCCCGACCGAGGCCCATGTCGGTGATGCCAACCGCCGCTAATCTCGCGCAGTTCTCCAACCCCGACACGGCACCTAGTATTCCGATCGGGATGGGGCGCTCGCACTCTACGCGGCGTGTGCGGCCCATGAGCGAGCAGATCACTGGGGCCGCCTCTGTTGTCAACCAGATGTACAAGGGACCAGACGGACCCCTGTCCCCGATCTCACGCAACTCCCAGACCTTCTTTAGCACCCCGCAGCGCGAGCGCAACACCTCTGGTGCCACGGCCAGCTCTGTCCCTGGCAACTTCCCGGGTATGCGCTCGGAGACGTCGAGCGTCAGCGGCGACTCATCGTCCCAGATGACGAATGACAAGGACACGGTCAGCAGCACGCCAAACCAGAGCCCGCCCCGGGAGAAGAAGGTCACACAGAAGTTCGACGCGGGCAACAAGCCTCGCCCACTTAGGCTGGTGCAGGAGAACAACGAGGCGCAGGCCGCGGCAAACAAGCGGCAGAGCTGGATCGGTGGCTGGTTCGCAAAGAAAGAGGAGGTTGTGAGCCCGAGGGAGTCGGCGATCAGGGAGTAGGGCGTCCCACGTCGAGGCCCACGAGGCACATTATGATATTGAAAATGGGTTAATACGCTGCTAAATGACATTGGACGAACAGAATAGAAGGAGCATCAAGCCCGATTCGCGTCGAGAGCTAGTGATGAAGAACAGAAAACGCGGGGGCTTTGACCGGGCTGGAGCTGGTCCAAAGTGTTTGGTCTCCATGTTGGGCTTAATACATTTGGGTTGGACAACAACATTGCATCGGGGCCACACTGTCTGGAGTTCCCTTTCTTACAAACATCCTGTGTCGGTCCACAATATATACGTCTAGTATCACGGACTGTCTTTGTTGTCTTTGTCGCAGGATAGGATACCCCCCCCCCTCAAGGCACCTCAAGTCAGGATAGCCTCCCCCATCTCATTTGGATAGTTGCATTTCAAGCACCACAGACTAGGTAGAATAGGAAATCTTCCGGGCATCATCTAGGCGCTTCCGGCAGCCTTGGACCGAGAGAGCGAAAGTAGTGTAATCAGAACGCATGCGAACAGTCATTGTACCCCCAGTGATGGACAGACCCTGTCCGCCCTTCCCAATCGTGACGGTCTATAGTGACGTCTGTCCCACGGCCCCGGGCCACATGACAGCGACCTTGAGCCACGGTGGTTCTGCTCCGTGCTTACTTTGAGCCGTGGTTGAGGTCCGACGAGAGCACGTTACATAGCAGGATAGTGTCAGGCAGCATCTGAAAGGGGACATGATTTCCCGTCGCACAAGCTTCCGTGAAAATGTGGTCAGTCAGTCAGCCTGCTGGCGAATGTAAAGCGCAGACGGGCTGACGTGACAGATAGAAGGACAATCGATGGGACTTGTCTGGTTCATCCGTCCACCTATCCGTTTCTCTACCTATCCAGCTGTGTATTTCACGGCTGCAACCTGCCTATCGACACGCACCGACTAATCTATCTTGCCTGTGCTGTCTCACATGCTGCGCCTAGGCAGATTGTCTCTCCCGTCGCCCGCTGGCTGGCTTGCTTGCCGGATGAGACAAACTTACCCTTCCCACGCCCCTACAACTGCTGACTGCTGTCCCACCACCTTCTCGGGGCGTGGGGGTATTTTCCCCCCTTCTTCCCTTCCCACCGCCAAAATCAGGCCAAGCAGAAGCAAACACGGGGGGTCGGGTCGGGTGTGGTGGGCGGGTGCGTGGTGTGGTTTTGTCCCACTGGCACGATACCGGCCGCGAACAAAAAAGCCTAGGCAGCCAGCCAAGGGGGCAACAGGGCTGACCAACCCAACAGATACACGGCGACATGACTGGCTGGGCCAATGCAGCCCGCAGCCCATTCCCACGGGGCCAGCCTGTCAGAATCTCGGGTTCCTGCGCAGCTGATCACGATTGTCGTACCCGGGCGGGCGGTCGCCAATGCGATGATGCAAGTTTGGTCTATTAGTCCGCACGTCTGTGTGTCTGTGTGTAGTGTTCCAACCCTTTTCGGGCTCACCTCATGACAATCCGGGCCACGCCCCCCCCTCTCCTACCCCCGAGGAGAGAGCGAGCTAGGGAGGGGAGGCCCGACGAGGTGGGAGACCCGGTATCCTGGGGATTGGAGGACACTTGGCCGCCCGCCTGCAGCAAGCGTCGTCGTCCATTGGACGGACAGGGCCTAGGCTATGACATCCTGCCTGCTGCGCAGAGAGCAGAGCAGAGCAGAGCAGAGGCAGCACACACGGTAGATCGATCGGCTTTGTGAGGTAGCGCGCTGGCGTTCCCGATCACCTGGACCGATGGTGGTCCTACCGTGGGCCCCCTTTTTCGAGCTGAAGCGGTAGGGGGGGGGGACGAGGCCAGTTGCACGAGGAAAGCGAGATTTCCCGGGGAGGCTTGCGCTACGTACGGCTGGGGCCTACTGACGAGACGAGCGCGCCAGCCCGTGGACGGTGAGCTGTCAAGTCGATCGGGCCAGCGAGGTCCGGCTGGCTCGTGCGAAGGGGGAAGCTTGTGTTTGCCGGTGATGGCAGCAGACAGATAGACAGGTCAGATGAGGTGAGATGATGTGAGACGGCATCTGCCTTCTCGTCGGTCCGCTGGCCAGACGATCATGGTGCGTGTTCGTTCCTTCACATGGAATATGCGTTCGGCTTTGCCTGGTGCTGTGTTCTACCAACGTAGCCGAGCAAGTGGTGTAATAATGGTATCTACCGCCTCAGGCTTCTGACTGCAGTGAGTAGACTATCAAGCCTGCAATACCCAGCCCGCCTCTCAGCCTGCTTCACGATTATCCTTCTCCAGGAACTCGGGAATATGGCCCACACCTGCAAAGAATGTAATGTCCTCTGTTGATAGATAACACGATAGATATCCAGCTGAAGCTATCGGACGTCCGCTACTCAGTCTATACCGCACAAAGCCCTGCAGCGCCCTGAACAGCCCGGCCCCGTCACCACGTGTCACTCCGCCGGTGGCTTCGGTTTCCCCTGACTTGTGAGCACTCCACCCGCCCATGAGAGCCGCCGCTTACCGCTACATTCAAGCCTCTTTTCCCACTCCTCCCTGGCTTTGTTTTGTTTACCTGCCGGAAGCCTTCCCCTAGCAGCACCGAGAAGAAATCGTCTATGGTCCCACCGGGGCCTCTGGAGCCTTGAATGGTAGGGCGCTGGGGCAGCTGGGGCACTGTCTGGGGCCCTGGGCAGTCTTTGCTTTCCCTCGACCCAAACGGGCGTGGAGACCTCGTTACTTGCACAGAACCAGAACAGGGAAAAAAGCCTCTGAAGCCCAGCGCGCCGTTTACAAGTTTGGAGAAACGGTGCAGAGATTTTCAACACATTCACATCCTCCCGGATGTCTCGGGGCTGATCAAGCCACCACCTCTCGGGTCGGGCCAGCAGGCCAGTAAGGGAATAGAGGCAGATCGTCTAGGAATGCGAATGGCTTTGTCGCAATGATGATAATATGTTCCGCCTTAGAGTAGGACTATCTGACTACAATATGACATGCTCCCTTGCGTATCCTGCATGCGTCTCGCAGGGCTTGTGCGATCGATCTGTGAGGCGTGACAGGCCTGTGCAGTTGCATAAGGGGTTGTATTTCAGGCAAAATGGCATCCATCAGAGGGAGAATTGGGAACTGCCAGGCTGCCACGTTTCGAGCCTGGCCTGCTGTGCCCCTACACCCCAGGCGGGTGAGACGAGTTTGGTTGGTTGATGGCGACACACTCGGCACCGTTCCAGCTTGCCAGCTGCATGTTGGGTGTTCCTGAAGTCTAGGAATAGTCCCCTGGCGGCTGTGTTGATGGGGTCGTTGTTACCACGGCTGCCACGCTGCCACGGCAGTGCTGACGGTGGGGAGTTATTTTGGGGCCCCTGCGCGCACACTGTCTGCATTGTTCCTGGCCACTCGCAGGCACGGCAACCTACTGATCATGCAGCACGCAGAAAAGAGGCCCTCACTTCGGGGTTTTTATCTTGAAGTACTGAGGTGATCGTGGCGGTCGTTTGAGCGCTGGCATCGCCATTCAGCACCGTGCCGACCCCGGGAAGGTCAAGCGGGAGTGAGACTGAAGCGAGGTATAATTTCCGCTTGGGTATCAAACAGTACCGACAAACACCTTCCGAGGCGCTGCGATTTCAAATCAGGAGGATTTGGGCACGAAGGGGTGTGTGGAGCGCAGAAGCACAATAGAAGGGGAATGGAAGCGGCAGACTGCCAGGGGGTTCACAGGGCGGATTGGTCTGGGTGGTGAGGGAGGAAAACGTCCGGCAGCTTTGTCCCCAGAAGGGAGCAGCCCAGCCAGACGGCCAACCAGAAAGGAACATGGTGCAGTTGGCTGGGTACCAGGTGAGTACCGGACAGGCACATGAGACGGCGCCCAAGCCGCGGGTCTAAGCGATGTTTATGCCGGTGGCGGTTTTGTATCAGTGTCAGTGCCCTCCGTTTCGATCTGTGGTTTTTTTTGTCCCAGCAGCCAGCCAACTCTGTCACCGCGAGACGGAGTCGAACGCAGAATAGCTACCAGTGGACACCCTTTCGGGTCATCATCTCAGCCACCTTGGCCCGCAGGATCCAGGAACCAGACCTGGCGTTCTGCCATTGCCGTGTGCTGTAGGATTTAGACCAGCGTCGCATCGCAGACCGACTGCCTGCCTGTTTGCCGGTCTGCCTGCCCATGTGCAGCAAGTACAGTGCAGTGCAGGACGTGGACTACGGTGAGGCGAAGTAGGACCTGGATCGAAACGTCGGGCGGGAGTAGCTGACGGGTGATGACCACTTCTGTCCCTCTCGATCCATTCCATTCCATGGCATGCCATGCCAGACCATGCCAGAAGACGCCCATGGAATCACTCGCTGGCCCGCCTTCCAAGCTGGACGTTGTCGACTACGAAGGGTCCCCGTGCTCAGATGTCCCAAAAGCCCTGCTTTTCTGACACAGTGCCTCAGTCGTCAAGGCGAGAGGCAAGGAAGGGCTCTCGGGGCCCGTGGGCCGTGGCCCATGGCAACCGGGAAATGTTTGCTGCGCCTGGTCTCCATGGGATGTGGGCTCTGGATAGAGTTCGTCGTGTTTTGTGGGAAGAGTTTTTTGACTTGCAGATGGCAGCACGCGACGGGTACACAGTGGTAACCGAGCCCAGTCATGCCAACTCAAAGGAAACGGGAGTTTGATCAGGGCGTTCAGAGCGGTGCAGGGGACGGGCTGCCGTGCGGCTTCAGTTACCTACATAGGCAGGCAGCCTTCTAGACGACCGTTTTCGGCAGCCGGATTGTGCTACACACACAGACATAGAAAAAGGCGTCATTAACTGTTTCCGAGCCAGCAGGGGGAGAGAAGTCCAGACGTCGAGAAGGCGACCCTACCTCGCCCTGTCCTTACATATCCTCGGCAACGGAGGGAGGCACCTACTGCACAGTACCTGGGCCACCTCCCGTAGGTACGGTCAGACGGGTGCTAGGGCACCGCCGAGGAACCTAGGTACACACCTTTTGGCACCGGGACCCATGTACAGCTCCATCCCCCATGCCGTACCCACGCCTGTACCTCACCGTACCGTGGGCCCGCAAACCCGGCAGGGCAGAGAAACGGCTGCCAGTCCCCTGCAAGACAAGTACCCACGGATAGACTAGGCCGACACCTAGAAGGGCTGGACTGCCTGGCTACCTACCTACATAGAGCTACTGCACCATGTAACAGCCAGCCCAGGTGCCATCGACATCATCTTTTTGACGGGACCCAGTCCGTCCATGCCCCATCCCCCGTCCCTCATTCTCCCCCAATCCCACCCTACCGTACAGTAGTCGACTTCTCATGGTACTTACTACTGCACTGTCCCTCGCAACATCCACACAAAGCTCTTTCTACTACAACTACCACCACCACCACCAGATCCCACCCCTTTTTTTGACTTTATTCTGCGGAAACACAAGGAACGAACGGACACACAAAGAGCACACCGGGGGGCATTTCATGACTTTGTAACATACTACTGCATCACACTTTGCATCGCATCGCAGAGCAGCGCAGAGCAGCGCATCGCTTCGTGCATCCATCCCTCTCTCCAACGTTCCCCAAATCCGTCGACCACAGCAGCGGTAGCTTTGGATCTAGGCCCAGGAGTGACCTCACCACCCGCCACCTCGCGGACACGACCACGGCCACCACCTCCTGCCAAAACCCACGGCCTGCTTGGCTGCCTGCAAAGCGGGCATTCCTTTTGTTGCAGCCTCTTTTGCCCACCTTCGAGCGTGGATATCTGGGTATCCAACCTGGATCCTCCTGCACCTGCCTCCCACCTCTTCATTGGCCCGCAGTCGCTGGCAAACTGGGTACGGCACGGCACGATCGACGCGAGACACGCTGGTCAACGACGAGGAATCAGGATTGGCCACGATACATGCGCCCTGCCCACTCACAGCTGCAGTTAATCATGATTGATCCGCCTCGACACATCATAGCCTATCCAGCGAGTTGAGACATAACGACACTCTATACCAGCCCGCATTCCTCACCTCCATCTCCCCCAGCCCATTCTCTGGGGCTCCCTCGGATGCCATTTCGCACCCTCCGACCAGCACTGTCGTCAAGATGGACACGACAACCAATAGTGCGGCCGAGCTCGCGGCTGCCAATGCCCATGTGCCAGCTCGATTCAACCGCGAGTCGTCGAGCGCCTCCACGGTGAAGGGCGATACAAGCAGCCAGACGTCTCAGCCAGCAACGCAGACGTCCACTTCCAAATCCTCGCCGCTGGCCTCCCGTGAAACCTCCCCTGGCCGCGCGCCGACACGCTCGGTGGCTCCCAGGACTGCTTCCACAGCTGGCAGCACGAGGTCACGCAAGAGCAGCTCACAAGAAACCAGTCCACAACGAACGCACTCGAAGACAGCAGCCCCAAGTGCCCCCGCCGGTAGCAAGATATCTTCGGCCACAACGCCGAGCCTGGGCCCAGTCAACACTGATGCGACTGCCCGTGTTGCAGGTCCTCAAAGATCACCCGTCACAGCTGAGCACTTGAAAGAGAGCCCACGTTGGCCAGTCTCTCCGCGGCTACGCTCTCCGCCCCCTACGGCCATGCTGAACCGTCCCAATCTCCCACCGCCACGCAAGGGTGAACTAGAAGCACCCGCGATCCAGGTCCAGCGCTCGTCACCTCCTCCGCCACCTCCGCAACAACAGGAATCGAACCAGAGCGACAACGACGCTGACGATGCCCACCTGCAGCCTGGTACGAGGACGCCCGCACGCGGTGCTAGTGGCAGTAATAGTACGACCGCCTTGGAAACCGTAGAAGAGGTTAGCCCCTTGGCATCACCGCACGAGGGCGAGGGCGTGTCGGAAAAGGCGGAGGATCTCACAGCGTCGGAGGCAGGGTCACAAGCCGACCATCTTGAATTTTCGGTCCATGGCGCAGAAAAGTCCCAGGCGCCATCTACCACCAACGATAGCAGCAGCGAGAGTGGGAGTGTCAAAGGTGACAGGAGACGTACGGCCACCGGCCTGCCTCCGACCTTGAAGTCTCGGCAATCCAGCGCGTCTACCAAGAAGTCAAAGCCTTCGGAAGGATCCGTACAGCACATGACCGTGGAAACTGAGACAGTGACCTCAATACCGCAGCACTCACTCGCCCCTGTGGCTGTGAAAGAGGGGACAAGTAGCACTCTGAGGACAAGGCCAAGCTCGGAGACGATACGGCCCAAGAAGGAAAAGAAGCGGCCCAGTAGGAAACAGCCAAATATTGGGTCTGGCACGGGTGAGACTCCATGTTCATCACTTACCGTCTCTGTTCCTCGGCTTCGCCATCATCAGTCAATGCGATCAGTGTCCTCAGCAACGGATGCACTGATCTCGCCGACCAAACCATGTGCTCAAAGTACATATGATGATGCGATTGTCAAGTCCGAAGCCTCGAGTCCGCGGCGATCTTCCATGCCCGTGACTCGCTGCTACAACCTCAACAATATGAGCTCCAAGCTAACCAAATCTCGCGTAGCTTCATCCAAGGCAGACATCTTCGAGGCCAAAATCGCCAGTGCTGTCGACGAGGCCGACTCTTCGGACTCCGAGGAGACCTTTGTCTATGACTCTAACCCTCCAGACAATAACGATCGACCCAGACGGTTCCACTCGAGAACTCCAAGTGCGACGTCGATGGTTAGCCAGGTCGACAGGAACGGCCTGCGCTCCATCACCACCATTATGGACAACGCCGCTGCAAACGCAGGGACCAAGAGGAACATGAAATTTGTCAACACTTTCAACAGCAGTGGAAACGAAAGTGCTATGGCAGAAGACGATGGCAAGGGCACGGCTCGTAGTGCTGCAGGCTCGGCCCGAGGCACAGGTCGCGTTCATCACCATCATCTGGGACGCTGGGGCCGCAACGGCACCAACGGTCACACATCTTTGTTTGACAACGAGGCCCCTTTCCACATCAGTAACACCACAGCCCAAAGGTCCAAATTCTCAACCAACAGTAACAGCTCGCGGCAGCCATCTGGGCCACCAAGCCCGAGATTTCTGAATGCCGGGCGACTAGCATCGACCAGCAAGCGCGGTACACACGCGGTCAGCTATGACCTCGACGACACCACCGGCACTGGAGCAGATGATGAGAGGACACCTCTACTTCATGGATCCGTGCGATCATCCCGGTCGGGCAGAACACGTCGCGGCCAGCCAGTGACGATGCGTTCACTCGAAGGGCAAACCTATCGAAGGAACCCTTCGGTGCTGAATAGGTTCGCCAGCTGCCTCGTGCTCACCGTCATGCTCTTGCTTGTTGTGTCCGGGGCCATCGGCTTCATGTTCGCAACCTCTCAGCCTCTCACTGATGTCGAGCTCATTGCCATCAAGAGTGTGGTTGCCGCAGAGCAGGAATTGATATTCGACATTGAAGTAAAAGCTCACAACCCCAACGTGGTGGTCGTCACGATCGATCAGGCGGATATCGAGGTGTTTGCGAAGTCACCGCATGCGGGTACAGACTCAGACGGCGGTTGGCACAGGCCAGACGACCACCAGGGCTCTGACTCAAGGTGGTACTCGAACAATGGCAATGCGCACGCTAGGGAGGAGTTTGATGGCCCAGTGGATGAAAAGGCTCCTAATATGAGACTTGGGACGATTGGTCAACTCGACAGTCCACTTTCGTTTGAGGGTTCCTTCTTCAACCACGGATATTCCGATTCCACGGGCGAGGTTAGGCTCCGCGGGCCGGGGAATGGTACGATGGGTGGCACGGAGCGCTGGGAAAGAATCTTGCGGGATGAATTCGACCTCATCGTCAAGGGCGTCCTGAAATACTCGCTGCCTCTAAGCCAACATGTTAGGAGCGCGACCATCTCCGGACGCACCACGATCAAGCCGAATGCTGCGAATGACCCTACGGGCAACAGGACGGAACCCATTACGAAACCAAAGAAGCCGGAGTGACAAAACAACTTTCGCTCAGCGGGCGCGGGAGGAGAGGGAGAAAGTAATGAGCAACTGTACATGGCGGATGGTCTCAGGACACAAGCGGAGGCGAATCCCTGCATCACTGGACACCACTAACGTGGACTTGTTTTCTATGTCTCAAATACCCCTTCACCAACCGAGGCACTCTCGGCACTTCTTTCATCTTGTTCTTTATTGTATTTTCAGCGTTGCATGGGCCGGCATTGCATTTCAATCATGGGACTAATGGCGAGGCGTTCTGACATGACCATGCGAAAATGGTCAATAAAAAGTTTCGCAAAGCACTTTAATGGCCGAGCACAAAAGCTTTGAAGGGCACACCCGAAGCGATGGGGAGCCAACAGCACTGAGTCCACTGGAGCTTCACAACATTCAGAAGGCAGAGGATGATTTCGCCAATGCAAAATGTATGGATCGTTTCCATTTCCTTTTCTTTTCAGGGTCAGGATCATCGGATCCCGGTGGAACAGTGTGAGATAAGCTGGGATAGAATTGGAAAGAGACCGGAAGCGAAGGTCTAACTGTATCACATCTTTGAGGAACTATTGCATCCCCATCAGACATCACACATTGTGTTCATCCAATACTTGTATCTCGGCAACGACCATCGACCGAACTAGGGATCAGGGACTTTAAAATACAGTGACATACTCCAAAGGCTCTGTTGAATTTACACTCAGAAGGATAAAACAACACTTGGGTAAAGCATCGAGGGAGAGCGAGGGCCTGGAGACACAGAATGCCCCAGAAGCTTCCGCGGGCTAAGGGTCCGAACGGAGGCCGGCAAACGTTGTGGAATATATGAGGATACATTTAATATATGCACAACGAGTGGTATATCCACGTTTCGTCCATTTGCCTTGGTCTGTTGTTCCGGAAAGTTGCGTGACTTCATAGGCCTGTGTGCCTCTCGTCACGTCCTGTGAGATGAGAGCTTTACAAGCCTGGTCAAAACAGTGGTCAATTTGAAGGGGCCCACCACGGCCTGGGAAAGATGGTGTTATACTGGACAATAGTTCCTTCTGTACATGCAAATTGTCTCGTTGCTTGTAACGCCCTGCGCCTGAGTCTGATTGTATCCAAGGTGCGTGATGGCATATCTCTCTTTCCAGTGTCTCCTTATCTCGAGCCAAAGTCACGAGCGACCATCATGGGGACATTTACATAAGTATGTAGTACAAGAGTCCTCGGCTTTGCCGTTTTGGATTGTCCTCAGTGTAGTCGGCATTGCTGGACACTCCACTATTGTATCTAGGGGTGACATTATTTGCACGTGGCTGAACAAGTGCCCAGTGCATGGGTCTGGAATAATGACCCTCAACACACAGACTTCTCACCCTGTATGGCCGGGAACTTACTGTGAAATTCTTGGGACAAGCGGACTCGTAATGACCCGGACCTGCTTTAGCTCGGCGTCTCTTCCTCAACCGACTTTATACGGCGTGACTTTGTGTGGTCATCAGCTTGACTTTTGTGCTTGGGCTTCTGCTTACATGTCGCTTCACAGGACGGCTGGCCGACGGCGAGTACCCTCCCCATTTGCGAATAAATTATGTAAAATGTCTCGGGCGTTTGATTCACACTAAAAGCCTTCCTAGAGATTCCTTGTCCACTTCTCGCGGTTGTGTAAAGGTTAAGTCGGTAAGCTGAACGAGCTATCTGAACCACTTGACACAAACTGCCTAGATATATGTGCATGCATCGAGCCATAAAAGCAGTCGACGTCAAGCCAGAGGATCTCGTGTACGTTATTTACACGTCCGGCTCAACTGGGCAGCCCAAAGGCGTGGGTGTAAGCCATGGGGCGTTATGCAACATGCACTGCTGGTCAGGCCAACTATGCCGCTGCCAATACATTTCTCGACTCGCTCGCTTACTTATGCCGTGCTGAGATTCTACAGGCTACTTCTATAGCATGGGGCGCCTGGGAAGGTGAGGGAATGGTGGCCCAACTGAGCGAAACTTCTCGTTCTCGCTACGCCCAGCTCGGCCTGGACTCGCTCATTTCGCAGGATCGGCTGGAATTACTCGAGCAGGCTGTGCGCCGCGGCAGTGCACTTCACGTAGCAGCCGCCTATGACTTGAACCGGCTTCGGAAACACTATGAGGACTTGGGCGGCATATCTGCGTTGTTGCGGTCATTGCTGGGCCAAAGCAGGGGCAGGAACCAGGTCTGTCGATGCAAATATCCAAGACTGGGATTTGCGCACGGCGCTGAGCCAGTCAAATACTCAGGAACACCCTTACATAGTCCTGGGACTTGTCCGCGCGACAATGGCCAAGACTCTGGGGTTCACGTCGCCGGACGATGTCGATGTCTATCCCCCCTCCCCCGAGGGAGATCGGGATCGATTCGTTGACAGCTGTTTTGACGCGGAACCAACTCGTGTCTGTGACCAACCTGGCCTTACCCGCGAGTATAACCCTCGACCAGCCCAATCTGATGTCTCTCAGCCAGCACCTGCTCTCGCAGCTTCAGCTTCAGGAAGAGTCACTGGCCGAGTCCAGCGAGCCAGCGTCCGGAAGCGCGACTCCTCCTACTTCAACTACTAGCACCACGAGCATTGATTATGCGGCAATTAGCAAGGAATGTGTCGACCCAAGCTTCACTTTTGACAACGTGACTGCAGGCGAGTGTTCTGTGCGACTCGAATCTGCTTCGTTACTGGCGCTACAGGCTTTGTAGGCGCCTTTATCGTACACGAGCTGCTGGACATGGGAATCACCACTTACTGTCTGGTGACGGGCCAGCAGTATTCAGAATCCTACGTAGAGGCTGGTTACAACCCCATCGGACTATTGCCTCTGGAAGCCCGAATACGCCCCGCTGCTCCGCGTCGTGGTCGGAGACATGTCGGAAAGCCTGCTCGGCCTTTCCGAGGAAACCTTCGACGACATAGCAGACCGTGTCGATGCTGTCTTCCACGCAGGCGCACTGGTGGACTGGGTGAGGCCAGTGGAAGAATGTATAGGTCCCAACGTGGTAAGCACGCACGAGGTCTTCCGTATGGTCTCACGCGACCGCGCAAAGGTGCTCCACCATGTCTCTGCGGTATCAACGCTATCCATACACGCAGGCTATGGCGTCTCCCAAGAAAACCGTGAATACAATTACGCCACGTCCAAATACACGGCAGAGCGCATGGTGTCAGCTGCGCGCTGGCGCGGCGCGAAAGCTATCGTGTACCGCCTGCCCTTTATCACAGCTTCGGCGGTCTTCAGGCCACTTCCGGCGCGACCGCGGCGACTTCCTACACAACCTGATCGCCGAGAGCGTTGAAATGGGACCCGTTCCCTCTCTGGACGCTGACTTATCGGCCGTGCTGCCCGTCGACTACCTGTGCAAGACCATGGTCGCTATTGCGACCCAGGACTCGTCCCGGGTCGGCCTCGATTTCGACTTCGTGGACGCCCAGGCCCTAAGCTTCCGCCAGTCCTCGGATCTGCTGAACGAAGCGGGGAGTGGGCACTCCCTGGTCCCGTTTGCACAATGGCGGCAACAGGCGCTCACTTATGCTGCTGCTCACCGGACGGGGCCACTGGCACGCATTGCGGCTCTGATTGACAGGCTTGCTGACGGAGATGAAGCGGCGGCCATGTTTAAGAGTGCTTCTTCCGGACAACACGTCCTCGGGGGTAAAGCTTATCTAGTGCTAGTGGTGAATCAGCATTCCCTGCGAAAGTACCTAGGACAAATTGGTCGTGCGTGCCACGCTACTGCCTAAAAGTCTTCGACAAGTACAAAGGTCGTCTCTTTGGTGTAATTGTACGTGAAGGGAGTGTTTAGTGCTACAGAAAGAGGAACACGTATTGCATCTAACGGCTTACCGGATGTTCAAGAAATTGAATGTTGCACTATATACGTGTCTCAATATCTTTGGCATTATGGCTAGGCAGCCCAGTTCCGTTTCTCTTTTTAACGTTTCACGAACTCTTCTAGAATTCCATGAGAGACATTGCGTTATAAAATCCATACATTTGAGAATTTTCAAGCTAAAATGTAGTTGAGTTCAGTCAACTGGAAGCAAGTTAATCTTGATGTCTAGCCCATAATACTCATGGGATAAGCAACATGCCGCCATAGGATTTCGAGCTTTCTACCCGAATGAGACCCATTTCATGCATACTCATCTTTACTCTTATTATTTTCTCTTCAGTGTTCGACATCATTTAGTGGGGGTGGCTCTCCTTGCGGGCGCGCTGAACCTTTTCCGTGTCCCACCGCCAAGACGTGAGCTGGTCACGTTTCTATCATCGAGCCTGCCGATTTCCACATATCAAACCCGTGCAGTGTATACAGCTATACGGGTTTCTACTTGCGCAGTCGTCATCCCTGCCCTTCAGAGCCAATTTTGCAAGATGCTGGTGGTTCGGCCAGTGGAGCACCCGGACGTGACCCAGTGCGTCAAAATCCGCATTGACAGTCTGGGGTCTCTCGTAATTGGACGACCGCCTCCGTACCCCGGATGTTCAGAAGATCAGGAGGCCACGATCCACAGAATTATCGACAGCAGCCCTCATGTGCACCATCTCAAGGTGATAGATCCTGACGATGAGCATGAAATCATGGCTTATGCCAAATGGGAGGTCTACGAAAACGGGCGCCCGGATCTAGAAGAGCTCAGCCAACCGATGGAGGAATCGGCCAAGGCAATTGATCAGTTCGGGCGCCTGAGGGAGGTCGCACATGATTATTTCTGTACTCGAAATGGGGAGAAGGGAAAGCAACCACACCTGCGTGAGTCAATGTACACTTTTACACGAGATTTTGGAAGCTCACAGTACCAAACAAAGTCTTGGCCCTGCTCGTCACAGCACCCCAGCACAGGCAACGCGGCGCTGGCAGCATGTTGGTCCGATGGGGGATAGAGCTGTCAGAGAAGACCGGTCTTCCGTGCTACCTACAGGCCTCTGAACAAGGACGACGCTTGTACCACCATCACGGCTTCGAGGAGATAGGCACAGTCGAATTCAACCTGTCTGACTATGGACTGGACGGGATCGAAAAGATGACAGAGATGACCAGGGGAAGCTGGTCCAAAGTCGCCCCTGAGAAAGGGGGTCGCGAGTTACCTGGGTAGGACTGAGGAGAAATCTGGTCAAGCAATGTCCCAGACCACAGCTCCATGAAGCAGAAAGATGCAATTCATAATGGAGCCTCTTCATCCGAACATGACTACTTGGCTCGATTCCAAAGTCGAAAGACACGTACCGGGATGAACACGCGCAATTGGCATGTCAGGATTGTTGATACAGGTTCATACCGAGATGCACGACATCGCCCGCTGCCATTGCAGTCGCGTCTCGGTGAAGGCTGTGGGAAATATTTTACCGGTCCACCACCACTGGGCTAACGCAGCGGGTATCAATATCTGTCTTGCCTCATCTGACCATTTTTTCTGCAACCATAACGTACCGTAAAGGGCTGGCATCAGCTGACTGGGTACTTCAAGATGGCAGATGCCATCCCGTCACATTTGTGTCATTCTTGAATTATCAGGGTATTTCTGCCAGCTTTCGCAAACAAGGCACATTTAAAACAACCTTTCTGATCATTTGGCCGATCCAAGACGACAAAATATTATTTTTTCTAACTACTCCAAATTCTCAAAGCCAAGATGCGATTCGCCTCCATAGCCGCTCTCGCCACCTTGCTGGCATTTGACTGCGTTCCTCGAGCAATCAGCTGCGAACCTGTCGTAGTCTGAGAAGAAGAGTAACATCAGGAATCTAAGGCTTGTCACACATTCAAGGAACAGCTTTTACCCAGGTATCAACTAGTGATCCGGCCGCCGTATAACTCCAAAGCAAAGACAGGCTACTTCTGGTCCACCCCAAAATGCCTGAAAGGAGCGTTGTTTCTCAGCACGACCACCCGACCAGACTGCATCCTGTACAGTCCCGCACTCATCTTTGACGGCCCAAATTCCTTCAATGTCCGTTTCACATCATTATCTGTTGACCTTGTGGCTCTGTCGATCAGGTGGCGGGTCTCTGAAGAAACGACCTGGGCAATGGTGTGCCATATGTCGCCGTATATAGAGTGCCTCATGCGATGAAGGAACATCCATGATATGACCGCAACGCAGATCATGTTGACGAGCAGGATCACAGTGACACCCATCAGTCCGAGCCAGCTATCTGGTATGCTCACAGTTTTGGCGTACACAATGCTGGAATTGGTGCCGAAGTCAAAACCCGGCAGGGCCCGGTAGTACTGCGCTTGTGCAAGCCAGAAGATGACAGACTGATAAGCCGGTGCCACGGAGCCTGTTCTCTCAAAGGCTGCTTGGAAAAGTGCGGACAAGGCAGGGTGTGGATCGAAAAAGTCCCCGTTCAGGTCGCAGGAAGGGCAGAAATAGACTGAGAAGTTTTGAGGCCCTTGCGAAGTAAGGACCCCTCCCTTCACCTTGTGAACCATCTGAGTTATGAACTGGTTTGAGAAAACAGTTCCTATTCCCAGAGATGACAAGTAGTCGAAATTGATGGAAGAAGGGAACATCTCCTGAATCTCTGCATCCGTGAGCTTGGTCGAATTTGTGATTTTGAGGATCCCTCGGCTTGTGTCGTCCTGATGAATGCCCACGCCCATGAGTCTCAAAATGCCTTCGGTAATCCACGATCTTGTAGAGGAGTCGAAGTTCAAAGTTGGCTCCCGAGTACTGTCCGCGCTGTCTGAAGTGATATTCTCCAGATCAATTTGGAAGGCTGACTGACAGACAGTAAAGTTGAGAACATTTTCTGGGCTGAACTCGTATGAACTCGTATGAACTCGAATCGCCATTACCAGTAGGTTCAGGAACGGATGGGCCGTAGAGAGGTCCGGAGAAATTGGCGATCATGGCGGTAACATCCGCGTCTGTACCACCTGGACCGCTGGTGACGTCGAAGTTCAACACATCGGCAGCATTGGCAGCAGTATTCAGAGCCAAGAATACATACGAGAATGATCGCTGGAATTTTATACTTTGATCCGTTTCATTGAAGAGACAAAGCGTGGTGGGCTTCTTGGGCAGTATCCAGGTTGTGTTGGTATCGTTTTGCACAAAGGGCACGGCGCAGTCGAAAGGAATGCTGTCGCATTTGGTGTTCCCGGGGAAGCAAGAGAAATTACTCCATGATGGTGGCGAATTCCAACTTGCTTTGCCCACAATTCTGGGCCAGTATGCACCAAGCCTGCCTGGTACCTATTGGAGAGCGCCGACGATACTTGGGCGAATGCATGAGACACGCGAATCCATGGTTATTGCTGCGCCATGGTATTGCCGGATCGACGCGCGCTGTGGTGAATTGAACGGCAAGAATGCCCGTTTGATGCTTCCGGTGTCATATATATCGTCCCCCGTCTCGGCCTGCTCAGTCACGTTTTCCGCGAAAGGCGCATATGAAGCGGGAGCTTCATGCCAAGCTAGGCTGGCCATATTGGTGCTGTTCGCCGGGGGGAACAGCAGTTCTGGCTGAGCTTCAATGATCGGTGTTTGGACGGAAATAGGATCGCCGAGGAGAGAAACGTCTCTGAAATCGGCTAGAAGCAAAGTCGATGTCAATTGTGAGGCGAGTGCGGATATAAGGAGGAGTAGAAGCATGAAGGCCGGCACCGATCGGAAAAACTTCTTTGGAGTCTTCGCCAGCTTTTCTGCTAGGTCGTATGGACCACCGTTGACTGCCCTGACGACAGAAAAGAATGCGACGTCAGAAGCCACAACCTCCCTTGCTTCCAACATCAATGAAGCCACGAGCGCAGTGCATATCGTCGCTTGTAGATCGATGACGCCTCACAGGGCAAGGGAAGACAATGTCGCTGCCTGGGCTGCATATTTTTGCAGCATGATCCAGCGCCACAAAGCCATTGCACTGTTTGCCCTCTCTCTGGAACCACTTCCACCCCAGAGATACAATAGAAAGGCAAGTATGAGGACCTCGATGGCCCAGCCAAGGATCAATATTGTAGCCGTCCATCTCCCCAGCCGATATGGAACTGTGATGTCGGAGTTCGAATGCGTTCCTAATTTTGCCTGGTCTTCCCATTCCGTATTACTTTCTGCGGGGTTCAGAGGCGGGACTGTCTCTTTTCGTCGGGGGATTATCGATTTCAAAAGTGAGAACATGATCATCTAGGTCGGGATTGCCTCTGTTGAGGCTCCTGTGTAGCACCGTCTTGAAAGGCCACACAGTACAAGACTTTGAGGTCCAAGACAATCCCCACAGGTCCTCACGTCTGTAAAACATACTTGTACTCCGAAGACGATCAATTCATCAAAGCCTAGAACATTAAATGTGATCAAAGTCTAGCACATGAAACGCAGTCTAGTGCAGTTGGTTCCAACTGTCGGGATGCGGCGGTAGAACACAGCCTCTCAGTGGCGGGACATCCAACAGGACGTACTGGGCGCTTCGACTCCTCAAGCCCCATATTTGGACTACGATTCTGATATTCATTGTAATTCAAGGTCTGAAGTTATCCCAACGAGACCTGAAGACGTGCGCAAGTCCTCACGATCTGTAATTTGAGGCTAGCGGTGAGCTACAGTAGTGATTAACGGATGATTCTCATGAGGCACACTATCGCCACCAAAGCCTGCCGCTTTCCGTTCCTGGGACACTCCAGCTTGCAACCCAATTGTGATAGCTGTGGCTCAAAAGTATTGACTACTAGCAGTGTCCTCGTATCATTGGGACATGTGAATTGAAGCTCCTCCAAGTGTACAGCTGCCAGGTTCCTCGTCCTCGTAGAATTCCGGATCTACACAAACCCCGTCGGAACAACATTCAGTCGCACAATCGCTATCATAGGTGCATAAGTCTCCGAAAGTCCCACTTGCACCGTCGGGTGCTATCTTTAAGGCTGTTCCAACAGAAGCCAAGCTACTTTGGCCATCTAAATGTTGTGGGAGTGACAAGACTGGTGTTGCTAATGTGCATCAGAGTCAGCTCACATCTCATAGACTCGGTCGATGCTAGAGAGCTCACCAAGCAAAACTGTCAAGGTTGTGAGAATAGATGACATGTTGGTAGAATTTCCCTGCGGCGGGGAGAATTCTTTCTTTTCCTGGCAGTGATAAGGGTAATGAAAAGCTCTTGTGGCCGGTACCCCCACAGATGACTTTCTCGGTAATGAAGCACTTGTTTCTCTTTATGGGGACAGAGGAAACTGACATGGCAAATGTGAATTTACAAGTCAAAGGCATTTGCCTATGAACAATGTGATCACCTTGGAATCCTCATTTCACTACAAGGAATGCTGTTTACATTGGGTATCGTCGGTCAGGAGCAATTTTCAGCAGTAATTCGATCACAACAACCGTCTCATGCGTTTGACCCTTTTTAGATCTCAGCTTCGAATTGCGAATGATTCCGGAAAATAAGACTGTCTTGATACTGCTGACAATAGCGGTACGTCCTTTGCTGAGGCATGAGAAGTCCAAGCCAGCTCATGAACGGCTCGGAGCCAGTGGATCTTGGGCGTCAAGCGATATAAATTTAGTAACTGCGAATATCTGACCGTCCATACCTCCAATACTTCACGAATGTGCGCGCAACACAGATTTAGCCGCCCGTAATTTAAGTCACTACAAAATTCGCGCCTATCTACGCAGGTATGTGTGGCTGATTTCGACAAACAGGCATCACAGAACCGAGACGATGGTACAAGTGACAGTTAGCGCCAGTTGGGTCCAGGAAAGAGTACACTACCCATCCTCAGACGGCCCGGACAAAACCCACTGCTCAGGCGCCGAGGCTCCTGGCATGCCAACCACCTAACCCGGCCCGACGTTTGGTTGAGCTGTCGGACATGCATGGCAGGAATGAAAACGTGTATTCGTTGCATTCGCCATCTTCGGGACTGAAAGTTTAGCCGCCAATGATCCTGACCGCGCACCTGCGCCTCATGCAGGAGGACCAACACTTCACAACTATTCGTTAGTCAACCCTGACCCGAATCCTCGGAACCTGACCAGATTCAAAAAGGACCAAAAGTCACGCGACTGGCGGCACAGGTTTACCAAGCGCTTAAAGCATCCGCAGCTCGAAGGTACCTGGCCACCCAACAACCAGTAGCTAAATCAGAACATGAATCCGAGCGTTAGGACTCTGAGCCAGTCATGGGAATGCCACTTTGCTGTAAACTAGTTCCAGGTCCTTAGAGGTGGTTGTTGGGTGAGACACATATTGAATGCAGGGAATCCCGAACATGTTTAGACATTATCAGAACGAGGGCCGAAACAACAATTCGTACAAGCGACAGCAGTGTTCAATAGTGTGAGACTGACATCGTGGACGTGTTTTGAGTATATATCATTCCCAAGTTTGTATCGAGCTAATATCAAAGCTTGGAGACAAGTCGATTTGAAAGAGCACCCCATGACCAATTCTCCATCACATGTTCCTTAACCTGAAGACATCCTCTGGTCAAGCTGTCTTGTAGAGTATAAGGCAGCTTGATATTTACATGTGAGTTGCCCATTCCAGTAAATGTTTGCGAAGATGGCTTCCTCTGCGGATGTAATGACTGAGCCCCGCATATAGGCAGGATTTCTGAGACCGTTTTCGAGTGCTCAGCTACATGCTACAACGCTTAGGCGAGGCTGGATTTGAACCTGGGTTTACTGGTGTCAATGTGTCAGTACAGGAAGTTCCATTGCCAAGCTGCCTTCTACACGGACCAGAAACGTGCTGGGAAGGCGCGTTCCTGTGAAGGTGCCAATGGTGCAAATATGACGGGCAAGTACAGGTAGCTTCGCTGTCCGACCATGGCCGTGGAAACCACTTTCTTCGAATTGTTTGTTGAATGTGGGAGTCCCACTGCTGCCCTGGGCAGGGCACTTATCAATCACTGGGCAGCCCAGGCAAAACACAATCAACACACAGCAGAGCTTCCATCATCAGTCGAGTTTGAGTCCAAATATAGACTAGCCCAAACGTTCAACGACCATCTCTCGTGTCCATTCCAGTTCGAGAGAGCCAAAAGCTTCACCCTCGAAAGATGATAAGGAGCGGCAGGCTTCGACGCAGCGCGCGCCTTGCAGCCCGCAGGCAGAGGATGCGACAGGGCCGTCACCAGACTGGCATCACAGACCTGCCCGCAAAAGTGCAAAAAATGATCGCGCGCGAACTCATTCACGCAGTAAAAGGACCGTGAGTAACTCAGCTAAGCACAGCCTCCACACGCTTCAAGCTGTCTCTTTCCCAAACGCTGACTTGAGTATATACAGCGAGGTGTACGTGGGTAGAGGCAGTCGCACCTCGGTGCTGATGGAACCCATCAGGGATACCCGCGAGTTGCCGCGTTTCTACAGCACCGACACCGACACCATCGAAATGTGTGTAGCCATCCTTGAGATCATCATAGCGCAAGGTTGCCTACTCTAAGCTAACAAAACATAGCGGCTTTCCCCGTGACTATTCGCATTTGCCTGACCACCATGAACAGAGCTGGGTTCCGGCTTATCGCAAACTCCGACCACTGACGGCTTGCAAGGCCTTCTATTACGAAGCGACCGATGTTTTCTTCCGCGAGAAACATTTTGTTCTGGGCAGTAAGCATCCATCAAAACTTTCCTCCTCCATTCATAGTTCCTGAAGTGCCAGGACTCCTACTGAAGCCAGATGTTGAGCGGCCGTTGGAGGCCTTGAGCCTCGTGGACATCGTGGACTGTTTGCCAAATCCCGGACTCACCCCAAGGCACAATTTGAACTCAACTGACAAGAGATTCAAAGGCTCCACCTATGCGCATGCGTGGCTCCGACGGATCGGCCGGCGGAATCAATGTAACCTTCAAAACATCCGACTGAAGATACATGAAGAGTTTACGGCCACAGGAGACCTCGACGCAAGCGGTAGTCTCTGGATCGAAATTCTCAGGAAGCTTGCACGCTCGGCTCTCCGTCTCAGTGTCCTTGGCTTCCAATTCGATGATGATGTTGACCTTTGGCGATGCTCCTTGTTGCATTCTTTCCTGCGGATGAGGAGTTTCCAGAGACTGGATCAGATCGACTTCTTCCACTGCTTCCTTCCATCGAGGATAAGGTCAGAGGAGTTCCTGGCCATGATTGCAACTTCAACAGGCTGCGCCGTCGTCCGCTGTTTAGAGCTTTCTGACACGGAAGAGAGAGGATATAGACTCATCCGGAAAGCCTTCCATGACGAAAATGGACAGGTTCATGTATCGGAAGAGGTTTAGCTTGCGGTATGAGGGAAAGGAAAGCACGAGGACATGGTCTGACGTGACCAGGGTACAGTGCCACAACCGGTTGGAGTGAGCTCGAGGAGTCTTGGACCTGCCAATTCCGCAAAGTTTTTCAAGCTTTGCAAGACTTGAAGTTTGTTCTTTCATGTTTACATGTAGGAATTGGATCATTTTTAAGGGCGCTTATCCCACAGGCTTTGAGAATGGGACCTGTTGCTCAGGTAGCTGCCATCTCCCCGGGGTACACTGGACCGCTTTGAGCCTGGGTTAGTAGCACCAGAAGTAGACCCAGGTATACAGTTTATCTTGATGGAACTGTGCATATGCAGATTTAGTCTTGGCTGTTGATTGAGTGATGTACTGACTAGAACCATGGGCGCACATGGAGATGTTGCCTGGGCTCAGTCAATGTAGAACATGGGAACAATACACCTTCGGCTCTACATCTCGGAGGATTATTGGGCGTAATCAATATCCTGGATGTTTTCTTTTCAGTGAGCCCTTCAATATTGCTAGATCCATCACACGGAATGGCAAGTAATTTGAGACAAAGTCTTCTGTCGACTAGCTCGTAGCCAAATACAAGGGGCAGTGGAAGGACCGTATCATCTGACAACATCCGCCGCCCGGTCCAAACCTCGTTTTACGACAGCCACTTCCCCCTTGACTACAAACAAGACATCGCCCAGTCTCGAAACCCTGACCAATAGCTCTCGACTTGTTCGCAGCCAGCCCAAGGGCGGTGCGAAATGATGCACCACGCCTTCTCTCTTGCTCGAGTTTAGCCTAGTGGCATTACCAGTCGCATTCGCCTTCACAGAGCAGATCCAGCCGTCAACATGTATGAAGATCAGGCGTTCCCTGTACATTCCGACGATGATATCGATGACTTCATATACAGATTCGGACTCTGTCAAGGCTGTGATGGGCTGGTCGGTCGTTTTCGGGGGCAGCGCGGATGCTGGGAAGCCCACTATTCTACTCCCCTGAGAGCCGCGCCCAGGGCTTTGGCCAAGTCTCGTTGTATATGATACTGCCAGCTGCGTATTTGCACCGCTGAATATGGTCACGGCGCTGTGGACGGCGAGGTGATGGAGCTCGGACTCGAGAGGCCCTTCCACTTGCAGCTGGGCTGCCTCAGCTCTGGCTGATGTCGATGCTATTGCCTGCAGCGACTCCCAGTCATGGATATGGAATTCATGTCCTGCTATGTGCATGACAAGCGATGGGTCCAAAGGATGATGTGTCCAGACGTAGGACTCGCGGCCATGGTGTTGACATTTCAGGGGCGCCACGAGCTCCTTACCGTTCGCCATCGAGTGCAGACATGCTTGATCGTTGGATACAATCAGCAGACGCGTTAGGTCTTTATTGATGAGGAACTGCTGAACACCAGTGACAGATGCTCGGTGGGAAAATACTTCCTGTGCGGACCACTCTTTCTTCGAGTTCTTCGACAGCTTATGGACCATGAGGAAACCGGCGGTGTCTGCGCTCACAAGAAGCTTGAGCTGCCCCTTGACGCCGAGAATGAGATCTTTGACACTTGCCACGTGCGAGAAGAGTACACCCGCTGGTAGGCCTGTTCTGGTCTCGTGAGCAGAGACAGTGTTGTCCTCCCTGCCGACAAAAAACGTCTGTCCGTCCGGGTCACAGGCAACGGCGCTGATCTGGCTGACTGCCTCGTCGCCTTCCTCGAGCACCTCATCCTGGCTACCAGATGCAAGAGACGGTGACCGTACGCTGTCATGGCCCACATCCCGACGGTAAAGTGCTGCAGGATCCCAAATACGGCAGTTCCGTCCTCCCGCACGTATCACAATGAAGCGCTCGCTGTCTGCACTGAAGCTCAGTGCAGCGACGGTGCCATCCTCGGGCCGGATGCGGTAGAGCCTGTGCAGTGTCTCAAAGTCGTACAGCTCGATGGCACCGTCTTTTCTTGCAGCAGCGAGGGTCCTTCCGTCCGGAGACGAAGATAGATGGGAGAACCAGGCTGGCGTGACACGCGCTTGAATTGTGCCTTGCTCCACGTCAAAGAGCACGAGATCGGAGCACGAGAAGGAGACAGCTAGAAGCGGGCTTTCAGGGAGGTTACTAAAGGCCATGGCGTAAATAGATATGGATAGGTGCTGGTCGATTCCATCAGAGAGGCCATCCTGGTGGTCGAAGATCTGGTAAGATTCCTGGTCGTAGTTGTAGACTAGGACATGTCTGTGTCGGTAACCCAGTGCAAGGAGGCCTAGGTCTTTGTTGACAGCCGCTTGCTCGGCAGCAATACCCGTGTACCAGGTGTAGTGTGGCTCTTCGAGGACATCAATCCAGCTCGTGGAGCTCGTAGAGCGGTCAATGAGATTCAGAGCCAGGATTGTGTTATTCCCCAGAGCGACCAGCAGCATTTGGTCATCGTCGACGAATGCCATGGCGAGGATGCTCTGCTTGCAAGAGACTTCCCACTGCTGTTCGCAAGTTTCTGTGTTCCATAAACGGATGAGCCTTTTGCTTGCACTGGCCAGGAGGGATTTGGAAATGGCGTATTCAAGGTGTAAGACAGGCTGCTGGTGATCCAGGACTGTTTCTTCGAGACTGGTTTGGTCATTGAAAATGGCGATCCTGCCAAGCGAGGTGCCAATACAAAAGTTGTTATCAGTAGTTGCAATCGAATTCAGGCGCTCACGACGGACCATTCCTGGGGCCAATTGCTGTGGAGAACTTAGTACTAGTGTACACAGACAGTCATCCCAAGTTCGAGATGAGAGTCCTGAGACGGTCAAAGTTGCTCCCATCCCACGTGAGAACTGCGAATGAGGAGCAGTGTCCGGAGGGCAAAATGCCGGGATAATGTGTAGTATCGACTCCGGGTGCATTAGAAGTTGTCGACCAAACTTGCTCACAAGCTTCACTAAGTCAATAGACCAGTCCTCGATTATGACCACCTCTTCCCCAAGTAACAAGTCTGTTCGGGACTTGCGGCGGAGGAAAACTTTGAGTACTTGAGCGAAGCGGAGAACCGCGTCCAACTTCTCTCTCTTAGCCAGCTCTTCGATCCAGGACAGGGCGTTGGTTCTCAAAAAGGTAGCTAATGCCGCCAGTATTTCGGAGTCGAGGGCTGAGCTCTTGTTGACATGCTCATGTGCAGCCTCGCACGCATATGAAGCAAAGACAGAGCGCTCCTGTGCCACTGCGACCATCTTTCTCTTGGGCTTGACCTTCATCTCTGGTCCGTTGAGGTATTCTAAGCAAGTCATTGCAAGCATCTTGTGTCCATGCTCTCTGCTTATGGTCAAGTCGTCGTCAAGCTCCGAATTTATATCTCGGCGAAGGAGAAAGCCCCTTGCGCTCGCGTGGCGCATCCTGACCCGGCTGGACTTGTCAATATACAGCAGATCGTTGCAGTATTTGGAAATGAGTATCTCGATATCCTCGACTTCATCCATGGCTAGTCGTTCGATGACATGTTTGAGCTCTGCCATGGTCAGGGGGCGGATGGCAAGCGAGACCCAAGTCAAGATGGTCTTTGATATGGCCCTCTCCTTGTCAGACATCGCCCGCACTATTCTGGCATAAAGCTGATCCATCCCCGGTGGAAGTTCCTCCAAGGCTCGGAGCCTAGCTTGCGTACCAACGATTTTCCGAAGATTCTCGAGCACGAGAATGACCCAGAGAAAGCATCCGTTGGATTTTGATAGGATGAGCGCCCTGAGGCTATCACGCTCTGCGAGACTGGCCCCCGGCGCTTCAAAGGTATGCGCATTGAGATACCTCGCAATGTCAGACTGTATGTCATCGGTGTTGATGTCATGTCCCAGAACTCGGCTGTCCGGTATGTGGTAGTCGGCATAAGCGCTCCTTGTTGTGATGAAGATTTTGATCATTCCGCGGGACTTTTCCTCCGCCCGTAGTAGAAATTTGGCAAGCTCTTGACCATGTCGACACTCATCAAATGCGTCAATAACCCAGTAGGTTTCTTCGCTGATGCCCGACTGCAGGATTCCTTGTTCCCAGAATTTCCTGAGAAGAGTCCTATGATCACCGGATTTTGCGACTCCGGGATCTCTACTGCAAATGCGGAGGATCCTCCGTTGAATCTCAGGGTACAAAGCCGCCATTTGCCAAGTCATGGATAAGAGAAAGCTTTCCATAAGTGATCTCGTTCGATCGCCGTACACAAAGAAATAGTAACAGCATCTTTTATGTTGGGTTTCCAGGCCTTCGATGGCACACCCAGCAGCGTATGACTTGCCGCAGCCCGGAGGGCCTCTTAACCAGTACATCTTCGACGTTGATGCTCCCAGCCAGCCTTGGTATGAAGGGTTGTCTGACAGCCATTGACAGGATCCTGGAAGCCGGTCAGATTTCACCCGGTAGAAGTCGTCGACAGGCGGCTCCCAGATATTAAGGTATCGGCTGAGATCATCATTTGACTGAGATAACAGACTCGGTGGACGCCGTGTTTGTTGCTTTTGCAGCTTTGCAATACAGGCAGCTACAGCCTGCCAAACGGCGACAAAGTTGCTGTCCTGAACTGACGAAAACTTGCAAATACTCCGGTGGTCACCGTAGAGTAGTGACGACTGCTCATGTGGGTAGTTCAATATAGCGTCCACTTTGGGGACTATCATTACTTCGCGAAGGCCGCCGACGGTCAGAGGTTTAGTCTCGTAAAAGGAGTAGAGCATCAAATCGACCGAGTGCGAGGGGAACTCAGCATTGATTGACCGAACCACATCCGAGTTTCGTCCAAGGTCTTCAAGGTAAGGCTTGAGCCCGGAGGACATTCGAAGAAGCTTGTCAAGGATCCCTGCCAGATTTGAACCAGTATGAGGTGTGGCGATGAATACGATAGCTTTTATCCTCGCAGCAACTTCTTCGTATATTGGCGTCTGCCTCGAAAGTATGAAGGCTCGTTTCGTGACGAGACCGCCCATGCTATGACAGACAATGATAATGGGGGCCTTCGTCAATCTGTCAGCGTCGGCTTTGCAAAATTCTTTGAGGAGTCTTACCCTTGTGTCTCTCATGCTGGGGTTGTTTAACGTAGAGTTCAGCAGAGACTTAGAGAAGTCATTGATGTTGAGAGTGCTGCTCTTCTTGAAATCAGAGTCGAAGCCAAAAGAATGGATGGCAACATTTTGGAACGGATCCTGCATTGGCAGCAGATTCCCGAGGCCAGAATACGTCGTCTTTTGTCCACGTATGCTCTGATCCACCCCCCAGACCATGGACGAAGACAACATGGGCAAGTAAGTCTTCAGCCTTGGGCGGATGGAAGACAGTTGTCAAGCCGAAAGGTCCCTTTGTATTGGCGTCCGTCCGGGATGCTTGGGGCGCCGAAGCCGTTGAAGGTGTTGGTGATTTGTCCCTACCCGAGAATGCAGGGACTGTGAAGTGCCGAGCAAATCCTGAGCGTTTGGCAGGCAGACGCTCAGCTTGGGGCGGCGAAGGCGCGATCAACGTCGAGCTTCTGCTTGTGGACGGGGATAGCTTATTGTCATCGTAATCCTCCATTTTGTCTTGTAATGGTGCCAAAACGGTCACCAATAGGTCTGTCACTGCCTCTGCCTAGTGCTGCAATGGGCGCGACCAGTCATAGATCCGTATTGCCGTCTCTCATCCGTATGGTGCGTGATTTCTTGCTGAAAAATTGATAGCAGACCGGGAGATCCGGGGGGAGTGACAGGAAGGCCTCGCCTTGGCCACAACTTCTAAAGCTGCATGTGCCCTCAAAGGTCACGTCTAATCCTTGGGCAACTCGTGCCTTGCAAAGAAGGAATGATAGGGTTAAGATGATTAAAGCCGCATTTGACACGTAGAGGATCATGGCAGGATTGCTCGAGGTGTAATAAGCGCCCGGAGATCAAGGCGACCAACGCATGCAAGGATCCCCGCGACCCAGAACCAACCTGCATTTGCTGTAGTACCAAGGGCTCGTTTTGTGGCCGCTAGAGTTCAGCCCCGGGGACGGCCGCGGTGAGCAGGGTCGACACCGGGTGATATTCCTATTTTCGGTGCATTAGCTGCATAAGCTCTGACACCCAGCTAAGCCCAATATGATTTGAGGGAGCAGGGAGTGCAGGTGAGTGTCGGTGAATTTGTAATTTAAGGGACCTTATACTCAGAACCTCCTGCTCGATCACATGTGTGTCATCTTGTGAAAGCCGGTCGGTCAACTGGGATTCAACTGAGGCTCAGCTGTTGACGCCTTGGATCACACATTACACAGAATATTTCGTCGACAATGGCCGAGAGCTCGATTCAAGAAACAGCAAAAAATCTTGATCCTTTGAACATGGACGATGTTGAATCTGATTCTCAGCAAATCAAAACCGAGCAGCTGACAGACCCGGAGAATCAAGACGACTTCCAGCTGGCAGCTCTGCGGCTGGTGGAGCAGAACCGGATAGCCGTCCAGAATAATACCACTTTACTGTCGAATGAGCACTATGAGGAGCTGGACAGTGTCACCGAAGGTCGGTTAAACGATATCAATTTTGTCAGAGTGGTCAAGAGATGGCCTGCACCACCCGGCACGGGGCAACTTGATTGTATTTTAGGTGCTGACAATTACTTTGAATAGCGTGGTGGACGACGGCGGACCATATTATCCCGGCAAGTTTAATCGAAGAAGTCGATGAAAACGTGATCTCCCGTAAGCATCATACCATGCCACCTGGATCCTCGCATTAACGCCCTATCAGTGATGCCCGAAGGGACGGAAATCATTTCCATAGCGCCATTCGGTACGAGCAACTGGTCCCGCACTGCGGAAGTCCAGACTGAGCTCGACGGTGAAGAAAGGTCGTATTTCCTGAAGGTCAATGATTACAGGTCTGGACCAATAATGTTCAGAAGTGAGTTTGAATCGCTCAAGGCTATCTATAAAGCTGTGCCAGGATTCTGCCCCAACCCTTTGGGCTGGGGCCAGTACGCTTCTGACCCAGATGTCCACTTTCTCCTCACGCCTTTCGTCGATATGTATGACGAGGCTCCTGACCCAGACACCTTACCACCACGCATGGCGGAGCTACACAGGAATGGCGTGTCCCCAGACATGAAATTTGGCTTCCACGTCCCAGTCGCCGGCGGTCCGCTCCCCCTTCGGCTGGCGCAGAGCTCTTCGTGGGAGGACTACCTCATTAGGTATCTGCGATATTTCTTCAGGGCAGAGGAAATAGCACAGGGTGAGAGGCCCTCCGAGATGCAGGACCTCATAGGTGTCCTGTTTGACAGGATCATACCACGCCTAATCCGGCCCCTCGAGACTGGAGGCAGAGAAATCACTCCGAGAATCCTTCACACGGACTTATGGTCTGGAAACCGAGCTGTCGACGAGAACGGTGAGCCTATCATATTTGATCCATGCTCGATTTACGGGCACAACGAATTCGACTTGGGCATCTGGTCCTTTGCCCGTGAACCATACGGGCAAGCCTTCCTGCACAGCTATCACACCCATTTTGTACGATAAGTCATCTGGCGATCGTGTGAAACTATGAGCTAAAAGTGTTATCGCAGTCAAGGTCTGCCCCTGAAGAAGATAGCGAGGGACGAAACGCCCTCTATGCTTTGTGAGTAACGCCCTGCTAAAATTCTTCTTCTGACGAGGTTCAAGCCACAACTTGGGCTGACTGGCAATGTGCAGGGCCTTCGAGGTCCGGGTTTCTGCCACCTTGACTGGCCATGACCAGTTGTTCAGAAAAGAGTAAGCATACTTCTCTATCTCAGAATTGGACAGACATTCTAAGCAAGGAAAAGGTGCATTAGATATATGAGTGAACTCAATAAGAAGTATCCGGAATCATACGAGGACTGGGCAACTTCAAGGGGAGAGACTGTCTGTCCACCAAAGGTCGAGTACAGGAAGATATCGCCATGAGTTTCGGAGGCCTCATATTCCTGTCATCACCAAGAGGCCAAGATGTCGGTGTTCTCGGACAATGAAGCGAGTTTGCATCTAGATTTCTTCAGTTGACGAGCTTCCACGACTGACAGTGAGACTTTTGTGGACTTACATATGGTCCATAGTGCTTTAGAGCAACACATGAAATATTCGAGAGAAGGGCTTGATCTCATTGAAAGCCGATTACCGTACCGCCTGTCAAGTTTCTATGCACGAACAGCTATTTATCGGCCATAGTCGCCTTACCCAACACCATTTATCGCACGGAAGCATACCCCCCAGCATCCTTCTTGGCTTCTTTCGGTAGGCTGGACGTTATGTTACCCGTCTCCTTATACAGCGATGATAGACACACAAGCCCATGTCAGACAGACTCTAAGCTAAAGCACATTGATCTATGGGATCTCGTTTGTCCGCCTTTAGTGATCAGTCAGAAATAGTCCCGCGTGAATCGATCTAGGGTGTCAAAACAGACTTCCTCGCTTCCTCAGCCCCCCTCCTCTGCTGTCTCCATCCCCGGCCCCATCTCAGGAGCACAATAATACCAACACCCTGTAAACATCCAATGACGAGAGCCATCAGGGTGAAGTACCAGCCCCATCCAAGTGCATTGGTTAAGGGCTGTAAGATAGCGACACCAATCCCACTCAACCCGCTGCGAACCAGGGACGCAGCTGCTGAGGCAGTGCTCGGTCTATCAGGGTGGACGTCGACGAGCAGGGTGTTGAATGCAAAGAAGAGCGTGCTTTGGATACAGCCAGTGATCGCCTGGATCACCAGCGGTACAGCAGGGTGGGCGCGTTGTTGCACGGCCCATCCGAGCCCAGCAATGCCAAGGTGTGTGCAAAAGAAGGAAGGCCACAGCTGTCGGGCGCGAGCCTTTTCGATGGGGAATCCATCCACTCTATGGCTATCCACCGGAACGCCTTCTTCACGAGCCGTCTTTTTGTACTTGTAATTATTCCAGGGTCCGGTGATGAAACCTGAGGCGAAGATGGTGATAGCTGCGGGGAGATATGCCAGGCCGATGTTCAGCTCGCTCCAACCATAGATGTCGGCATATATCTGTGGTATAGATGCTGTGACACAGTACCAGACAGCATAATTGCAGCTCGCTAGCCACAGAACTAGAGCAGTGTCCCGGGAGAGTATGATAGACAGGCACGAAAAGGGGTTCGGAACGACGAATATCTTCTTCGCCTTCATTGCATCAGAAGCCGCCTGTCCCTGGGTTTTGACAACCTCTTTCTCGCCCGGTGCCATGCCGCACGATTCTTTACCACCGCCCTCCCCATGCTCTGCTTCAGACCCTCTGCGTCGATCCCACCTGGGACCGAGTAGAACAAATTCTCTCCAGCCTGTCTTTTCGAGCCTCTGTCCCTCACTCCCATCCCCCACGACCGACCTTGCCGTCTCGGGAAGAAGAAAGATCATCAGCACCAGGCTGGTTGCCCCGAAGATGGCCAACGTGAAGAAGACCCACGCGCCACCTCCTGTGCGCCAGGCAATGAGCCCGCCAATAACTGGACCCAGGACCGTCCCCACGTTTGCGGCACTGATCGCGGGCCCGACCATGGTGCCCCTCTGGGCGGGAATGCACACATCGCTGACCACACCATACGTGATGCTCGCGCAGGCCGAGGCCCCAAGGGCTGATATCGCGCGTAATAGGATGAGCGCGACGTACGACCTGTTGCCCGAGATGTCATTGATGGCGAGGCCCAGGCTCGCGACGGTAAAGATGATGTAAGTGATGATGCTGATGAGCCGCCTGCCATGTGCATCGGCAGCCGGAGCAAAGAACGCAGGCATTACGGCCTGGACGACAACGTAGAGTGTGAGCGTGAGGTTGATGGCCTGCGCGGAGGAGCGGTACTGCGTCTGGAGGAGGGGCAGGAGGGGCAGGTAGATGTTGGCACTCAAGGGCGAGGCGGTGCTGGCTATGCCAAGGATCGCTGTCAGAATACGGCGGTGCCTGGACGAGAATATCGAATAGGGTTTTGATGTATTCTGGCTGCCCGTCGGTGCTGTCGATGATTCGGCTGCCACTGGCGATGCCGGCAGGGGTTCCGGATCCGCCTCGCGTGGGGTACCGTCAACATGAGCCCATGGCTCCTCGCCTTCTGTGCTGCATTGCGCCATTCTGCACGCAAGAATCGATGCTTTGGCTCGTGAAGTGTAGCGAATGAGACACGGAGAGTGAAACGTTGAGAGAAGGGGCCAAAAGGCATTCGTCCTGCGGCCTTGAAAGCCTGTCTCCGCAACCAACAGTACCAACAGGTGCCAACATGCAGAGCCGCTAAACGCACATAATCACTGCAGGGGTGCTGAAAACGTATTTACACATATAATGAAAAGGCAAGTACACTCATCTACCGGCTTGAGAAATAGCTGTTAAATTTTGGAATCTCTCAATCCAGAACAATGCTGCCTACAAGAGTGATGGGCATCTCGTGTCCAATTTGTTCTCTGAGCTCTTCACAAAAAAATGTTGCAGATGCCACCTGAGAAGTCGACCTGCATTTGCCATACTCAAAGCAAACGATTGAGGCCAGGGCGTCCTAAAGAGCCTCCGTCATCGGTAAACATGGTAGCAGTCCATGCTATTCACATTCCTAGAACAGCCGGCTGCGAGGATGACTGGTGAGCTGGGCTATCAGGCAATATGTATCTGCATTGCGGCTACCTAAGTGAGTGAGTAAGGAAGAGGCAAATCGGCCTGCGACATGTGCCATAAATTCTCGCTGGAGTAGTCATGGAGGGTCGAGTGTCACACGTAGTCATCGTACCACAAAAGTCCCCAAGGCTGCTCTGCGGATATTGCCAGTGACATTGAGGGCGTACCAACTGGTGATGCCAGCAAGTGGCTCTGCCACTCTGAATTAGTCACCAAACATCAAGAGTAGTTGCAGACGCAGGCCTGCTCGGAATCAGTCACACAATTTCAACCGACCGAAGTTTGTGACTCCCGGAAGTAATGTCACAATTGCTTGGTGACCGATGCTCCTGAAGGGTATTTCAACGCTTTCTCAGGCCTTCCAATCCAGCTCCTGAAGTTTCAAGACAAGAACAACGACCGAAATCAAGACATAAGAGCACCTCCTTTAGAGATAATGAGCGAGATACTCACTGGCACTGTTCCTCGTGACTGATAGAGTAGCCAGAGCCAAGTGAATTTACTAAGCAGATTAGCAAGGCTATGAAAGTCCGCCATGCCAATTTATGGGTTCTCCAGGATTGTCAATGCAGCTGCAATTGAGGTTCCCCCGGGGACGGAGGGGGTTGCAACGTCAACAAATAGTAGCTTCAACCTATCTTGCGGCCAATGACAATTGTATAGCTCTGGTGTGTTCGTCTTAACGATTTAGTAGCAGACAGTGCTGTGACGGACTCGGCTGTGTCGCCAGTGGAGACTGCTCCCTGGGTGGCTGGCCGGCTACGGTCAGTTTGATGCTGAGTCAGACGCACAAGATTGTGATGTGAGTTTTGTTTTTGACCAGAAGCTCAGTGCTACTAGACTTGGCGGCGAAGAATGGACGTTGCAGATCTGTTGCTGTACGCATGACCAGTGGCAAAGGCGAGCAGGATGCGGGTCATTCTTGTAAGCTTTACCGCCCCATCGCGTTGGGGACTGATGATCCTTCCCTGCGTGAGTATCCCTTCTTACACCGTAAAGGGGCATGGGGGGCAAACTTTAGAAGATTGTGGTCTGCCCGACGCCCCCGGACCCCGCTCAAGTGCTTGTCCAGGATATGATACGTTGGTCGGCTGATAGAAAGATGGACAACTGGGCAGAACAAGTCGCACTAACCCAGTCTTGTTATGTGTTACCTCTTCCATGGAACAGAAGGTCGGTAAGGCAGACAATTTACCCCAGGGGCTAATGTGTGCGGCAACGGCAACCAAGGACCTTGGTACCCAGGCTGCCAGGTAGGGCAAAAACTAACTGCCTTGCTGTTCGTTCGGGCTGCCGGGGTGGCCTGAGGTCTGTGGTCTGCGCCGACCAACGAAACTGATCCACGCAACCCCAAACAGGTTGTTTCACGAATCAATCAACCACTCACTCTCGGCTTCCTTGTGACTGGAAAAAGACCAGAACAACGGGCGATGTGCTGTGGATAGGCTATCATGTCTGCAGCACAGAAAAGAACAAGTCAAGAGGGTGGCTCTGAGCCGGCCCCAAGCAAGGGGAACCAGCCGCCCAAAAAGACAAAGCTCAGCCCGTCCGACGGTGGCGACGAGACCGCTGTCCTTCAGCGCCAGCTGGACGAGGCTTTAGATTTCATCAACAGCTGTGGGCTCGCCTCAAGTACGACATCCAACCTCACATGCCACACCTGGTCAGCGCCGGACTGACCCTCCTCTTTCCAGAAGCACCCCAATCCCTTCAGGCCCTCCTGGAATCCCGCCCAAATGCTGCCGAGGGCATAGCGCAGCAGATCAAGGCCAGGATATACGACACCTGGGAGCCGCTGTGTGCCGACACCGCAGGCAGGCAGACTGGCATCCGCTCCTCCGACCTTAGTTCTGCCCAGTGCTCTCACTTCCCGGCCATCGAGAGGCTGTCAAGGCTATCTAGCGAGCACAGCCTGCGCCTGGCCTACGAGGTGACCTGGTACCTCAAGGACAACTCGTATGGGGATATGAACGAGGACCGTGGGTTTGGCAATCGCCCATCAGATGAGCAAGGCGACATGCTGCTTGCCCGCCTGATCAGGGACCGCCGCGCCGCCGGCGAAACCTGGGACTATAAGCGCGACTTAGTTGACATTGACCGCGAGGCACAGCACATGGCCAGCTTCGGCGTCGAGTGTTGGTATCCTGAGACCCGGGCGCTTCTAAGGGAGGCCCTCCGCTCTGCAAGCCAGGGATCAGAGAAGGGCGCAGAGAATCTGCCATCTCCTGTCCCGAGCAAAGACAAGCTTACGAAAGCAAACTTGGACATGTTCAGCGCGTATGAGAGGGATCGAAGGAGTGAGTACTTCTCGTTCTCGGTCATTGGGTGGGGGTTTGCAGGCAGTACTGGAGATGGTTGACTCGCCTCAGAATATGGCAATCTGCCCGACCCCTAGCCGGAACCCCTCTGTCGTCTTCCGGAATCAACACCTACAAATAAACTTCCCTCAGGGGAAGCATATATGTGCTCCCGATCACATCTACGGAGAAATCGGCAACCGCATTTTCCACCCCCTTCCTATCTCGAATCCTCCCCGGAGAACTCTACTAGGTCGACCGAACGTGCATTAGCGACACAGGTATCTCACCCAACCAAATCGTGCTAACAGCCAGCTCTTGCTGCTCCAAAGGAAAACTTCGGTGCCCTGTGCGGCGACGTCCCAGGGCCACCATCCAGCATTGCCCCGGGACACTCGGCACCGAGTCGGCCGCTAAGGTTGACTGTCCGCCTGAAACTCCGGGCAGCGGCCGAAGTTATCACCTCGATCACGTAGGCCACGCCTCTCTCAATTTTATTCTGTTCTTACACATGCTGCATTTTACAACCGTCTTCAAGCAAACTGAAACCATTGCTGGTTCTTACTGGCTCCACCACATGCCGTTGTTTGGGAGAAGGAGCGCATTGTTCTCTGAGTGACACGCCAGCTGCGGCCTTTGAAGACTCCAACTCTTGTTTTCCTTTCAAGTTTCCGCTGCAAACCAGCCAATGGGAAGTTTCCACCAAGGGAATGGCGCGCAAGCTCATCGCACAATCGAGACTGGACCCCATCCACTCGAAAATGACAGCGAAACAGAGGTGACTCGACTTTTAGGGGCACAAGAAGCAACTGGAGTTGGACGTGGAGCAGGTCAGCTTCAAAGGCACCAGGTGGTCGTGGGCGGGCAGGCTGCCACTGTTGCACAAACGCCAGCTGAACCCCGCCCAGTGGACGAGCCGCAGAAGGAGAAGAAGGAGACAGTCTCGTGGAAAGACCTGCCTCAGAAAACCCAGCTCGTCGTCATCACCCTGACGAGGCTGTCCGAGCCTCTCGTTCAGACCAGCCTGCAGGCTTACATGTTTTACCAGCTGAAATGGTTCGACCCAAATCTTTCTGACTCTGTCATCTCAAGCCAGGCGGGTGTCCTGCACGCTTCTTTCACGGCGGCCCAGCTACTCACTGCCATGATGTGGGGTCGAGTCGCTGATTCGAGTCGGTTCGGCCGTAAGAAGGTCATTTTGATCGGCCTGACTGGCACAATGATATCATGCTTGGGTTTCGGATTTAGCAAGACATTCTGGCAGGCTTTGTTTTTTCGATGCCTCGGAGGAGTGACGAATGGCAATGTGGGCGTCCTCAGGACCATGATCAGTGAGATTGTGAGAGAAAAGAAATACCGTAGGTCTATGATTTCCCCAATTTCCTACCCTGGGCAAGAAAGACAAAGTCCCAGAGTGCTGTTCCCCGTACAGGGATACTCCAAGACTGTGCCTCTTTGCATAGCATTTACTAAATTTCATTGTGACAGAGTCGAGGGCATTCCTCCTGCTTCCCATGACATTCAATATCGGTGTCATTATCGGGCCAATTCTTGGAGGAGTACTCGCAGATCCGGCAGCTAGCTATCCGGACTTGTTCGGCGAGACGAGGTTCTTCCTCAACTTCCCCTACGCTATGCCAAATCTTATCAGCGCATTCTTCCTGCTCTCTGCGTCTCTGACAGCGTGGATGTGTCTGGAAGAGGTAAGCCACCGGACGCTCCCCGTGAATATAACTAAACTTGCTCACAAAAAAGGCAGACGCTCGATGCGCGGGTTGATAAGAGAGACTGGGGAATTGAACTGCGCAAAAAGCTCGGTTCAACACTCTCTGGTTACCTTTCTCGCAACAGGCTTGCCGCAGGGTACACGCCGTTGCCAGCTCGCGAGGACGCCAGAACCAGCGTCGAGATGACACCCTCAAGGACCCCATCACCAGCCACAGAGCCCATCCCAGAGTCGTCGAAGCCGGCCAAGCGACAGCCGCGCTACACGCAGCGCCTGCCGTTCCGACGCATTTTCACTCGTAACGTATGCGTCACCCTCCTAGCGCGCTTCTGCCTCGCCTTCCACGTCGGCACGTTCAACAGCCTCTGGTTCGTGTTCCTCTCGACGCCGGTCTACGACCCGAACAAGCCATCAGACGGCCCGGGCCGCCACCCCCCATTCGTCTTCACGGGCGGCCTGGGGCTTCCACCCGCCAAGGTCGGCACGGCGATGGCGGTCCTGGGCTTCCTCGGCATCTCGCTCCAGCTCTTCGTCTACCCGGCCCTGTCGGCGCGCCTCGGAACCGTGAGGTGCCTTCGCATGTCCCTCGTGTGCTTCCCAATGGCCTACTTCCTCGCACCATACCTCTCGCTCGTGCCGAGCTCCACCGAGCCCCCGGGACCCAAGTCCGGCCCGGCCATCTGGGTTGCGATCTCCGGGGTCCTGCTATGTCAAGTCGTCGGTAGGACATTCGCGGCGCCGAACATGGCAATCCTCGTTAATAACTGTTCGCCGCACCCGAGTGTCCTGGGAACCTTCCATGGCCTTGCGCAGACTTGCAGCTCGGCCGCCAGGACCTTGGGGCCGGTGCTGTGTGGGTTTCTGTACGGTGTTGGGCTGGCGCATGGGGTCGTCGGTGGCGTGTGGTGGGGCCTTAGTCTGTGGGCTGCCATGGGGTGGTTGACGAGTTGGCTGCTGAAAGAAGGTGATGGTCACGAAATTTGGCTGGATGGCGACGAAGAAGACGACGGCGTAGAAACGACGAAAACTGTCTAGACCGTGTCAGAGCCCAGCGAGGCTCAAATTCAGCGGATGTTGACATTGCTTGGTGTATTGCGGGCTTGCCATGGGATAAATTATCTAGTATTGAATGAGGCTCTGGTATTCGTATGGGCGTGCGGTACCATTTTATTTCAGAAATTAGACTCAGACCACAGATTCAGCAATGCATTTCTTAGATTCTCCAACTACATATGGAGACTTTGAAGAGGAGAATTACCCTTGCCAGGCGCTCAGAAAGGCTGGCAGAGTGGATATCATAATGAGAAGACGATCTCGGTTCAAGGACTAAATGGACTATACTCCGCAAAAAGTTCGACTTTCAATTCCCACCCCCAAGATGGCATGCGTATGCGAATTTAGTAAATTCCATCGAATCCAAGACAATAGATTACCGCCCGCCGGATTGTGCTGCCGATATAGTGGGTTACTACCCATGTCTCAATATGTTGTGAGCTGGTGAGGATGTCCGCAGCATGGCTACTCGTCCACTTTGTCTCGCCCGTCAGGGGCTATCCAGGTCCCTTCTTAGCCAGTGAGTGCATCATTTCACTTACCGTCCAATCTCAACGTTTCTGATGGCTGATGACCGTGGAGAGTACACGAACTTGTGGGGAACTTGGCACGCTTCTCGTCACAACATCCATCTGGTATATCAGGAGCTCCACAGAAAGTACGAACCCATCGTGCGCGTCGGGCCGAATGTGCTGGACGTTGATCTCCCAGAGATCATAAAGCCGGCCTTCAACGACATCAAAGGTGACTGGCAAAAGGTAAGGAATCATGTTTTGTGCCAATGCAAGTGACCGGGATCTGAGTTTCCATCAATAGACCGACTTTTATCACAGCAGTAGTGCCCAAGTCAGTGGAAAGCTCATATTCAATCTTTTCAGTGAGACGGACGCAAAGAAGCATGCTAGGGAGAAGCGACCTGTCGCAAAATATTACTCTAAGGGGGCCGTCGCAGCTTTGGAGCCTCACGTGGATGCGATGATATCCAAGCTTTGTCAGTCGTTGGACAGTCGCTTTGCTAATAGCGGGACAGCCTTTGACCTCGGACCATGGTTACTATTCTGTACGTCCAAACTTGATGCATTCACCAAAAGCCTTATATCCTTATCCTCTGCCTCTGAACCATTCTAGAGTCATTCCCAACCGTTTGTCACGGTATACATACTAACATCATCGAGATGCCTGGGACGTGGTAGGGGCCGTGACATTCAGCCGGCCGTTCGGATACCTCGTCAAAGGCGACGACTTTGATGGAACCCTGAGAGACTCGGCGAGGGCCCAAGATTACTTCTCTCTCGTGGGGGCGATGCCATTTCTCGACCACTGGCTTGGCAAGAACCCCGTCGTGCAAATCGGGACACCGGCTTTCCACGCCATGACGGGAAGAATCGTCAAGTACCTAACCGACCGGTACCAAGGCAACGACAGAGACTACCACGAACCGGAGGAACCCGACTTTCTGGACCACTTCATCGAGGCTAAGAAGGCAGACCCGGAGGACGTCGCCGATGCCCAGATCGTCTCGTGGCTGATGATTAACGTGTTGGCCGGGGCCGATACCACGGCGCTTGCCCTCAAGACGGCCTTCTACTACTGCCTCCGGGACGAGCGCATCTGGCAGCGGCTGCGAAAGGAGCTCCTGGCTGCCGGGGCGCGGGAGGTGACGCCGGTCCCCTATGGGGTCGCACACTCGGCGCCCTATCTTGAAGCGGTGGTCCGCGAGGCACTTCCCATCCTGCCTGGAATATCAATGCCGCTGGAGCGGTATGTTCCCAAGGATGGTTATCGACTCTCGGACGGCAGCTTCCTCCCGGGTGGCAGCACCGTTGGGGTCAACCCCTATCTGATCGCCAGGAACAAGGAGATATACGGGGATGACGTGGAGGAGTTTAGACCGGAGAGGTGGCTGCGCGACGAAGCTACTGGCGAGACACAAGAGCAGTTCGAAGCCCGTCTTGCTGCTATGAACAGCGTTGACCTGACATGTAAGCACAAGTCTTCTCCTTTGACAGTCCCATGTCTGCTGTGTCTTGAAATGTTTCGCTTTAGGCCCCGTAGCAGGTGATTAACACGTCCTAGTTGGAGGAGGCAGACGCCTCTGTATCGGTAAGAACCTTGGACTGTTCCAAGTGTGCAAGGTTCTTGCAACTTTGGTCACATCATACCAAATGGAACTGGTCGACCCAACGAAAAAGTGGAGAATTATCAATAGCTGGTTCCCTAGGCAGGAGGGTGGCTTAGATATCAAGATTACGAGACGGCAGAGAGTGTAGGATTTGATCTGGTCAGAGGTACAGTCCGAAGCATTCTCAGCTATAGAGGAGAGGAAACAAGGAGCTTAATGACTCCGACAACTATCATGCTTGCTGCCTTTCACTCCCCCTCGCTTTTGCTATGATTCAAACGATATGATATATATGACGTACTCAATATTGTAACAGAGGCTGTACCGGACTTCCGAGTCCTGGCGTTTTGTTCGTTTGTCTTGATGAAAGCCAAAACGTCCATAAAAGAGTGAGAATTCAATCAGGCGCGCTTCATTCGGTGTGAACAAGAGACGGCGAGGCACGTATAAGCATTCTTCAAGTCTGCGGATTCGTGCAGTTGCAGTTTGTAACTCACATTTTGGGTGAATAGAGGATGTTTTTCCTCTTGTTTTGATCATTGAAAGACAATTGAGTCCGATTCATCAATGCGAGAATAAAGACAAATGCTCCATATGCTCCCAGGTATGGGATCGGTGCTTTTGATATTGGCAATGTTCTCCCTGTGACGGCACGGCTCTTGTGTACCTTATGTACTGCTGAATAGCCAATCTGGGCAGGTTGGTCATTATGGTCTTTTGGCCGGCACACCTTGATTTGCAACAATAGTCAAGCACGTGTCAATCTCGACTTGATCTTAAGTGCATGTGATACCTGTGCGCAGCTAGCTACCAATGGAGAACACGTCTGGCGGCCTCCGGGGTACGAAGGGCTACGTCTGTCACAGGGCATGACATTTTGGCATGTCATGACCAAGTCCTGCTTCTGCCGACTTATCCATCGGCTGCAAATACCCACATAGACACAGTCAATGCACGCAGGCAGTGGCATTGCAGCTCAACCGGTCACGTCTCAGTTCCCGGGTGTCCTGCCCTAAGGCGGGAGTTCGGCAGCTGCTGCAGAGCACGGCGGCAGTGCGGTCCAAAATGATTGGGGGGAGGACATGCAAGATCAGCGGCATCCAGAATCATTTGCCGCTTATGCAGGTAGTGTGGAAGATAAAAAAAGACTGTCTAGATTGTAGGCGGTTCGGCGACGAATGAAAACGCTCACATTCGTGATCACTGTGAATGCGCCACGACGGGTGTCTTGGAATGTGACCTGGTTGAGTATTTCAGTTTGGAAGATCCCGCTCTCAAAGTGAAAGTGAACGAGACTGGATTCGCTTTACGTTCTCTCCAGTTGCAATTTTCAATCTCGGAGAAAAGATGGTGAAGTTGAACCTCGCAGGAGCCGTGCTGGCCACGGCAGGTAAGATTTCCCTGCCCCACTCTTCTTCCCCTGCACCAACCAACTTCCTCCGCGATACCCTAACCCTCCCCTCTCGCTCCCAACATCACATCTCCACACTAAGGCACATCTACTATCATACCATGACAATTTGTTCAGTCCTAGACTTGAAGACATGTGTGCTGACTTGTGATTTAAAGCCCTGGTCACACCCTCTCTAGCTGCGCAATCGACCTTCATCGCCCCCACCCAATCCGTTGCCTTCGCGCTGAGCATTCCGGACGATGCCAGCAACGATGACATCTACTTCAGTGTCGCCATGGCCCGCGGGCTGAGCTGGGCTTCTATTGGAATGGGTGGACACAAAATGCCCGGGTCCCTCATGTTCATGATATATCCCTCGGCATCCGGGAAGAACGTGACTTTCTCACCTCGGCTCGCGACCGACCACACGGAGCCCGAATTCTACCCCAGCCTGGACTTCGAGACACTATCCGACGCCAACGCCACAGGCCTGATGAACGAGACGACGTATGTGTACAGTGCCGTCTGCCATAACTGTCGGACCTGGCGTGGGGGCTCCATCGATGTGAACAGCACCTCGCAGCAGTTCATCTTCGCCACGGGGCCGGGCGGGGATGTGGGCAGCGACAGCGACCAGGCATCTGTGAAGCTTCACTACGAGCACGGTGCCTTCACCATGGACATGCGGCATGCGACTGGCCCTACCGGCCCCGCAGTGTTGAACGTGGCTACGGCGGACGACAATGAGGGATCCACATTAGTGGGTGAGCCTGTCGAGGGGATGAACGACTGGGTGGCTGTGATACACGCCGTGTTCATGATTGGGTGTTTTGTCGGCTTGATGCCCCTTGGTATTTTGATACTGCGCCTAGGTGGGTGGGTAAGGTGGCATGGCCTGAACCAGGGTGTTGCCATGATTGGTGTGATTGTAGGCCTTGGATTGGGAATCAAGGCCGGCACGCTTTACAACAGGGTAAGCTTATACTGGAAACCCCACGAGTAAAACGTTGTGGCTTTACTGACTGGATGGCGCGACAGACCAAGAACTTCAATACGGCCCACCAGGTCATCGGCATCATCGTGTTCATATTCATTCTGGCCCAGTTCACCTTGGGCTTCATGCACCATCGAGTGTTCAAGAAGACGCAGCAGACCACCAAGTTCGCCCCAATCCACATCTGGTTGGGCAGGGCAGCCATCATTTTGGGGATAGTAAATGCCTTCCTGTATGTTCCCACCCTTGTTATCTCACACTGCCTCTGGACAGAACGCAGAACTGACACCACTGTGCAGCGGCTTCCCACTTGCTCTGTCTCCCCGGCACAACTACACGCTGCTGGGACTCGTCATTGCCATATCCTCGGTCATTCTCATCTTGCTTTCCATGAAGCTCGTGTTCGTGAGACGTCGGCAGCGCCGCGAGGAGGAGAGACGGAATGAGGGGTCCACTGGGTACCAGGCCGAGCCGTGGATGGCGCCTGGTTTGCACCAGCACAGTAATGCGGGCTCCTTTGAGATGGGATCTCTAAGAAAGAGCGGCAGTACTACGGTTGTCGAGGCTAGGCCTCCACCGGCTTATGCAGGGTAGCGTGAAGAATGAGAAGACCCGGTTGCGCTGACTGGGATGCTTGCATGCTCAAATAGATATCTGATCTGTTGGAAGTGAACAAAGAAATATCAGATCAGGACATGACGAGCTTTGAAGGTCTGGCACTGCTGTGATTTATCAGAAGCTATCGGCCTCTGCTATGGCTCGATTTGCTTGCGGCAGGCTGCAGAAGCGAACGCCAATCGATGCTGATCATGCAGATATGGCTGTCAGCCGCAAGGCGGGCGCCCGACTCATGCATATTGCCCGCAGGCTTCCAACCTTAGAAGTTACCAATACCCCTTTTGGCGTAGTTTACTACACAATAGTCTACTGCGAAACGGCGTCGCGGCCAAACCATGGGGGACAGACATGTCGTTGAGAGACGGAGCCGGATCTTATCTAAGCCCAGATCCGCCCGTGCCTCGGCTGGACGGGGTACTTGTGGGGGAAGCCATGCTAGCTTAATCTCCGCCCGAGGAACGCGTGGATCGCCGTCTCTATTCCAGCCTGCAACCGCGAACCCCAAACCCCAAACGAGGGGGCCCGTGCAACTCCCGGAGCTTTATTGGGCATCCCCACACTCACATGCTGCCGTTGGTGCTGCTCCTCAAGAACTGGGTCCCGAGCTCCTGGGTCCGCTCGCTTCTCGACAACCTGGGAAGATTCAACCTCTGGCCAGCCATTCTGCATTCCAGCCAACTATAATTATTGAGTGGTCTATCAGATATCCACTGCAGCTTGCGCCTACGTCCAACGGTTCTTGCCAACCAGGCTTATTTGGTTCTTGGCTCTGCTCGCCTCGCAAGGTTGGCCTCGTCCTGTTACACTTTCGTCTCTCCTTTCGCCCCCTCATTCATCTTTTTTTCTCAAGCACCCCTTTATCCGCCGCTCTACCTTCACACATTCATATCTCATAACCTTGTATCGCTCTCGTGTGCGGATACAACCACTATGGCTTCCACATCCAGCATCGACAAGGGTTCAAAGGTTGATATCCCAGCCTTCACCCCTACCGCCGTCGACAGCATCCCCGAGCTCTGTTCCGCCGTGCGCTCCGGTTTCCGCACGCTCAAGACCAAGGACCTGGAGTACCGCAAGGTGCAGCTCCGCAAGCTGTACTGGGGCATCAAGGACCATGGCGCCCTGCTCGAGGAGGCCCTGATGCGCGACCTGCGCAAGTCCGCGTACGAGTCCAGGTTCGCCGAGATCGACTGGACCGCCAACGACTGCATGTTCATGCTTGACAACCTCGACAAGTTCGCCAAGGACGAAATTCCTGATGTTCCCTTCGTCTTCAAGCCCAACAAGGTCCGCATCCACAAGGAGCCCCTGGGCAGCGCCCTCATCATCGGCACCTACAACTTCCCCTTCATGCTCACCGTCGTGCCCCTGGTCGGCGCCATCGCCGCCGGGTGCACCGCCGTGCTGAAGCCCTCCGAGGGCGCTCCGAACGTCGCCATGGTCATCAAGTTGATCGTGGAGAGCTGCCTGGACCCGGAGGCCTACCGCGTCGTCAACGGCGCCGTCCCCGAGACCACCGCCCTGCTCGACCAGAAGTGGGACAAGATCTTCTACACGGGCAGCGCCAACGTCGCCCGCATCATCTGCAAGAGGGCCGCCGAGAACCTGACCCCCGTCACCCTCGAGCTCGGCGGCCGCAACCCGGCCTTTGTCACCCGCAACGCCGACCTCAAGCTGGCCGCGAAGCGACTACTCTGGGGCAAGACCCTGTGCGCCGGCCAGGTCTGCCTCTCCCAGAACTACGTCCTGGTGGAGCGCGAGGCGGTGGACGACTTCATCACGCAGCTCAACGCCGCCAACAAGCAGGTGTTCCCCCAGGGCGCCAAGGCGAGCCCAGACTTGTGCCGCGTCGTGAATGAGAGGCACTTCCTGCGTATGAAGAAGATGGTCGACGAGAGCAAGGGAAAGATCGTCATGGGCGGCGAGATGGACCAGTCGGAGCTGTTCATTGCGCCCACGGCCGTGCTGGTCAACTCGGTCGACGACAGCATGATGAAGGAGGAGTCCTTCGGGCCTGTCTTCTGTATCATCCCATTCGACAACCTCGGCGACGCCATTGACATTGCCAACAACGTAGACCCCACCCCACTGGCCCTGTTTGGCTTCGGCACACGAGAAGAATTCAACAGAAGTATGTTACCCCGTGACTTGATCTCTAAAGTCTCCACAAGAGCAAAATGCTAACCCTCCCCCTTCTCTCACAGTCATCAACGGCGTCACCTCAGGCGGCGCGAGCTACAACGACTCCTTCATACACGCCTCGATCCAGACGGTGCCCTTCGGCGGCGTGGGCGAGTCCGGCACAGGCAGCTACCGCGGCAAGGCCTCATTCGACGCCTTCACGCACCAGCGCAGCATCGCCGAGACGCCCGCCTGGGCCGAGTCCACCCTCCGCGTCCGCTACCAGCCCTACGACTGGTCGCAGCTCAACATGCTCAAGTTCCTGACCGAGAGGAAGCCCAACTTCGACCGCGAGGGCCGCGTCGTCCGCGGTCTCGGCTACTGGTTCAAGGTGCTGCTGGGCCTGGGCACGGCGGAGAAGAAAGGTGCGTTGCTGAGGTGGTTGGTCCTGGCCGTGGGGTGGTTTTATCTGACTGGCGGGAAGCGGACAAGTAGGCTTTGATTCTTGAGCGCGGCGCTGCTTGCCTGCTTGCTTTTTTGCATGCTTTTGATCGTGTGTGTCTTCGACTGGCCTCGCTCTTTGTACCGCAGCTTGCCGGTGCTCGCTCGTCGATACTTCGTGTGTGCTTTGGGTGTTGCGACGAAAGCTCTGCGATTTCAGGATGACATGGCGGCTGTGTAGGCGCTTGCACAACGAGGATTTGTACATTAGGATGCGGGCATGGTGACGGCTTCTATGCTGTCCTTGGGCTTGAAAAAGGGGCGCAAAAGTTTGGGGGTACGAGTACACAACTGCTGAGGCCTGTTTATACTACCGATACGTAGCACTCACGAGGAGAGCAGTAATGATGCGATTGAGTACAGTTCTGTACCCTACCTTGGGCACCATGCATATGACAGTGGATTTTAGCCAGTGAGGAGCGCTTTTGCGAGACAAGGATCAGTGAGACGTCCAACATCGCTGTGGTGATGTGAATAATGAAGCAATGTTCTTGGGAAAACAGACGGACCAAGGCATTCCACGCTGTACCTAAAGCACATGAAGAACTGATATAGTGGGCATCATGATGTATAAGATTCTCTGTCCACGATCACTGGTCCATCATTCTTGATGTTGCTTTGGGTGGGAGATGAAAATGGTATGGAGAGGAGGGAGAGGAAAGAGATAAGAGATGGACATGGTAAAAAAGAAACTCAGTAGCTCAATGAGGATTAGGAGTGGTACTTACTTTGTGCTGTAAAGTGGCCTTTTGTTTTCGTTCTTGTAGCCTTTCTTGTATTCTTCGTAATTATTCTTTTTCTTATTTCATTTCATTTAATTGTGGTTTGGGTAACGGTGAGTTTGTTTTTCATATATATTCTGAATATCTCATGGCAGTGTTGGCAAGTTGGTTTGTTACATGTAGTCCTTTGGCCTTTCATGATGGTAATCTTTATAGCTCATCCTTTAATTGTGTTTAGTGTCTGGTGGTATCTGGTAGTGTGTATCGGCTAGGGAAACGGTGAGTCTGTTTGTCGTATGTACTGTGTATAGCAGTTGCATTTGTAAGGTTTCCATTCATTTACCATAGTTCATTTTCTTTTCTTATTTAATGCCGGGCTTGTTTGTTGTCAAGGTATACATATAGAACTCAGTGTTGAGAAGAGGGGAGGGTCAATGATGGGGGTTTGTCGACATGCTTGGAGAACGAGTTTTGAGAAGGGGAGGGTAAATGCTAATGGGGAATTCTGTTTGTTTTCTTATCTTTTTTTCATCTGGCGTTTGTTTATTTCTCAGTGGTATATGGTATATTTGGCGTTTGTCTGTCGTCGTTGGCGGAGGGGCTGTGGCTGTTGAGGGGGTGGAGGAGGAGGGGTGAGGGTATCTTAAGCTTTTTGCGACTTGTTTTATTTGTTGCCCGCTTTCTTTTTAACATTTAGCTTTTTGGGAATTGAACTCCTGACCTTTAGGTTTCTTGAGTTGGGTTGTGTGTGAGTGTGCCTGTCGAATTGTTAGCTCGCTGCTCCGTGGTTGTGACCACTGAGCTACTGAGTGTTGAAATCAGACGAAAAAGCCGTCTGAAATGTGAGATTGGAGGGTTTTCATCTATCGAGTTCCAATTTTTGGTGTATGGGGTGGCTTCTCCATCGTCGTGATACAAGCTATAGCTCTAGATGCCGCTCCACCAGAACGTCTCGGGCACCTTGAAGCTGCCCTTGACGGCCTTGTCCTCTCTCACCTCACTGCTATCACTGACGATGACCTCGTACTTGCCCTCCTCGACGACCCACTTGCCCCTCTCCTCATCAAAGTAGCTCGCAGCATACTTGGTCTCGATGTCGACCTTGACCGTCTTCTCCTCGCCGGGGGCAAGCTCAACCTTGGCGAAGCCCTGCAGCTCCTTGAGCGGCCTGTTGACCTTGGCCTTCTGCTTGGGCGCCACATAGACCTGGACCACCTCAGCGCCCTTCACCTTGCCCGTGTTCTTGACCTTGACGCTCACACCCAGCTTTCCGTTCGCCTCAGACACCTCCAGCCCGCTGAACTGGAAGGTGGTGTAGCTGAGGCCGTGTCCGAACGGGAACAGCACCTGCCTGTCCACAAACTCGTAGTACCGGTATCCGACGTAGACGTCCTCGCCGTAGATGGTCCTGCCGCCCTCGGTGCGGAAGTTGAGGAAGGCCGGGTTGTGCTGCAGCTTGATGGGCCAGCTGAGGCTGAGCTTCCCGGACGGGGTGACGTCGCCGAAGAGCACGTCCGCGATCGCGTTGCCCGTCTCGTTGCCGCCGTACCAGGCTTGCACGATAGCACCGGCCTTGTCGGCCCAGGGCATTGTGACAGGGGTACCGGACTGGTTGACGATGACGGTGTGGTCTGGGTTGGCGTCCACAACCGCTGTGATGAGGTCGTCCAATCCCGGGGGCAGGTCCATGTCCTCCCGGTCTGAGCCCTCCGTCTCCCAGTCCGCGTTGAGACCCGCGCAGATGATGACCTGATCGGCGTCCTTGGCCAGCGCCGCAGCCCTCTGGATCTCTTTCTCGGCATCGATGATCTTGCAGCCGCCTACCCTCAGCGCGCCGCCGCCGAAGAGCACATTGCCACCGGCCAGCTTCGACGTGGCAGCGCTGCCGAACTGCACCTTGAAGTGATACGTCTCGCCCTTCTGGACGCTGAAGTGGCCAACCTCCTCAACAGTTCCCTGTCCGAAGAAAGTATCGCCTTGTCTCTGCACTGTGTCGTTGTCGACGACGAGCTTGCCATTGCAGAAAAGCTTGGCAGTGCCGATGACGACCAGGGAGAGCGACCACTTGGCGTCCTCGTCAGCAACAAAGGACCCTTCGAGGTCCGCATACCACTTCTCCGAAGTGATCTTGGGGTTGTAGTAGTCCACCAGCAGAAGGTCCGTCTTGTCCAGCTCCACGACATCCAGGGGTGTGCGGTCGGCCTTCTCGTCGGGGTGCTCGTTGTATGCTGTCATCGTCATTCCGGGTTTGCCAGACTTGGACTTGAGCACGGTCCCAAGGAGAGGGAGCATCTTGTGGGCATATTGGCCGACGGAGTATTCGGGTGGTGAATCCAGCTTGGCGCTTATGCCGTCGAATGGGGTGACGGCGTAGAAGGCGGCAAGCGATGCAGATCCGCCGCCGTGGTAGGTCGCGATCTTTGCGTTGGGCCCAATGATGACGGTCTGGGACAAAGTCAGCATCAAGTCGCAAGCATGAGGAGACCAATAGGCAGCCTACCTTCTTGTCCTTCTTCAGAGGCAGGATGTTCTTCTTGTTCTTGAGAAGCACGAGGGACTCGCCACCGATCTTCCTCAGCAGCGCAGCCGTCTCAGGCGTGTCCTCCGCCCTCTCTTCCTGGCCCTCTTTCACACCGGACGCGGCACACTTCTTGACGAACTGCAGCACCTCTCTGGCCCTCTCGTCCAGGATGTGCTCCCGTACCTTGTCCGTCGAGACGTTGAACTTCAGAGCCTCGCCCCTGAACCTCGGCGGACCGGGCATCTCCAGGTCCAGTCCTGCGAGAACAGACTCAGTCGTGCTGTAGGAGCCGAACCAGTCACTCATCACAAGGCCCTTCCAACCCCACTCGCCCCGGAGCAGCCCGTCCAGCAGTTCCTTGTTCTCGCTGCAGTACGTGCCGTTGATACCGTTGTATGCAGTCATGAAGCTCGCCGGATTCGAGTCCCGCACTGCGATCTGGAAGGGCTTGGCGTAGATCTCCCTCAGCGCCCGATCCGTCACAATGGCCTGCGTGGCGTTGCGCTTATGCTCGAGGTCATTGCACACGAAGTGCTTGATAGTGGCCTGGATGCCCTTACTCTGTATTCCGTTGATGAGAGCCGAGGCTCCGAGCCCAGCCAGCACCGGGTCCTCGCCTATGGACTCGAAACCTCGGCCGCCCAGTGGTGATCGCTGCATGTTGATGGTCGGCCCGAGGATTACATGGGCACCCTTGGACTTGGCCTCATCGCCCATCTTGCGGCCTGCTTCCTCGAGCAGGGGGAGGTTGAAGGTTGCGCCCAAGCCGGTTCCGCAGGGGAAGCATGCTGCCTTGATACCATTGAAGAATCTGGAAAGGGATCAGATTGTGTCCAGACGATGTTTGGGGCATCAAGACAGGCGACAAGTATGGCAATTGCCTTTTGGAAGTGATAGTGGGAAATGAGACTTACTTGGTGCCTCTCACGCCGTTAGGTCCGTCCGAAGTGCGTAAGGAGGGGATGCCATGATGAGGAAGGGCCTTGGTGTGCCAAAAGTCGATACCAGACAAGAGTTCACACTTCTCGCTGGGGGTGAGCTTCTTGAGAGCCTCCTCGACGTTGATGTCCGCCATTGTGCAGGTTTGTTGGTAGGGTAGAGAACAACTATGATCTGCTCCACACAGCCGACTTGCTGAGGTAGGCAATTCAAAGGAAGGAAGAAGATACAAATAGAACCATTCACTGACTAGTGTTTGAAGACGGGGCGTAGAACGAGAGTGGAGACAGAGTGAATAAGAGCAACCCTCTTCACTTATAATAAAGCATCACTGGCAAGGTATAGCGTGACGAGGTGACTGACATCTCCAGCCCTTGAGGCTCGACCGAGCTTACCAAACGCCCGCTCGGCGTGGGCCCAGCCGTGTGCCCAGGACATGGCACGGCGCAGAAAGGGTTGCGTCGTACCTGAAGATCAGGCGGGACACGCTGGGTCACAGCTTCCCGGGAATTACACAAGGGGAGAAGGAGCTGCTACAGGGAAGGGGCTAGCTAGCTTTGCCCGAGTCGGCGGTCGCCATGCCGGCACCGCTTCTTGGTTGTGCACCTGCCTTAGCAATGTTTTGGGTGCTCTGGCTCTGGGCAACAAGGGCCAAGTCTCCGCCCGAGAACCTGCTGAGCACATCAATATCCATCTCCCCGGCAGCGGGCGGAGCGGAATGGATGGCTTGGTCCCTAGGGCGAACAGGTGAGCAAGAGCTCAGGCTTTAGGAGGGGTATTGCGTGTGTGAAAGCCCAATGTCGTGCAGGGGGTGCGTGACGAGACCCCTCAAGATCGTCAGAGCCGAGGTTTACCCAGTTCCGAACTTGGACCGGCTGAACCTACACCAATTGTGGGCCAGGCAGGGAGCGCTAGAGGGGGACCTTCTGCCCGTCTTTCCGCCTGGTATTTCATCTATGATTTTCCTACAAAACCTCCGAGGCGATCGTGATGCCGGGCCTGAAGCGTCCTGGATCCGGTATGGCATTTAGCTTGACCCGCGCCAAGCTCTTCCGAAGAGCTGTTTGGTCTGGTGATTATGCGGGGTAGGGGAGAGGATTGATTCCTTGGCCAATCAACCTTGCATATTCCCAACAGATCTTGGTCGTAACTCAGTCGATGAAGTAAACAAATCGTAGAACTGTGCGATGCTTCTGAGGCCACACTTTCGGGCTTCGCTCGACCGAACGTGCGGCTGCGTGCCTCCGTGGGCAAGGTAAGCACATCGACAGTACCCTGGTTTCATGTGCACGGGTCACACTACAGCTTGTAATTACCCCAAAGGTTAGCTAGACACTCAAGATTAGGTACATAGGAAGGGATCAGAAGGATAGGTAGGGGAGAAGGAAAATACTTACTTGGACACTACTCTGCAGGCCAGTCTTGACCACGTAAGGTTAATTCGGGATCATTCGCAGCGAAGCATCCGACAGAAGGCTATGCAACATGAAAGAGAACGTAATCTATTGGTGAAGCCCTGTCTGAATGTCTCCGATAGCTACAAGCCCACACTAGATGGTCATACATCTCTGCATGACCTGTGGGTGGCACTACAAGCAAAGTGGGAAAGCAAGGCGAGGAGGGTCACTGCATCTCATATGTTCCCTCTATTACCGAAACCTTCGAGGCTCTATTCTCGTATGTATTCATCATCAGTAGCCCCTAGGAGGGGTCCTTCAACTCAAACAGGTATTGTCCCCCAAGATACGCAAACACAAACCGGGACCGTGAGACCAAACGCCAGCACAATCAAATTGAAAACAACATGTTCTCCGACGACGATACAATCAAGCCACCTGTGCTACCGACCGGCCCCCACGAGCAGCTGTGCCACCTTTGCGCTGTCCGGCATTGGGCCTTGCCAGCGTGTACTTGGCGAAGGCACGTGCCAGTGCCTTCTTGCAGCTGACCTTCTGGCTGCCAACGAAACTCTCAATCGTCACCGCAATGGCTCGGTCGATGTCCTGCGACGTAACGTAATCGGCCAGCCTCATACGGCAGAATGCCTCGCTGATGCGGATGATGGCTTCCAGATGACGGACCTGAGAAAATCATCGTTAGCCATTTGAGATTTGGTACTAGAGCGCCAGAAAATGACTTACGGTGATCGGGTAGGCACCCGTGGCTAGACTCTCCCTGCGCATGTCGGCGAAAAGTCGTGCGATCTTGTCCTCGTCCATGTTACCCAACTTTGGCGAACAGTGCTCCCGTGCCCAGAGGATGTACTTGCGCAGAAGCTCCTGTGGAATTTCGCCTTCCTTGGTAGGACCCGTGGCTGTTCTCGAGGTAGCCTGGGTCTCGGTTGCTTGGGTCTCGCCCTCGACGTCCATGGAGTCGTCATTGGTCTTCTGGGTGTCGGTCGGGTGGCTGCGACTGTGTGATCCAACAATGAAACGGGCGAGACGCTCGTCTTCAGATGGATCCACAGTATCGCGAACAACACAGAGAATATCAAAACGAGACAGAATGGGCTCTGTCAACTCCACGTTGGAAGAAAAGGGGATTGTCGAGTTATAGCGGCCACCGATGGGGTTGGCTGCGGCGATGATGCCGCAGCGTGCTTGCAGCGTCGTGACGATACCAGCCTTGGAGATGGAGATGGTCTGCTGCTCCATGGCCTCGTGTATGGATGTCCGATCCTGATCGTTCATCTTGTCAAACTCATCGATGAGGCAGGTGCCGCGGTCCGCGAGCACAAGCGCACCGCCCTCTAGAGTCCATTCGCTCGTCAGAGGATCCCGACGGACACTAGCCGTGAGACCCACAGCACTGGCTCCCTGCCCAGTCGCAAACACGGCGCGGTGGGCAGTCTTCTCGACATACTTGAGCACTTGCGATTTCGCAGTACCGGGATCACCCAGAAGAAGAACGTTGATGTCTCCACGGACATGATGAGAGCCCTTGGTCGTCTTTGCTACACCGCCGAAGAGGGACAGAGATACCGCAGTCTTGATGTCTGTGTGACCGTAAATGCTAGGAGCAATCGAGTTGATGATCTTGTCGATGATTTGAGGATCTTTTGACAGTCTGCGGATTTCTTGCTCGTCCTCTTCAGTGAGCCGGAATCCAGCAAGCTGGTCGTGGACCTTGACGACGTTGTTGGCCTCGAGGATAGTGGCAAAGACTGGGAAGCCATTTCGGTTGTTCAACTGCGCGTCGTAATTGTTGCGATAGATGCCGGTGACTTCAATCTCCTCACCAGGCTTGGCTTTGTCGATCAGATCCCACAGAAGAATAACTTCCCTGTGGCGCGGAAGACGACCAGCAGGGACTGTGCCAGGCGACTCCTGGAGAGTCAGTTTCTGGTAGTTGCGGTAGACTGTCTTCTCAGAGTTCACGGTGAATGGGCCGCGTGATTGGCAATTCTGACAGTAGGTGATCTTGACCTCGACGTTCGACTCCTGCTGAAATGGACCCAGGGTGATTCCACACTTGGTGCAGTCGAATTTGACATATTTTAGCTGCGGGAAAACACCGCTGCGCCGGGTGACGACACCGCTGACTCGGACCAAGCTATTGAGATGCTGCTGTCGAAGCTGTCGCAGGGTGTAGTTCAGGGGCAAGTCATAGATTCTGACATGGATTTCGGCGTGGATGCGCTCGTAATCGGGGTAGTGGAGGAGGACAACGTCCATGGCCACTTCGTCGAACAATTTGAGCATCTCGGTAGGCGCGTTTGCCAGGAAGAAAGCCAGGATGGCCTTCTCAGATGCAAGCTCGGTGTATGAGACCTCGAGAGTCTCAGCATTGACCTCGCCCAATGTGCGAATTCGGTTTCCATAGACGGACAATCCATTCTCATCCGTGTACTCGGTGAGGAACGACTTGAACTCTCGCTTGACGGAACGCTGCACGTTCAATTGAGATACCCATTCGGTGATATTTGACGACTTGACGTCTCGAAGCGCCTCCAGCGACAGTTCTTCGTCCATGATGTCGGCGTCCATGTCCTCATCTGGGTCCTCATCGTAGCGGTGACGCCGTCGGCGAGGCTGCGCAGTCAAGTCCAATCCACCGGGGGATTCCGCGCCGTCGCTAGGGAGAAAGGCAGCAGGCATGCGCTGTCTGCGAGCAACTTCTCGATCTCTGCGGCTCAATTGTGCCTCGAGCCTACGCCGCTCACCGATGTCCATGTCTCCGTAGTCACCGTCGTCGTCAAGGTCGACGCCCTCGTAGGTGTCGTTGGCATCCCGCTCGGCGTAGTCGTGCTCGAACCCCTCGCGGAACAGGTCGACATCATCTTCGGCCAACTCATCGAGCTCATCGATGTCATCTTGAATCTCAGGCTCGTCCTCGATATCATCGTCGTCATCACCTCCATGGGCGATGTTGAAAGCTGGGGGCGAAGAGGGCATGGGACTTGACGCGGCGGCAACAGATGAGGAAACATCGTCGCCGGCACCTCGAGACCTCTTAAGGCCAGATCGCGGTGCGGCGCCGCGGTTCGCCGAGGATGGATTGGGTCTCAGAGGTGAGCTGCGTTTGCATTATGTTAGCGAGGTGCTTCAGCCAAGGCGTCACGATATCAGGAGAGCAAAGCTCAATGAGACTGGTGTAAACATACCTCATCTTGCATGCGTGTGGGCTCTTCTCTTCTATGTGTTTGGCTCTTGGTGACAAGAACAGTGTGGTGCAGAAGAGACGAGGTTTGGAAAGTGAAGTGGGGTTGGAGTCTCAGGCAGAGTTCAAGATACAAAAGGGCATAGCGAGCATGCAAAAGAGGATCACTTTACGCGCCGACGCGTCGACGCGTTTAATTGATTTTAGCGCGTTTTCGTTGTTTTCACTCTGAATGCCGGTTTCAACGCTGGGGTTGGGACAGTCAGTTTGAGAAGCCTGGCTTCGCGCCCATGCCAGGAAACGGTCGGCAGGCAGCTTGGACAAGGTAGGGCCCTGGCCCATCAAGCGTCAGCACCAGCATCATACCTAGGGAAGCTCCGACGCGAGTCGCGCGACCCGAGACCCCAGCACCATGCCATCACCAATCCCAAATTCTCTGCTACCGACCAAAGCATCTCTGTATTAGCACATCACATATTCGATTTCCTTTAGAAGCTGCAGCTGAGTCTCGCTCGACTTCTACCACTACCACATGGCTTCCTCTTCCGCGCCAGCCGTAGAGAACGTAGGCGCAAGCGATGCAGAGCAAGCCGCGCCGGCCACTCCAACTCGACGCGACAGTACTTCCCAGCGGAGCGACAATTCACAGACTGCAGCCGAGTGAGCAAGCCCATCCACCACAAGTACGATAAATATTGCGTCTCGTCCAACTTTCTAACATGGTCTAGTATCCTTCGTGAGCAGGAGCAGCTTGAAGCTGATGCGCGCGAAGCCCTGCCATATGTGAGCATAGCCATTGGCACGATCCGGCCGCATAGTCATCATCACATCCAGGTCTAACCATACAACAGAGCATCTCGAACTGCACGAAGGACCTCGGGGCGCTCCGTCAGAACGTGTACTCCTGCCTCACCTGCAACCCCCTGCCCGCCAACCCGACCGATCCATACAATGCCGCAGGAATCTGCTACGCGTGCTCGGTGCAATGTCACGGCGAACACCAGCTCGTCGAGATCTTTGCCAAGCGCAACTTCACCTGCGACTGTGGCACGACACGTCTGCCTGCGAGCAGCCCTTGCACCCTGCGCTTGAATCATGCGACCAACGCCAAAGGTGACGTCCACTCCGAAGAGCCGGCTGCGAACAACAAATACAACCAGAACTTTCGCAACAGGTTCTGTGTTTGCGAGTGCGACTACGACCCTTTCCAACAGAAAGGAACTATGTACCAATGCTTGGGGTTGGGCACACACGAGACGGGAGGTTGTGGCGAGGATTGGTATCATCCCGGTTGCATCATGGGTCTCGGGCCTAGGTGGTACGAAAAGATGGAGGGGAAGAAACCTCAACAGACTGCGGGCTCTCAGGGTGGTGCGCTGCCTTCAATATCGGAGGCGGCTGAAACAGAAGGTCAGAGAGGAGCTGATGCGCCGACGGTCACTGCCAACGAAACCGTAGACGACGATGAAGAGGAAACACCAAATCCTGCCGGATTCCCCGCTGATGATGACTTTGAGAGTTTCATCTGCTTCAAATGTGTCGAAACCTCACCTTGGATCAAGCGGTACGCAGGCACTCCAAGGTTCCTCCTCCCGGTCCATTATAGGCCCGAAGGTGATATCGCACAAGGGCCATCCTCGGAGGGCGCTCCTGATGACTTGAGCAAGAAGCGCAAGGCTGAAGACGAAGCTGAGGATTTACAAGAGTCAAAGAGGCTCAAGGCCGAGTCGGAGACCATCAACAACGCTGTTGCTGAACCCAAAACAGAAGACGAAAGCACGATTGTGACAGAATCGGGAGTCAACGCTGAGACAGAGCCCTGCAAGTATGACGCCTTGCCTTCAGCACCAGAGGGAACATTCTCTTTGTTCTGCGCCGAGTCGTTTAGGGAACGCCTCTGCAGATGCGCCAAATGCTTCCCCAACCTCGCACCACACCCCCAGCTCCTCGAGGAGGAGGAAGTGTACGAGCCTCCCGTTTCCGAGGATGGCTCCGAGAACGGGGGCTCGACCCACGGCAGTGGCAGCCTGTACGAGCGGGGCGAGAGCGCCCTGCGCAACGTGGATCGGGTGCGCGCCATCGAGGGCGTCATGGCCTACAACCAGCTCAAGGACAAGCTGAAGCCCTTCTTTCAGCAGTTTGCGGACAGTGGGCAGGCCATCAGCGCCGACGACATCAAAGATTACTTTGCGAAGCTGCGCGGTGACGATGAGGCGATCAAAGAGGCGGGTGAGTCTGCAAAGTCAGACCATCGGCACGAGCAGGCTGGTTATTGAGGAAGAAGGGGGGAAGGAGTAGACTGCGCGGAACACAAAACCTCGCTGCAGCTCGGCAGATATAATGACTGATGAACTTTGTACATTACAACGCGGATGTGGTGCATTCGATTGAATTTCTGGGACGGGTCCGAAATGGTTGCGCGTCCGTTCACGCAAAATATGGTTCGGTGTGGATGTCGTCTTCACCGCCATGCTTTTGGAGTAGACAATATGTTGTACTACCCATGTATCCGATGCCGTTACACGGGCGGGATTCTATTCAAAACAAAATGCCCAGCTACGACTTCAAAAACAACAACGCTCATCATCTCATGCCTTCACACATCTGCCTCATTCTTGACTTGCACTGTGAGGGCTGTGGTGCTCCTGATGCGATGGAAGAGTGAGAATTTACTACTTCGTACGGCGGCAAGACTCGATGGAAGGGAGAGACAGCCATACTGCGAGGCATGGGTAAAGTAATCTGCCAATCCTGGCTCCTATTGAGGTCTCGTTTTGCATTACCATACCTAGGTAAGCTGCGAATCCAATGTGCCTATGCCGGAAAGTCGGTGTTAAAACAGGGGCACATAGCGAACGGGGTTTGCGCCGGGGAACCTCAAACAGCCAGACTGTGGTACTCCTGTCTAAGGACCACTGTCGCTCTCGGGAGGGTGTTGACCCCTTTAAGCCAGTAGTGCAGTTGCCCATCACCGGAGAATCACATAGTGAAAGGATCACCAGTGAGCCAATACATCATCAGCAAGACTCTGGACAGCACAGGGTCCCGAGCGCAGAGACCTGCCAGAACGATGGTCCGATTCATCAAAGACCTGGGGTATCAGAGAGCTGAGGTTCTGCCTCGCCATACGTAATTAGCAGTGGATAGCAATATTCAAGACCACAAGCGTGGATATTGGCTCGTCCTGTACGAGTCAATTTTCATCAACCTTGTTGTCCAGACGATCCAGTGCTCGCCGCACTCGAAGGCCTGGGTGGCAAGACCGGCATTCCAACCCCTAGCGAATCTTCTCTCTGCATTGCCACGCCTCCCATTTGCTGCGTGCCCAGCGTCGAGTCCTGCCCTTCCATGCTCTGATCCATCGCCCCAACACCAGCCAGCGCCTCCTCGGCTGCCTTCCTCTCCATATCCTGCAGCCTGAGCTTCTCCATGTGGTCGACAAGGTCGTCGTCGTCGCTCCAGTAGGGGTCGTCGTCGGCCATCTCGGGCATGGCCATCCTCTTCCAGAACCGCAGCTCTTGCCGCATGGCCTTCATGTCGACGCGCCGCTCCCACCGCGCCCCGTCCTCGTCGTACTTGGAGCGGAACTGCCGCAGGTTCTCGTTGGCCTTGCCCGCGTGCGCCTGCATCTCCCAGATCTGCTCGCGCAGCCTCATGTTCTCGGCTCGCTCCTCGGCCAGCTGTGCGCGGTACGACCTGTGCCATGAGGCGACGTCGGCGACGTGTTTTTGCTTATAGTCGTGCAGCTGTTTCAGCATCGCGGCGATCACGGAGGCGTAGTGTGTTGAAAGGGTGCGGTACTCGTCGCGGCTGAACTTGGCGCGCTCGAACAGCTCGGTGAGCAGGGAGATAGTGGTGTCGATGTTTGCTTCTTGTGCTTAATATGGAACATAACAGTCAGCATTCTGGCGCTGGAGTTGAGAAAATAGGGGAGTGCAACGTACTGCCGAGGTCGTCGGCGGCTGAGGACAGCAGCTCTTCGTTCCCTAGCGACTGCGTCCTGGCTCGGTTCCTGACCCGGCCGACACTGGCCACCACGTCCTCCAGGGCGCGTTTGTTCTCAGCTAGCTGTTGGCTCAGCACCTCAACCATATTGTAGATGTAGGCCAGTTCCGCTTGATAGCCTGCCGGCGTGGGGTAGCCATTAACCAACGCCGGCATGTTGCTGCCATTGAGGCCATTCATGATGAACAGCTTGTTCAAAAGTGTCTCTAGGTGACCGTCTGGTTCGAGCGACGGAGAGTCTAGTTGGGAGATGCGGAGCTGCGGATAGGCGGTCGCTGGGTTTCGGATGTTCGGCTGGTGATGTGATATCGGGCTGTCCAAGGTTCTTAATGTCTAAGAAGCAGGGGATTGGCGCGGTGTTGCTCCTGGGCTTGAATGAATACCTAGCCTAGCTCTACCGCCGACGGTACCCCTGCATCCCGTAAATGGAGACCCCTGTCGGTACCACAATTTGACGCCGCGGCTCCGAAAGCTTGGAGCTTTGCGACTGAAGTCATCGGAGAGCCCTTCCGGAGCCTCCCTCCAAACATTTCTACTCAAAGTTACCAGGAGGCTCTCACGTGTGGCCACGTCGTCGGAAGTCAGCCAATTGATCGTCTGCAATATGCTCAGGTAAAATACTAAGCTCTGTGCAAAGCTCTCTTTGTGACACGGAACTAATTGCTGCGCAGGTCAATAATCCTGGATTAAACACCACCTCCACCATGCGCTCGAGCTTGACGCGCAATGTGTACCGACGATTGCTGGCCTGCCATGGCCTGTCTTCTGCGCCAGCACCGGCGCTCCTGAGGCTTTCTCGACCGACACCGATACGATCTCACCGCGCGGTTGTCAGGCACCCGTCCCGCCGCACGTTCATGAAGATGAACCTTTTCAAAAAGCCTCCAAGAGAAGTCAAAGAGGCCGGCTTTGAACCAGGCTTCGGCACATTTGTCGAGTTCCGAGCCAGGTCTGTGGAGAACACCCAGCTACCTGCTCGAGAAGAGCTGATCGCGGCGTTCCGTACCTTTTTCGATTACAAACTGTGGCGCAAGAAACCCCTCAACTCGACACAGGCCTTCTGTGCAAGACTAGTTCTCGCACATCTGCAGGATACGGAAGGTGGATCCAGCTTAACCAAAGAGGACCTTCAAAAGGCTTTGTTTGCTGTCTGCTTGCCACCGGAGCGTGGCAGCACCGAGGACCACGTACAATTTGCGACACAAGTCTACCACCAGCTCAATGTGGTCAAATACTCCGGTCCGCCTGTCGACGAGAAAGATAGAGTCGAAGAACTAAATTCGGATGATCTGGAGCGCTATATAGTGGTACTAATACGGCAGAACGCTACGAAGACGGCGATGGATACTCTTTTGAGCTTCAAGGATCTATATCCGCTCTTCGATCCGAAAAAAGGGAACAAGTTAAATGTTCTCCGTTATCTCGTGCTCAAAGGTCTCGCTAAGGAGGGCGACCAGGCGAAACTACTGGAATTCGCCAATGAGCTGCTCGATTCCGGCTATCCCTACTCGCCCGACTTTCATGGGACGATGACATCCTTCTACGGTGATATCGACGCGGACGGCGAAGGTGGCCTTCGAGAGTGGTTCGAAAAGCCCATTAAGGACAATATGAGGCCAAGGCCCGACGCCTACGTGGCCCTGACCAAGTTTTCGGCTCGGACGAAAAGTGAACCGGATTGGTTGAAGAAGGCTATGCAAGAGCTGTGCGACTCTAATCCGCCCAAGGCATGGTGGGACGTGATCCTCAGGTGGGCTGTCTACCAAGGCAAAGATATCGCCCATATAAGGCGCATGATCGACGTCATGATTCAGACCAACGAGCAGGACGAGTCGGTCCGACCAGACACTCGCACGGTCAATGGGCTACTTTCTGCAGCAATCGAGCATGACAACCCTCTATTCGCTGAAAGAATAAATAGTCTGGCTCTCGAGCTAGGACTGAGGCCGAACGCAGCCACATATGCTCTGCTTTTGGAAGCACGATCGGTTGGCGAGGATGCTGTCGGCGCAGCATCAGCCTTTGATGACTTGATCCATTGCACCCCGTTAGTGGACCATTCCATGAAGGTGATTAATCAGTATATCAGACAGACATGCTCGGCTACCCCCCTGGACTATGACCAAGTCCTGACGGTCTTAAGCAATGTCGAGAGGCGGGAGGTGGAGCTAGAGCCCGACACCGTTGTGGCACTATGCCTGATGTTCCTCAAGAACGACAAGGCCCACGAAGTGATTGACACGCTCAGTCTTCATATCAAGCAGTTCAGCATGGAGGATCGGCAGGTCGTACTAGACAGCCTGCTCAAGTACTGCCTGGACCGCAGCGTAAGCACGGCACGGGCATGGGACTGCTACTCTCTGTTGCGGCAATTCTTCCCAGAGACCAGCCGAGAAGAGCGCGTGACCCTCATGGAGAGCTTTTTCGACCGCAAGCGTGCCGACATGGCATGCTACATCTTCGGGCACATGCGCGCGCACGCCAACGACGCCATGCGGCCCAACCTCGGCACCTACGTAACCTGCCTGGAGGGGCTGGGGGCTTGTCCGGACGCGGACAGCGTGCAGATGATCCACAACATGTTCAAGATGGACACGAAGATACAGCCGACGACGAAGCTTTACAATGCCTTTATGATCGCATACACGGCGTGCGATGACCCCTCGCGGGCGTTCGACTTCTGGCGAGAGATCTCCATGTCGGCAGAGGGCCCGACTTACTTCAGCCTGAATATCATCTTCCGGGTATGCCAGGTTCTGCCGTACGGCGACGAGAAAGCCAAGATCATATGGGACAAGTTGCACAGGATGGAGATCGACATCACCCCATCCGTCTATCGCTCGTACATAGTCATGAATGCCGGCCAGGGGCATCTGGAGGAGGTCAAATCGTTGTTGATTGGCATGAAGGCCAATTACGGGAAAGGGCCGGACTTCTACACGTAAGTCTTACATTGAATCACGGTGCCTGACGCGTTGGATGCTAATAATTGCGCAGAGTTGCCGAGATTTTCAACGCCTTTCCAAATTTGGAGCTACAAAGCCAATATCGCGAATGGCTTGCACATGAGCTCCCTGAGACTGGGAGACGGTTGGCCAGCACCAAGAAATTGGTGAAAACGATGCGTGGCACGGACCGAGTACCATTAGCGATGAGGAAACTACGCGCGGCGCCGTAGCGATAGCACGCAGGGGGGCGTACCATTGGATGAACCGTGAGGATTGTGCATGAGATAAATACAATGATATTGATTGTACATGAGACCGACTATTTTGGCTTGATCTTCTGCCTGTCGGGGTCAGGTATCTTTGTGTTCTGGTATCTTGGGGCATTTTTTATATGGTGGTCCTCGTTGAAGAGGATCATAGGGTGGAGGTGGGTGCTGGGGTGGAGTCCCATCCCAATCGACCTCCTGATGGCCTTAGCCATCTTCCTCTGATTGACCGGTCGTAGTCCCGTCTCCTTCGAGTGCTTGATGCGTCCCATTGATGTCATGAACTCTGCCATAATCGAGAAATTCTGTAAGCTGGGTCAGCGTAGCTCAAAGAGAATACAACATGGAGCGATAATTTGAGGCTGGTCCTTGCTGGCGCGAAGCCATCCACCTCTTGACGCGACACATCCATGACCGAGATACCAGTCTCGGAACGCAGAAGGGAGAAGGACGTACCCTATAGTGATCCAGAGGGTTCAACCCAAGCATATCGATGATGTCCTTGCTCGGCTGCTTGGGCTGCTTCCACTTGACCATCTCCTGCGGGGACAGGTCGTGCGGGGCGTAGATGTCGCCCGGCTTCCAGTTCCGCGTCGACTGCCGCGCAAGGTTCTCGCGGTTCATGTTCTCCTTAGCCCTCTGCGTGGTGTTGTCGCTCCTTATCGTGAGCCTCTCGTGCGTGTGCGCCGAGTTCATCAGGTTGGAGAGGGCGTCGTGGGGGGAGAGCGTGTGCGGCGAGTCAGGAGAAGATTGGTTGAACGCGTTGTCGCCGCTGGGGTCGAAACTGCTGCTGCTGCCGTCGTCCATTTCTATGAGCGACTTGGCCGCGCCAGTGAGCTTCACTGTCAGAGGCGTCAGCTCTCAGGCCGCGGGCTCTTAGGGGAGGACACTTCTGATACGTACGCGTTCCATTTTTGGCCGTCGAAGAGATCGGGGCCCTCTGTTGGAGGCTGCAGGGCTTCAATTGCCGCGACAGCGGTCGTAATGAGAGCCTTGGTGGCATTGTGGCTGTCTGGTCGAGGCCCTTGTTTGAACTGAGGCAAGTCGGCTTGCGACGTCGAAGTCGTCCGCTCTGATGCTGGGTGCATCTAGCGGATTTTCTTCGGCAGGCAGGGGTAGCTAGTGGGGCCCGTCGGTGCCGACCCGCTGGAAAAAGTTGACCCACCAGAAATTGGCACCGGGAAACATCTACGACTTCTTCTCTCACTAGCCCCCATTTCACATCGCCTATCGCATTGCCTCAAATACCGCCACCATGGTCAGAAAACTCAAGCATCACGAGCAGAAGCTGCTCAGGAAGACAGACTTCATCACCTACAAGCAGGATAATGGCCACCGCGACCACAATGTCATCCGCCGTTATATGATCCAAAAGCCTGAGGACTACAACAAGTACAACAGATTATGCGGCGTGAGTGCACCCTGATCCGGCAAATCACTTCAGCTCATGTTTTCTGACAATAGCCCATATAGTCACTGCGGCAGCTGGCCCACCGGCTCTCACTCATGCCCCCAGAGAACGAGGTCCGAAGGAAGCATGAGAAGCTACTGTTGGAGAAGGTCTACGACATGGGCATCCTGTCCTCCACCTCTAAGCTGAGCTCCATCGAGCACGGCGCGACCGTGTCTGCCTTTGCACGGCGGCGCCTTCCTGTCGTCAGTAAGTGCCAGGCCCTAGCCTTCGGCTTTCCCAACGCCGCGTGAACCTTGCGCTGACATATCCGTCAGTGACGCGCCTAAGGATGGCCGAGACCATTCAAGCTGCCACGAAGATGATCGAGCAAGGTCATGTTCGTGTCGGAACGGAGACAGTCAGTAAGTCACGGCTCACGACGATCTCGCAACCTTACCCTCTGACGACGTGACTGACATGGACGTGTTGTAGCCGACCCGGCATTTTTGGTTACCCGGCAGCTCGAAGACTTCGTGACGTGGTCCGTCGGTAGCAAGATCAAGCGCAACATCATGCAGTACAGAGACAAGCTGGACGACTTCGAGTTGCTATGAGAGGCATCCTTGGCAAGACGTCATTTTGGATGAGAGTTCGACTTCTCTACGATGCTCCAGCAGGAAGGGAGGGCATCGAGGGTGTTAGTTCCCGTCTTAAGTGCGGTTTCATCACACATGTGAGCCGCAGTGCAAGGGCCTGGAAGCACCCGAACTCCGGGTCGGCTCCCTTGACGAGTCCGCGACTCGGCAGGAAACGATAAACTTCATGCCGAGGAGTTTAAGAGGAGGATCTAGGACTGACAGTAGGTGGTCAGTCACTTGCCAAACTGGAACGGCGGGAGATCACCTACTTGTTTGCTGAGCATTGTGGACCTGCGCAAGGTTCGGCGATCAGTCGGAGGATTGCAGGAGGCAGATGCGAGAAACAGCTGCACGAGCATCAGATGCCGTTGAACAGGCTGGATTGGAGATTGAACTGCCATCCAATCCGTTTGGTACGGTGCAGCGTCGCATTGGTCTCAGTGTGTTCGATTTGACGAACGGCAGTCGAAGGAAGGGAACTCGGGACGATCAAGGAACTGTTCAACCGCCCGCAAGGGGCCGTCCGCAAGGGGAGTTTTCACGCATCGCGAGCCTCAGATGAACATGTTGCAGGATGGCGACGGCCATCTGAACCAAGCCCGTTGCCCTGCGGATAAAGTCGAACGAATCTATAGCTGTAGGAGAAGATTTCAACCGAGGCCTTCCTGGTCTTGGCGGCCACTGCCGTATCCCCATTTCATCCTCGTGATGCGAGTCGACCGAGAAGCCTTGTCTTAGTATCATCTGAATTACTTTGACGCTGCCCTTACAGGTTAGGCGCAGAAAAGAAGCATCGGTGATAAGCTTGTGCTTGTGGAGTTCGAAACACTTAGACTCCAAGCCTCGAAACCTCGACATCGGACGGCCCTATTCCGCGTCCACGAATGATGCGATTGAGGGGCCGAGCCCCTTCCACCCTCGGCGCATTCTGAAAACGGCAAGTCTAGGGATGGGAAGGCATACTGATGGCTCACTGCTCCTACGGGGCTCAAGTGAGGCAATGCGCGCCCATATATATCGAACATCGTGCCACCTCTGGCCCTGCCGGGCTCTCACACGGAACGCAGACCAGTCCACACTCTTTTGCACGAACTCATTGAATATCCCCCTGGCGGGACAGATATTCATTCTCTACATTGTATACGTAACCACACGATCCTTTTCGAGCATTCACTGCATATCCACAACAAGACATGTACTCCTCATCGGAATTGGCCTTTGGGGCCTTGCTTCTCAGCGGCTGTGCCCTCGCACACGGGACAGTGTCGGGGATTGAGATTGAAGGGAAGTTGTAAGGCCTCTTAAATATACAGCCGATACCAATGTCCATATCAGCTAATTCTCTTGACAGCATCCAAGGGTATAGCCCCAACCAGCAGTACCAGAACCCACCACCCAAGGTGGTCGGCTGGTCGATCCCCCAGGACCAGTCCACCGGCTTCGTCGAGGACATCACCAGCCCGGATGTTATATGCCATATCGGCGCCACACCGGCCCCGATCACCGCCCCGGTGACAGCCGGCTCCAACGTCACGCTGTTCTGGACCAACAACTGGCCCGAGTCGCACCACGGGCCCATGCTGGACTACCTCGCCGCGTGCCCCAACAACGACTGTGCAAACGTCGACAAGACGCAGCTCAAGTTCTTCAAGATCGACGAGGTCGGGCTCGTCGACGGCTCTAAGCCGCCGGGGACCTGGGGCTCGGATCAAATGATCGCCAACAACTTCTCGTGGACGACGACGATCCCGGCCTCCATCGCCCCGGGCCAGTACGTGCTGAGGCATGAGACCATCGCCCTGCACCAGGCGCAGACCGCGGGTGGGGCGCAGAGCTACCCCCAGTGCGTGAGCCTGGACGTCCAGGGCGGCGGCACGGCGGCCCCAGAAGGCGTGGTCGGTACGGCGCTGTACAAGAAGGACGACCCGGGCTTGGTTTTCAACATCTATACCGAGCATGCGCCGTCGGATTACACACCTCCTGGACCACCTGTCTTCAAGGGCTGATTTCGAGCTACCCTTTATCAGTGGTGGAACTTCCCCCGGGCTGTCCCATAGTCACTTCTTCTACATGATGGTTTTGCTTAAAATACGGAAATTGTACTTGTACACCTGTACATTCTTACGATTTTATGATTGACTTTTTTGCAACCGTTCCTTTTCCAGCAGCTTTAGCTGATTCAGTATCAAATATGATCAAGGAAGGGCACCTGAGAATGATTGTCCTTGATCTTGTTTTCACTCGTTGACTCCCTGGATTTTAAGAAATCAGCAGTGCTTTATAAAGCTCGAACTTCCAATCGAGATGGAGTGAGACACAATGGTCATCGTCCGCCGCCCCAAGCAGGAAAACAAATAAGCTATCACAGGTGTAACGGCCAAGGATTTGAAGCGTTTGTGTCGCTCAATCAGCACATACTTCCAAAAACTGTTGAGCATGAAGTCAATCATCGAGACCCTTCGAGCTGTCCCTCTGCGCTTGCTTGTAAATCTAGATTTCGTGGCGGTGTCCATGTGTCAGCCAGCCTACCAAGAGACTGCCCGTCCAACGGCCTTTCTGCGGGTCATTTACAAAATCCAGACTTGGACGCAATCGAAATTATGTGATATTTGAGGCTGTCACAAGCAAGAGAAGGTACCTGGGTTGGACTTGGTTTCCAGATGATTGTCATACGGTGTCCATTTAGCATGCGATATGAAGGAGCCTCGAAGCCCCAGTCCATCCCAACTTTTTCCAGAGCTGCCCTTATAAGTTAACGAAAGCTACCACATTCGTCCTTGCACGTATAGAAGTAGCCAGCCCGTTAGCTCAACCGGGATGCGCGGTGAAAATAGCCTTGAATTGAGAGTAAAGGCAGTGTTTGTGACAGGGCGGTCGCCCGTTCGAGCCCAAGGAGTCTCCATGGAAGTGGGAATAAACAGTACGCTCAATGTGGCGGAAAACCTTTCCCCCAGTACATTGGCACGGGTTCAATCGAACGAATCGAGCCAGAGATGTAGGCCGTGAAAAGCCGAAGTCTTTTGCTGTCCTCAAGGATTGCATGATGGTTGGTTAGTGGGTACCTAGGTAGGCATGTCAGCTGTACAATACTTCCTTTTTTTTTTTCCTTCCCCCACCCCCTCCCAGCAAGGAATCATAAATTGCCCAAGCGGTCAGATTCTTGAGCCTCGGCCTCTGCTGTCCATATGTCAATCCGCCCACGGCCCTCGTCCCCAACAGAGGCAATCGCTGCGAGATGCATTCTCTCCAAGCTCTGTGCAATGGCACATGGCACAGGGCCGAGGAGAATCCCATTCAGGCTTCCGTCGAGCCTGTGACCTCACTTGATCGACAATGAAAAATGTTTGACGGTTCGAAGGCTTTCCAGAAGAGCATTGGACACCGAAGTCTGTGTTTGAGCTGAGAGTTGCTGGGCTGCCCACGAAAGCATGCCGTCACCTCTCGGCATGGCAAAAACAGTGGACGCGTTGGGGCTCATTGCCAACCTTCATCCCACTTGACTTCTCAGAAATGGCATCGCTGATAGCCGAATTTCATGGGCGGTTGCTAGGAGTCCCGAATAATCCTCAGAAGGGTTGGTGAGAATGTGAAGCAGGACCAGGTTGATGCAGAGGTTAGCCACCCCGCTATTGAGGCACAATCGCTATAAGCGGACGTCGATATTTTCATATGGAAGCTTATATCTCAATCGAAATTATTTCAACCCAGCACATCCCAAAACCATTGACATTGTATCAAAGCAAACAACCGTGGAAATGGCCTAGCAGATGGCACATTCGCATTCTTGACGACATTGATTGTTATTTGAGAAACTGCACAACCGAGGAGCTCGCCTTGGGCCACCCCCCATCTGGCAATGAGCCGTGATCGAGCTGATCTGGTTCTTCAAATGAGGTGACCTGTGAAGCAACGCTGAGCAACTCAACATGCCACCATTGATGCACAGGCTGGTGCTCCAGCGTGCAAGGGCCAAGGCCGTGTCGCGTTCAATCCACGCCAGCCCGTCACTTACAACACACATCCGCCACACATCATCATCAACGACAGGAACAGCAACAGAAACAGAGACAGAAACAACAACACCACAGTCAGATTCCACCAAGACACCCTCACCCTTTGGTCCATGGCGCAAACTACCTCCGACCGAGCCCCTGCGCATCCTCTTCTGCGGTTCCGATGAATTCAGCTGCGCATCCCTCCGGGCGCTGCACAAGCTGCAGGCGGCCAAGCCCAAGCTGATCAAGTCGATCGACGTGCTGGTGCGGCCAGGCAAGCCCGCGGGGCGGGGCCTCAGGCGGATCGCGACGGGCCCCCTGTTCAACCTGGCCGAGGAGCTGGGGCTGCCGGTGCACAAGCGCGACACCTTCACGGGGTGGGAGCTGCCGCCTCCCGGCCACGTCCGGCACCACGAGACGGGCGAGGTGCGGCGGCACCCGGCGGCGCACGAGAACTCGCACCGTCGGCCCTTCAACCTGGCCGTGGCCGTGAGCTTCGGCCTCTTCGTGCCGCCGCGCGTGCTGCGCTCGCTGCGCTTCGGCGGGCTCAACGTCCACCCCTCCATGCTGCCCGACCTGCGCGGGCCCGCGCCCCTGCAGCACGCCCTGCTGCGCGGCAGGACCCACGCCGGCGTCACCCTGCAGACCCTGCACGAGAAGGACTTTGACCGCGGCGCCGTCCTCGCCCAGACGCCCTGGCCGGGGCTGCCCGTGCCCGAGGGCTGCGACGTGCGCCAGCTGCACGACCTGCTCGCCGAGAAGGGCGCCGAGCTCCTCGTCGGCGCGCTCGAGAGGCGCCTCTTCGTCCCGCCGCTCCAGCTGGTCGGGTGGCGGCCCACGGACGAGGACCTGGATCGCGGCCTCCTCCACGACGCGCCCAAGGTGACGAAGCTGGACTCCATGGTCGACTGGGCGTGCTGGGCCTGGGGCAGGGACAGGACGCTGTACCCGGACGGGTGGACCGCCGCCGACCTGGCGAGGCGGTTCCGCGCCGTCGGTGTCAAGCTACCCCGCGAGGGGAACACGGGCATGTGGACGCACGCCGTGACGCGGGAGGCCCCACAGGAAAAGCGGCTCATCTTCGAGGACGTCGAGGCGGTCGAGTGCCCCGAGAGCCTGAGGGAGGTGGTGCTGACCATCGTGCAGGCCAAACTGTCGGGGCCGGCGCCGTGGCTTGTGGAGCAGACGAGGAGTCAACAGCTGCCAGTCAATATCCAGAACGTGGTCTTCGCGGAGAGGGATCCTCTCGACACGCAAAATGTGGCCGAGTTCAGAGTGCCATACCTGGTGGACGGTCACACTGATGTCATTATTCCTATCAAGGTACCATACCGCATCATCGATGGACAAGTGAGTCCCGCGCATGAGAAGGGCCAACTGGACGCCATCAGAATAAAAAATACCAAGGTCGAGGGTATGAACAGCAAGCTGGCCGCCTATGCCATATCCCATTTCAAGGAGCCTAAATTGACCGTCAGAGATATCTCGACGATGGACTACAGCATGGAGACTCTCACGAAACTCGTCGAGTAAAAGAGAGAGAGAGGGGGGGGGGGGAGAGAGAGAGAGAATATGGAGCAGAAGCCTGGCATGAGATGTCTGGCTGCCTTGGGCGAGCACATATTTGTATTAATCAGGTAGAATCTAAACGCCAACACACATCAATCACGTCCATGGTCAAAGATATAGACAGGGGGCTGTGCAATTATGATTTCATTGCTAGAGTGCAACTTTCAAAGAGAACCTAGAGTTACAGCCTGGTGAGCGGCACATCACCAGAAGATGCCATCAGCCGCGAGCGGGCACGACGTTCGTGCGATGAGGGTAGAGGTCAAACCAATTCAGACGCCAACAGATGCCAAGATATCCACCGTGTCCTCAGAGAACCAGCCAACCGGTGCCACCGAAAAGAAAAGTAGGGTTTGTATCATGAGCTCATCAATCTCTTCCCATTCGCCATAACCTTAAGTGAGTGTTCTGTGTGCAACGCCTGAATGACTTGTATGGAAACCCTCATCATGTCCAAGGCTCATTGTGGGAATGACGGACTTAGGCGCTCTTGGCAGAGTGGTCGTCGACAGAGACGCCACTAGTGGAGGCTGTGGAGGCTGTGTCGGTCTTGGTGAGCTCTGGGTCCTCGGCTCCGTGGACCGACTCCTCGAAGACGGGCTCGGGCTCGTTGAACTCGAACTTGGTCTTAAAGTCCTGGAGGTTGTTGGCATAGCCGGACGAATTCGAGCGGCGGCGAGCGTTGGAGAAATTGAACTGGTCGTCAAGAATCTCATCACCAGGGTTGCCCCTACCAACGATCAGCAGATGTCTAAACAAGACCCCGTTTCCATGCCAAGTACTGTGTAACAGTGTATGACTTTGAAAGGCCATGGACAGCTCCACAGCACGCAAGGAAAATAGGGCGGGCACCTGGCCCAAGGATAGGTACTGCCCCGGTGCCAGATACCTGCCGTGTGGCCCATAGCAACCGTTGAAGGCACGGCGACGGAGGAGACAAGGGAGAGACCTACCAGTTGCCCTTTCCTCCACCACTCTTCTTGACCTTCTTGGGGTCCTCGCCAACATGACCGTGCTTCGCGAAGTAGCGAGGCAGATGCTCCTCAGGAGCAGCCGTGCCATTGGCCAGGCCGGCGTGGTCCTTGTCGTTGAGCTTGTGAGAACGAGTCACTGTAATTCAAGCCTGGTCAGCATTTTCATCAATCCCAAGATGCCACATGAGATTGATCCCATGTGTGAGTGATATTCCCCTGGTTGCGTCCCAGTGGTCGTTGTGACCCGCATGGGACCGCCGGCGTGTTGCTACGGTTACACCAGATCATCAGAGGGAAGACTCACTGGTGATTGACTGAGTCGGATGGATGGGGTTGATGGTTGATGTTGATGGATGGATCTAGAAGGATTCTGGACCGTTTCCTGGATGATGTGAAGTCAGCGCCAGATGTCAATGCGGGGTTGTCTCCAGGCGAAGGGGGCTCCGAAGGTTTGAGGGCGAGCTACCCTATTGGAGGTACGTACAAAGGGAGGTCGCGTGATGTCAATGCACCAGAAAGGAGAAAGGTTCAGACGGCTTGGGCTCGACGACAGTTAATTGAGAGGCAGGTCGGCAGCCCAGTTGCAGGATAGTCAAATCGGGATGGCGAGAATATGGTAAGGCAGAGGCAGTTATGAGGGGTGGGAGTGGGTTGGTTGGTGATGGATGGATGGGTAGATGGATGGATGCGGAGGGGACAAGTTTGCAACACAGAGCTGAGAGTCTAATGCAGACACTCCTTAGACACAGAGTATGGAGGGGAAAGGGAGCCCTGTTCGCATTTAAAAGGAGCAAGAGATTGTAGATGTGCCAGGGACCAATGGGCTGATTCGATGCCGTTCTACAAAGTGATCATGTGCCACTGCTCGGTGTGGTCCCGGGCCATCGAGGGAGAGCACCTCAGCAGGCCCACCCAGCATGAGCTCCAGCTCCCCAGGCATGACAACATGGCCATCCAACTCAATTGCCAGGCACATGAGCAATTAACGCCCAGAATGGTTTCAGGTACGGGGCCGGAAGCCGGCATTCAGCTGCCTCTCTGGTCTCTATGACTTCCCCGTACGGGGGGACGGCGGGGACTTACGGTGTACCGTTACCGTGGACCACGCGATGGCTTGACGTGGTGGCATGACGTCGGATGCCCTTGCCGTTTGGGGAGCCCGTTACGCAATCCAGCTGGCCCGCATTGGTTAACCTGCAGCTCTGAGTAATTAGATGCCAGGACGACTGCCTTGAAGCATAGAGACTACAAATCCGATAGAAATGCTCTGCACACGTTGTTCAATTGCCCATGCCTTCCAGAAAGCTCTCACCAGAACAGGCCAGCTCCTCTGGAGATGTCGTGTGACTGGACCCCAGAGGCTTCCCCAGATCCGTCGATCCACCACAGGGCAGACCCGTAGAACCGTCGTGGAATGGAACCCTGCCTGCAGGACTGACGTCGCCGGACCCACTTGCCCCTCGTCCAGGTACCGATACCCCGGATTCTGCGGCTGGGCAGATGGCGGCTGAAGGTACCCCTACATCCCCTGCCTATCTGTCTGCCACCTACGCAGCTGGGTCTCAGGAGCATCTCGATGAGATCAACATCAGATCTATCGGGGAGTGCTGAAAACGGAAGTTTGGTAGTAGGTATGATTACTACCGTGCAGCCAATGTTTTAATACGCTCTCAACCAAGTAGATCGGCCGTCGTCACACGGACGGACAAACAATATGGGCGCAGGCAACGCCCAGCGCTCAAGGTTCGGGCTGGGCTGGACTATCGAGGCATGAGCGGGACGGCCGGCATGGAGGAGCACCGTCTAGACCGTTGGGACGGGGTCCCGGTCAGTCATGACGGTGATTCTCGACCGTCAACAAGTATAGCCTTTCAGTCTCGCGTTGTCGTTTGTGGAAGAGTAATCTGGCAAGAGACATACAGGACTGAAAGGGCTTGGGTATCAGTTCTGAGATAGCTTGTCTACGTTTCGCTCCAGAGTGTGGTCAGCCGTGGGCTCGCAGCCTGTCACATAACGGCCGTTGACTGAGACCGGCGAGCTTTGAACGAGCAGCCGTCTATCTCTTGGGACTGATGACTCGGGACAAGAGCTTAGGACATTGTGACACACAGCTTTCTCTGCGTCACCGTTTGCGCCTACCATTTCATGAGACTGCCCTCATAATGTTTGTCAAACCTCCATCTTATTGCCATGCAATGACCCGCTCAGTCTTGATAACGTTCTCCCTAATAAGTGGATAATGGCATCTACCCAGATATCTAGTACTGTAGCGTTGGTTGTCCTAGCGGGAAATTTAGATCAAAATTTACGAGGATCGCAAGCGTCTACTCAGCAGATAAATTAATCTCTATTGAATTGTACTGATATAGGTTATCCTCTTATAACGCTTTAGATGCCTTGTAAGGCCTGTGTCTAAAGTGCTAGTTGTCGCGTTCCCTTTCCTGACGAGTATCCCTGTTAACTGTGTAATAATCGCCAGGGAAATGGATCCGCCGATATCGGAAGGCCTAGGACATTGATTGTTCAGCAGCAAAATTCGTTGCTGAGCCTTGGTAATCGCCTTTGCTGATTCGGCCGGCACTGTATCCATACACCTTCCACAGGCTGAGTTGCAGTCATACAGTGCGACAAGTCTAATCAGATAACACGTCCACTCATTTCCAGGAACTGAAGAGTGCATCTCCGCCGAAAAGTAGACCGTCTTGGCGGGACTACAAGTCACTGCCCAACCTATCTCTTCCCTACTATTTGACCCTTTTTCTCACACCAACCACCTAAGAACACCAGCGTCGACATTTCAGACTCGATCTCTTCCCTGCCAGCCAGTTCTAGCCAAAAGGCGAAACCACACACAAAATGTCTCCCTCAATAGTCACAATAGACAACACGCCAGACTTCGACTTCGCCTCCGACTTCAACCCCGCCCCCACCAAGCAGACGAAGAATGGCATCACCACCACCACCACCACACAGAACCGCACCCTCCTCCTCGCCCCGCCCTCGATAGCCGCCCAAGGCACCAGCGCCCTCCCCACCTTCGACCGCCACACGACAGACCTGCAGATGCTCGACCGTCTCTACGCCGGCCTCGTCACCCTCCCCGCCGCAACCTATGACCTCGTCCTGCTCCTGACCGACACAGATGGCGCGAGGCACGCAGAGGCGACCGGCCTGCTGTCGCGCGGCGTCTTCGCGTCCCTCGTGGATGCCATGAGGTCCGGCGCCTCGCTCAGGACCCAGGACGGGCAGTTCGACCCCTCCGAGTCGAGGGAGGCGGTGCTCGCAGGCTTGGTTGAGAAGGACGGTGGCTACGAGAAGGTCGAGGAGGAGGAGGTCGTCGTGCCGCTGAGGTTCGGGAAAAAGAAGACGGCGCCGGCGGTGGACCAGCTCAAGAACAACAGTAACGGGAACGGCGACGTGCACAGCTCTGCCGGCCCGGCGGTGAACAAGGTCACGATCGATGTCGCTGGGAAGCCCAAGACGTTGGACATGGTGCCCCCCGCGGTGAAGCACGTTGCGGGTGTTGGCTTTGACTTTGGTGATGACTTCGACGATGACGACGAGTTGATTGACGAGGACGAGCTCATGACGGAGGAGGACCTGAACCGGCCTGTGCAAATGCGTAAGGTCCCCACTTCCCGGAGATATACACGCACATATTCGCATACCCATATTTTGCTCCATTCGCTAACGCAGCCGTACAAACAGCCCCGGAGTGCAAGCCCCAGCCCGGCAAGAAGCGCCGCGCCTGCAAGGACTGCACCTGCGGCCTGGCGGAGCGCATCGAGGCTCAGGACAAGGCCCGCCGCGCCAAGGCGGACAAGGACCTCAGCACGCTCAAGCTCAAGTCCGAGGACCTCAACGAGCTGGACTTCACGGTCCAGGGCAAGACGGGCAGCTGCGGCAGCTGTTCCCTCGGCGACGCCTTCCGCTGCTCCGACTGCCCGTATATCGGGCTCCCGCCCTTCAAGCCCGGCGAGGAGGTCACCATCCTGAACAACGTGGCCCAGTTCTGAGCAAAATTCAAAGGCGGTCCCTATGTTTGGGATGTCCAGGAAAGATGCTTACAAACTCATGGATCATGCGTTTGCCCACCCGGGACGCGGGCCACGCGGGCCCGAGGGGCGATGTTGTAAGGGTGGTGCTCTCGGCCGCAGGAGATATCGAGCGGCTTGTCCATAGCAGACAACTCCTATCAGGGGCAATTCAGGCCTCGGCATCGGTAATTTGAACCCTATAGCCGTACCAGCGGGAAAGGTTGGGAAGCCACAGTAATGGCATTACGCCGGAGCGGACACGAACATGAACTTCCAGCTGATGGTTCGGCCATAGCGCAGCTGAGATGGTGTCCTGAGAGAGCCCTGAGAAAGAGAGCGGGCTTTGGGTCCTGATGTGGAGACAAGGCACCTGGGGTGAGAGAGAAGGCAGAGGCACAATAGCAACAGCCCGCCTGCTTAGGTTCAGAAGATTGAGAATGCATTTTATTGAAACAATCAGTCCCTATGACATAAATCGCTGTGCGCCGTGACGAATCCACCAACTCTCTGGGTCCGGCGGCATAATCGTTCATGCTCGCCTATATGTGTGTTCCTATCTGATTTCTCCCTGGCTGTACACCACCGCTACCGTAACTGCACAGCTCTCCAACCCCTGCGAGAGTCAGGATTACCGCGCCGTCTTCCCGCTGACCTCCTTCTTTGCTCCACTAGAGCTATCCTCATCACTTTCACCACCCAGGCTGTACCTCCTATCGGTCCCGAGAATCCCCTCCTCGTGCCCCTCTACTGTCGGCGACTCGACATGGAGGTCGTCCAGTTCCGCCTCGTCAAAGTCCGCGGCCTCTAGGTCTCTGGCGTTCGTCGATCCCCGGCTGCGAAAATCCCGCCTCTGGCTGGTCTGCAAACCGATGGAACTGCCCTGCGAGAGACCGAGATATCCCAGGCCCTTTCTCTTCCGGCGCTCCTTCCAGACAAAGTATCCCCACGCTGCCGCTGCAACTGAAACGATGACCAGGAGGACCTCGCCTGATCGTTGGTAAGCAGCCCACTTGGCCGCCTCGAGCTTCTCCTTCTCGGCCTCCTGGGCAGCGGTGCTGTTGCCCGCTGTGCCGCCAACAGACGTCTCGGGGAGACGTTCGCCGTCCAGGTAGGAGTCCGTGGGCTTGCCGCCGATGCTGCTGATGTCCACGCCCATGAAACGGTCCAGCATGTCTCGCGACGCACGCGACACGTCGAAGGGCACCATGTGGGAGCTGTTGTAGAAAAGCACGTATGTCAGGTTTCGAGCCTCCTGCCAAAAGCCGGCAACTTCTCCCTCGAAGGTCCACTCCCTGCGTGGCGCCCACGTGCCGGGTGATAGCTCGAAGCCTTTCCCGCCGTTCCACTCCATGTTGCCGATGAACGCCTCAGTGCCAAGGTGGTTGCAGATCAGATCCTCCGCGCCGGAAAACAGAAGTATGGGGACCTCCTTCAAAATGTCCGGAAGAAATTTGACAGCCGGGACCGAGTTGGATGCGCGGAAGTGGCTGCCCACGGCTCCGCTGCACTCCGACCACCCAGTGTTCTTGGCCTCGTCGATGTGGAGGGCCTCCACGACGTCCTTCCTGCGCAGGTAAGGGGTCACATGCACCAGATCCGGCGGCCAGTTCATGCCACACGATGGGTAGCTGTCTGTGAGCCGCACATCGTACATATTGACGCACTGCTGTTTGCCATCAGATCCGGGGGAGGTTGTAAATTGCAAGATATCCTGCAGAATGTTCTCGCAGGAAGCGTGGTCGACCTTGTTGCTGTCGACGGCCAGGTCCTTCTGGCAGATTCTATGCTGTACCTCGATCTTCTTGGCCGTCTCGCTGCCCTTCTTGACTATGCCCTTCTCGTATGCGAAATCAAGATACGCTTCGTATTGCTCTGGAGGAGAAATCCACCCGTTGCCGATTAGGAGACCTTTGAGTGCCCACGTGTGAGCCACACCGGGCTTCTTGTTTCGTTCAAGCATGTGCTTCGCAATATAGGGGATGTGCTGTCCGGCGTAGGACTCTCCGGCGATATAGATCTGTACATGTCAGCGTCTCCTCCGATGACCTGTTCACTTCCCGCGTATTGTCTTACATCATCTTGTTCGTACTCGGGGAAGAGGGCGAACCACTTCTCAAGGAACGTGACAAACTGGTCGGCCATCTCATCCAGCTCGGTAACATATGAGTCGGTGTTGACGTAGCTGAACCCGGTACCGACAGGGTTGTCGACGAAAAGCAGGTTTGCAAACTCATGCCATGATCCATCATTCAATGTCAAAGTCTTGTCATCCTTCAGTCGATAGGGACCGATCTCCATCAGACCGCCGTCCTCGGAGCTACACCCTGGGCCTCCATTCAGCCAGATGACCGTTCGTTGTCTATTAGCAATGTGCTGGTTCTGGTAGTGCCAGAAGAAAAGGTTTCCGTTGTGCTCCGGTGTCACTTCGATGTGTCTGTTCAAGAACGAGGGCCGGTCAGCAAGGTGGTCCCTCTCCCCGAGAGGGCTGGGCGGAAATCCAGTGCTTACCCAGCATGCATCTTGATGAAGGGTGTCGAGGGAGCGCCGGGTAGTTCGTGGACAAAGTAGTCCGCCGCGCTCTTCTGCGCGCTCACCGTGTCTAGCCATGGCAGCGCAATCGCAGCGAGGAGGGCTGCCACTGATGGCACCCTCAGCCGCGTGAGGAAAGCCATGGTGGCTCTTCCGGGGTGGAAGGCTGACCCAAACGGGTCCAGGGGCGAGGAAGGGCGACTTTGCTGCTAGGCCTTGTGCGCCGCAGAACTCATCGGCAATGCAGGAGGCGACGGTACCGAAAGGGAGGGTTGTCTGCACGCGAAGATGTCGAATGCCGATGGGTGTTGTTTGTTGAAAGAAGGGTGGTGGAGGGTTTGAAAGATCGACCGCGGTCGGGTCGGATTGTACTGCCCGCTTGTGGTGACAGATCTCACTCCGCAAATGCAGTTATTGGTACAGGGACTCGAGTGTTTGAGCCTCCAGCCGACAGGGGTTGTCTGGAGCTGGCGTGGCCCTACAGGGGACCGACCTGCAGGCGCAGAACAATTTATGGACCCCAGGCTGCTATTTTCGAGATCGAGGGCGGCTGTTTAGGTAGCCGTGTAAGCTTTGGGAACGGCTTGAAACATCGCGGATCAGGATTCTTGACCGATGGAAATCCACCAGTCAGTATTTCCCAGGTGAATGAATAGTTCGGTCAATTCTATTGAAAACTCGGGCGGGTATATGCGTCAGTACATCTGCATCGATGCTGAGTCCGGCTTCCGGGATCTTTCTGGCTGGGCAACTCCTAATGCAGCATGCCGTCTGTCTATTCAACCCCAGATGCAGAGCTCATCCTCGGAACAATATCCAATCGTTGCTAGGCTGAAGGAAGAGATATTCCACGCCTCCCACTTACCTAAAAGGTACATGTGTCCAGTCCCAACGGAATCAAGACGTTGAGGACAGGTCTTGTGGCTGGCAAGAGGAAAGACACATGAAACATCGTCTTCTGGCAATCTGGAAAATTCCCAGAACTCAACATCTGTGATCCCTGTGCAGAAGCACCCGCTGGCGAACCGTTTCAGCTAGCAGCAGTTCCCGACCTGCAGACCTACTGTTAGACTACCTAAGTACCTAGGTGCTCCGTACGGCAAGTGCCAAGGACGGAGCTAAAGCGTCTGGAGCGTGTGGATGCTCAGGGCCAACCCATTCAGGCATGTGGGCAACCTTGGAAGTACCTAGGTAGATAGACAAAATTCGTCCACGCCTTCCTCATTAAACACCTTCACAAGACCCTCCAGTTTGAGCTTCTTGAACATCAGCTCTGTCCAATTTTGTTCCAATCTCGTTAATTCTACACCGTTGTTATTTTACTAGGGAACAGTATTCTTATTGTATCCATCTGACGAAGTTGGTAACGGCGAGGTCGAGAATGGCACCCAACGTCGGCGGCAAGGTGTATATCGTTGAGCATCTTGATCCGGAACTTGGGCCTTGGTCCGAGCTGGAGTATGTTGCCATCGCTGAGGAGTCTCGGGAATCAGGGAGCAGTTTCACCCTCTCGTCCCTGCCGGACGGGTTCAAAGTCCCCGAGTCCCTGAAGGCTATCCCGGTCTTCAAGGCCACGCAGAACAGCGTCGAGAACATCTACGCCGCCACCAAGAACACGGTCTGCCTGCTTGACCCGGCAGCAGAGAAGGATCTATCGCCCGAGGATGCCCAGGAGTTCGGCACATTTCTGTTTGGTGGAATTCTAGGTGGGATTGACACTCCAGTCCCGTATGTCGTCTGACTCGATTCTAATGGCTGTGAGCGGAAAAGGCGATGACCCCCCACGAGGTAATTCTCAAAACATGGTTTGCTGTGTGTGAAATACTGCAAGAGTGTATATTGAGCGTGACTAGATCGGACCTCCGAATTGAGGAAGAAAGGCTTCCCGGGACGCCGACTTGGTCCTGTCCAGATGACTACCGACACGGCCGTGCGGGTGACACGAACGGTGATCCAGCAACAAAGTCAGTGCTTGTTATCTTCCTTCCTCTCTAGTGCGCCATGGGAGCCGGACCGGAGAGAAGCTGACTTGTGAGAAGTCCCTCTGAAGGACATTCCCTACGTCGATCATCCTGAGTTGAAAATCAACGAGCATGAGAGCACCGAGATGCCATTTCGCTACGTCAAGGGAGAAGATGGCCAGCCCATCATGCCCAAGGTATGATTGCACACACACATATATCATGTTTCCATCACTCGAATAGGCACTGATGCTCGACGGCAGGGCATGAGGGAGTTGATCGGAAAGGACGCGGACAAGGCTATAGATGACCTATTTTAGGCGCGTTGTGCTCATTATCTTGCTCTGGGATGGACAGGATTAAATTCAGCGAAAATGACAGCAGGTAGTAAGTTAACATAGGGCTTTCCACACACGACGTCAATGGTAAGACACTCAAGTTTGGTCATTCAGGCCGAGAGGAGCACACTTCGCTGCATCGTATACCAGTCAAAAGAGCTCGTCGAGGCGCACATTTTAGAGGGTTTCCCATAAGAGGGTTTCCCATAAGAGGTAAGAGGATTTCCCATAACAGGTAAGAGGGTTCCCCATAAGAGGGTATCCCATGAGAGGGTATCCCATGGGAGGGTGTCCCATAGGAGGGTGTCCCATAGGGGGTTGTCCCAGAGGGAGTTGTCCCAGAGGGGTTGTCCCATACAAGGTCATCATACTTGAGGCCCTCCTTATCTTATCATGCCGGACCCCACCGCGTACCTTGCCCATGACAACCTCTAACCCTGGACGTGGTTTATTGTAAGACTGTCGCTGAAATCTCGAGGAAAGTTTCCCTGGTTTCGAGAGAAGTTCTCTTTTTTTGTGACCGGCTGTGGCTGGCCAGACCTTATAGCATAACACCAAGAGTCATGGGGTCCATTTCACCTCCGCTCCTCAAGATTGACCCACCTCTGGTCAACTCGGCGAACCCTTGGGCGACCAGTCTCGAAGATCTCAAGGCACTTTACGAATGCCCCAACATCGGTGCTGTAACTACTCGGACGTCTCTCATCTCGGGCTTTGCACACGACCTATCGAGGCATCAATTCACCCTCTTCGACGTGGTCACTCATCAGTCCGAGCAAGACCGTACCAAATTGAAGGGCCATGAGAGTGCAAGTCTCAATACACTGGGGTATAGCCCCCACACCCTGGCAACCTACCTCGGGTTCATAGGGCAGATAGCAAAGGCGCCTTCTGCTCGGCCAGACAAAGGTTTTATCATCTCTGTTACTGGCAGCCCCGAGGAAGTCGCACAATGTTACTCCCTCGTCAGACAACTACAGGAATATGTTCCCTTTCCACTTGCCATGGAGATCAACCTCAGCTGTCCTAACATCCCGGACAAGCCACCACCGGCCTACCACGGCGACTCTCTGAAGTCCTACTTGACAGCCTTGCAGGAGCTTGTATCGGAGCCAGACATCGCGCGTATCCCGTTTGGTCTGAAGACCCCACCTTATACACACGCAGCTGAATACGTGGAGCTCTTCTCCGCCCTCAAGTCCTCGGCGCAGCAGGGCCAGGACGGCGTGTGTCCTGTCTCGTTCATAACAGCAACAAACACCCTCGGCTCATGCCTGGTCCTCGCCGACCCTGAAGTGACTGCGTCCAGCGACCCTGCGCTACCTGCACAGGGCATCGGTGGGCTGGCCGGGGCACCATTACATCCCCTAGCTCTTGGTAATGTGAGGACCATTCGGAGGATGCTGGATGAGGCTGGAAAGGGGCTGGCCCATATTCAGATCATTGGCGTGGGCGGAGTCTTGGACCCAAACGGGTACAAGAGAATGCGAGCTGTGGGTGCCGACATCGTCGGCGTGGGCACAGGTTTGGGACTCAAGGGCGTGAGCGTTTTCGGCGACATTCTCAAGGGCGTTTGACCATGGCGCAAAAATAGCCAGCTTCAACGGTTCACTGATGGTTTGCGAGAATAATCAGCAGTGATTGCAATGGCAAACATGCATCTAATTGACAGGACAGATGAAGCTGCACACTGCACTGATCCATCTGACAAGCACGGCAATGGGGGTGTTGGCTGCAGGAGCTCTGGAATGGTGCTGGCTGCTTCCAGAAACATGGGGTGGTGATTGGTCAGGAACAGCAGGGGGCCCACCCCAGCCAGGAGACAATGGGTGAGGCTGCGTGTAGAATGGCAAGCTTTCTGACCGTTCCCTTACTTATGCTTGCCTCGTCGATCCTATTGTGAATATTTGCATCTCAATAGGTCGTCCGTTTGGCGGGGTCACTTGAGTATTTCTACCCGGGCTTTATCAAGCACGTTCCTTTCTGATCCCTCCTCCGTGGCTGGCAATACTTTCTTCCTTCTTTCTTGCCACGCAACTCAACAGTCCCAACTCTGCCCCGTCTCTCGACTTTTGCGACCTGACGTGTTGACACCTACATTTTTACTCAAACAGTCTTGCATCTCCTCAACCGAAGCACCTGCCAACACGAACGCCTGTCACTGATACAGCGAACATGTCCGACTTTGGAGACCCCGATGACATGCTGCTCGCCCTCGCGGGCGGGGGCGATGGATCCTCTGATGAGGCATCTAATGCCGGCAGCCGTGGCCACAGCCGCAGCCGTAGTCGCAGTCGCAGTCGCAGTCGCGGTCGGGGCCGCAGTCAGTCTCGCAGCCAGAGCCGAAGCCGCGGTCCTGAACGATCACAGAGCGCCCAGCCTGCGGAGCGCTCGTCTCCAAGGAGCCCTGCGACAAAGAAGACTCCCGCGAAGAGGTCTCAAGGACGCAACAAAGCTGAGTCCGAAGATGAGGGTGAAGCGTGAGTTCCCAGTTCTGTCTTAACTCTCGCCATCACCCCGATCTAGGCTGCATCGCTTGGACTCTCGCATGTCACTTGCCATTTGCGCAGCGTCGCTAATCTGTGGCTTCCTCTCAGCTCCGATCCCGGTACTCCTCGCTCGCAGTCTTCAGTGCCCATGGACGAATCCGACTCGGACGCGGAGTCCGATGCGCTCCAGGGCAAGGAGCCGGACGAAGGCGAGAACAAATACCCGGTCGAGGGACTGTACAAGAGCTACGAGGAGAAGGAAGAGATCATGGCCATGCGAGAAATCGAGCGAGAGAGGATCCTTGAGGAGAGGCATGCGGAGAGGAACCGAGCCAAGACCCTGGCAACGTTGAGGCAGATGGTCCAGAACACAGAGGGAGAGAAGCACAAGAAGCGCAAGGCTGGTGCTGCTGATCTTGAGGACGCCGACCATAAGTCGTCCCGACCTCGCACCACGGCAAAGACCACGAAATCGGCCCCTACAGCCCTCGATAACCTCAAGCGTGCGCGGGCCGAGAAGCAGGATCGCCGTCGCAAGGACGAAGAGCGACGCCGAGACCGCCGATCGCCTTCTTACCGAAGCGGTTCCAGCCGTAGCCGCAGTCGCCACTCCGACGATAGTGACGTGGAGTGGGCTGGACCTTCCAAGAAGCGATCAAAGACTCCAGAGAGGGCCCTGCCTGCTGAGCTCCGAGACATCGAGAGATGTCGTCTCAGTCGCACGCGCTTCGCCAAGCTCAACTTCTGGCCAGGTTTCGACGAGACTGTGAGGGGCTGCTACATACGAATCCACATTGGTCCAGATCCTACCACGAGAGCGCCTGTGTATCGGATGGCGGTCATCAAAGGTGAGCTATGAAGTTGTGCGGAGTGCCGTGCTGTTGCTGATGGGTCATAAGGCGTCACCACCGGCCGGCCATATGCCGTTGAGAACGAGCAGCACAAGACCATTGTCACAGATCAGTACGTGGTCGCCGCGCATGGCAAGGCCGAGAAGGAATGGCCCTATATTGCTTGCTCCGAGAGCCCCTTCACTGAAGTAAGCCCGTCCCAATCTTCGAATCGCAGCACCCAGTCTAACAGGCAACAGGCCGAATGGAACCGCTATCAAATCGTGTGCGGAAAAGACGGCATAAACTTACCCAAGAAGCCAGAGCTGACACAAAAGGTCGACGATATCAACAAATTCCTCAACCGCAGCTGGACCGATGAGGAGCTATCAGAGAAGCTCCACCGCCAGAACACGCTGCGGGACAAGTTCAGCGGCGCCGAGCGGGCGAGGCTGGAGCAGGACGCCGCCGAGGCACGCCGCCATGGCAACACCGCGCTCGCGGACGAGCTGCAGGAGAGGCTGGACAACATGCCGGCGCCCCGCCTCGCCTTTTCGACCTCGCTGAAGAAGGCCGCCCCGGCCAAGCCCAGCGGGCCGACGCAGCAGGACCGCCTGGCCGAGAAGAACCGACTCAACCGGCAGCTCAACGCGAAGCAGGTGCGCGAGGCGCAGATAGCGGAACGGCGCAAGGCGCGGGAGTCGCTCGCGGACAAGGGGGGAGGCGGCTCGGACGCGGACGTCGGGGACCCGTCGTCGCGCCGCGCCAACATCAAGAGGAAGTTCCCGGTCAGGACGCAGGACGGCGGCGACTCGGCCGCCGGCAGCGGGGCCAGCACCCCGGCCAACGGCAACCCCAAGCTTGGCGCGGAGAGCGCCGTGCCGCCGCACGTGGCGAAGCTGCGCGAGCAGCAGGAGGTCGCCGCGAACGGCAAGGGCGGCGTGCCCAAGATCCACCGGGCGCTGACGGACGACGATATCATCGGCTCTCTGGACCTGGATATTGACGTTGAGATTTGAAGGGGGCATGTATAGGGGCCGGTGTGGGATGTTTCGAAAGTTTGCGTGGTCAGTGAAAGGGATGAGCAGGTGAGGGGACGATCGCTTCTCCTGTGCGGGGAATGAAACAGTCCAGATAGTCTGAAGTTTGCCTGCGGACAAGAGTCTTCCTCCTCGTGTCTAGGGTTGAATGGGGTCGAGTCAAGTTCCCGTGGCGTTGCCTGCATCAAGACAAAATGATTATATTTGCAGCACCGGCGTTGGAAAATCACAGGAAGGCATGGTCGACTGTTGGTTCAGGGAAAAGCAAGAAGAGAGTAGACACTAGATCTGCTATCGAAACGTATCTTCCACTACAAACCTCGGTGTGATGATTAATCTGACTTCCACGAGATGAGGCGATGTAGGAAATGCTTTAGGGAAACTACTACATGCTCCTACGGATGCGTGCGAGAGAGAAAAGGCCCCCAGTTCATTTTCAAGCAGGTCCCTAGAACGCCATTCATTCTAAACACGGCCCCACATTCTGGTCCCATTTGTCTTTTTTTTAAAAACCAACCCGTGTATCCCAACTCAACCGATCCCGTTGTGCAGGTGAGGCAATCAGTCTATGTCATTCATTATTGTCTTCTTCATTCGCGCAATGTCTGGTTCATGTTCTCCTTTCTACTGTCAATTTCTGCAGCTCATCGTCCATCATCCCCTCACCCACCCCATCCATCTACACCAGCGTCGCGGCGGTGGCCGGGGTACCGGCCGATGCGGACTTGCGCCCGCGGGGCTCCTCCTCCGAGTCCTCGTCGCTCGGCGGGCGGCTGTCCTCTTGGCGGAGGTTCCTCCGGCTCTTGGTCATCTGCCTACTGTCAGCTTCCTGACATTTCGAGTTCATAAAATAACGAGTGTAAATGGTAGGGGTTGAACAGGCAAATCAAAGCTGTCACTCACCCAGCCACGTACACCCCCGATGAGTCCGAGGGTATACCCGGTGATGAAATCATTCTGTGTCCTGCCGTCGGCACCGGGAGACCTTGGGCCCAGGGTCGACATGGACGGACTCGAGGGGATGTCGCCCAAGCCGCCGTTGGCGGCGGCAGAGGAACTGGGGCCGCCCAGCGTCTGCGGCGCAGGGCTTTGGGGCCTGCTGGCGGGCCAGAACTGGCGGAACTCCTTGCCGAGCTCCTGGCCGGTGGTCGACCAATTGGAGCGGATGTTATCGCGTAGGTCCTGCACGTGGCGCTTGAGCTCGAGCTCGTTCTTCTTGAGCCAGCTGACGTTGAGCTCCTGGCGCGAGGTGCCGCGCTTCAGTTGGCGGGCTATGTATTTTTCGTAGTCGCGGACGATCCTGTTGGAGAAAGGGAGTCACGGGTTAGTCACAGAGTTCATTTAATTTGAGTGCGGCGTGTCTTCTTACTTGGTGATGATCCCAGTCGTGCTCACGCCCTCGGTTCTTTGCGTCACCAGGAACTTGCCCTCCTTCTTGATAGGCGCGTAGATATCGTCGCCCTCGTCGGCCCCGTAGGGCAGGTCGTCGTGCGCGACGTAGTCGATCTTGTGCTCTGACAGGAATTCCGGGGTCACGATCCAAGGGCAGTTCTCGACCACCTCGTCCACCCACTTGCAGTGGCGCACGGTCTCGGCGCGCTCCTTGCCCGAGAGCACCGTCAGGCCCTTTCGCTTGTGTGTCTCCTCATCGCCAGTGACTCCTACGAGGAGGTACACGTCGGGGAAAGCCTTCTTGGCTTGCTCAAGCTGGCGCATGTGCCTGCATGTTGGGAAGAGTGTCAGTAAGCTGCCTGCGTATCATATGGGGCCATTGGATGGGAATTACGCACCCAAGGTGGAACAAATCAAACACTCCGTCGGCGTAGACCCTGACGGGCCGCCCAGCAGGGGGTGAATTCGTCTTGTATCCCACGGGGTGTGTGAGCTTCCCGATAGGAGGGGGCGGCATGCGCTCCTCGTCCTTCTTGCCGGCAGCGTTGTTGGCGGCCGCCTTGCCCCTCAGGGTGCTCCTCCTGGAGACGCGGTCGGCGATGTCGACGCTGGCCTCGGTGGTGTCACTGGGCTCGCCGGGGTCGACGGAGGCCTCGGCCGCCTTGTCGGAGGAGCTGTTGTTGCCGCGTTGGCGCTTGCTGGGAGGGTGTTGTGAGCTGCTGGAGTCGGCCTTGCGGTGGCCCTGTGAGGGAGCGCCAGAGGACTCTGGGGCGGTGGTGTCGCCCTCCTCGCCGGATGCGTCGCGGGACTCAGCTTGGAGCTGGGCGTCCATGGCAGACTGTACGCTTTTCGGGTCGGCGAGGTCGGGCGAGGACGCAGCGGCGGCGGCCCGCTTGCGCTTGCTACCGCCTTGGTTTGTGCTGGGCGATGACATGGTTCTGGGGGTGTGGCAGCTGGTGTGGCTGTGGTTTTGGTTGTGGCCCTGGGGCGGGTGCTGCAAGCGGACTGGGAGCAGTGCTGTGAAAAGCTGTTTTGTTTAAGCTGTGCAGTGCTGTTGCGGCATAAATACAGGACCACACTCGATGCTCGAATAGAAGGGCTAGGAAGGATGGGTGGATAGGTCGAGTCGTGGGAGGGGGGTGGTCGTTGGATGGATAAGATAGGGTGGATGATTCGGCGTGCTTCTACAACAAGGTATGCGAGTGGGTGTAGTCCGTCGGGTGGGTCTTGTGTGCCTCTCGAGGGATGAGGATGACGGACGGCCGCTTCGGCGAGCGCAGCTGGCGCACGATGCCGGAGAGTTTAATGTGTGGATCGCTGTGCCTCGAACTACCGTGCTCGATTGCTCGCAGCCTTGGTCCTGCCCGTTTGCCTGTGAGATGCGTGTTTCTATGCTGCCCAATCCACTCGTGTCACGTACTTGATATAGCGCGGGAGACGTCACCGAGCGGCTGTCACAAGCTTCGATACAGCTCTGGGGCGCTGGCGGGGAGGTATGGCGAGGAAAAGGGCCGGATGCAATCTTGAGGTGTTGATCATCAGTCAATTGAGGGTCAATGGATAGGACACTACACAGTAGGATATTATGTGCGAGAGAGGGAGCCCACCAGGTAAAAGGGGGATTCTCTTGTCTCGTGGGTAGGGAGGGATGGAATTTACAGCTCAATTTCGATGGCCAAGGTCCTGTTCCAACACTTCCAACACGCGTAGCTAACTGTCTAAGTGCTGGCCAGGTGCCAGGTGCCGTCGTTGCTTGGTTCTTGGGTTAAAAGTCGCGGTCAGGCGTATCCCTGCCCCAAATTTTAAAGTGCCCGGCTGAGAATGAGGATAGATTGACGGCACAAGGAGAGGCATATGTCATGGGCAAAGTCGCGTCATCCGCCATCCGTCATCCCTACCTCGCTACTCCAAAAATCCCCAGCTGGAGAACTTGAAATGTTGGCCTGTCTCACACCCTCTCTGGGCAGTCTGGCTGCAAGCTCTGCCAGCCCAGCCCGTGCATTGTGGCTTGCTTTTGACCTCGCCCGTCACCGTGATTGGCCGCCCCCACGTTTGATCCTGCTCTCTGAGGTGTGCAGGTGTGGCTGCCTCCAGACCTAAAAATGGTTGAGGAATGAGTGTGGGCAGATTTGCTCGGTGCCCGGGTTGAGGTTGTACAATCCCCCAGAAGCAGGAATTGCCCCTGTGCCTGAGACCTGCGCTGCGCATGGACCGGATTTCAGTAGACTACGTGGTGTGGTACAGATGCACGTGAGGCAATTCAGACGACATCGCACGCATCAAGACGTGGTCGGTTCCTCGTCATTTCTCGCCGCCTCGTCTTGCGAACCGGAACATCTCAGTCGTAGCCAGCTGGCGCCACTGAGACCCTGCAGGACTGCAGTTGAGGATGTTGTCTCACTACCGTAGCACCGCGCTCACAGCTGTGGCAACCTCGTCCCACGTCCTATACGATCCGCTGAGATCCCATCGATTGTCCCGGCACTCGATCATTCAATCTCAAGGAACAAAGACAGACGTGTGTTTTGTGCAGGCTCCGGCCTGTCACAATTCACACGATATCCCATAGCCAATGGGGTGGTCCAATCCCACACAACTCTACCAGGCGCCGTCCTACGATTTTTATCCCACACGTGTTGCTGCTACACGAGGCTATGCCTATAGAGAACTTGTAGTGTATGCAGTGCGTATAAGAGGTATGCATGTTCTACAATGCTGTCTAATGCTGTCACTCGTCTCTACTCATCTACAATGCAGCCCAATCGACGCATGCCAATTACATATCCAGCTCTGTCACATCTTCCTTTTGCGGTCTCAGCTCGTCTCCTAGGGGCACATCTCCCTTGGGAAAAACGTCATATCCAACCATAACGCCAGAAGTCATTGGTATAACCATCCTCTACCTCACACAATCCTTACGCCTTCTTGACACGGTGCCGCCCGCAGCGGGTCGTGTTCCTCGGGTTGCTCATGTAGCAGTGTGCCCGCGCGTCCTCCCCAGGCTTGGGAACGAACTTGTCCCTGACCGAGCAGTACTCGTGCGTCTCCGGCACCCACTCGCGGATATGCTTGTGGAGCTCGCAACGGCTCACGCCGCACTTCCTGCACAGGCCCTTGCCGCGCACCCGCATAGCCGCGAGGCCGGCCTTGTCGCCCGCACCTAGCGTGTTGGTCGTCGCCGCGCTGGTGCTGCCGCCTTGGGAGCCTGCGATGGGCCTGCTGGCGAGGTGCCACGCCCACTCCAGCTCGTTGGGCCCGTCGCGCCGCGAGCTCAGCGGCACCGACCCGTGCATGCGCCGGTGGATGGCGTAGAAGTGGCTGTTGGTGAGTCCCAGGCACGCCGAGTCAATTGGGTCCAGGAAGTCGAAGACGGCGTAGTGCAACTCAGGAGGGATCGTGGACAGCGTCAGGTTGCCCGAAGAGGGCCGCTGCTCAGGCGGGACGGGCTCGCAGTCCGTGACCGAGTACGAGCGGCGCGGGGCGCCCAGCTTCGGCCTACGAGGCTGAGGTGCCCTGCTGCTTTCGAGTGGTGTGACAGAGTCTGCGCTCTCATTGTGCACGTTCTGTGCGTTGGAAGTTGGAACAGACGCATCCTGAGCCTTTGCCTCCTCGGCAGCTCCCACGGCGCCAACCGTATTCTGGGTCGGCACAAAGGAGGTAGAGGCGTGTTGCTGAGGTTGGGGCCTCGTGATGGTCAAGATCTGTGGCCCCAATGGGATGTGCTCGTGTGTGGTTCGTGACCGTTGAGGAAGTCTCCTGGCGGTGTGTGGGTTTCTTGCCAAAACTTGCTCTTCTCGGGTGAACAAGCCAGAGTTCTGCCTGGAGAGGGGCGTGAAGCCCTTCGAGATCCCTTGAGTCAGGGTGGGCCCCTGGGAGTAATCACTTTCCACCTTCATGTTGGGTTGGTATGCGCTGGAAAAGCTTTGACTTGATTGTGAGCGTTGTTTGTCTTCTTGTTCTTGTTGTATGTTGGAATGGTGATGGGCTTATAATGTGGACCGGCCTCAAGTGGTGCTTGGTGTCTGACGTAGTGCTCAAGTGGCTTCCTGCTGGCTGGTGGGGACGGGAATCTGGGGTCCCGTTGTGGATATATATGTCAAGGCTTGGCCACACCGGGGCAAGCGAGGATATCGTATTACGATGTACCGGTGGTATGCAAGTCAGGGGCTAGGCGCACCGACAACGGTTTCCTGGAGTTTCGATGGAGGTCTCCTCACTAGCGACACCATGGGGTCTCCGGGGGGGGGGGGTCCGAGGTAGGAGTTGTGTGTTGTTTTTCTACAGATTGGCGGGTGAAAGCGGAATGGAATGCTCAAAAGGGAATGATTGTTCTCGTAGGAGTATGGCAGAGATGATGTAGGTTGGTTGGTTGATGATCCTGGGGTTGGAACGACAAGAGGTTAAAAGAGATGGAGGGTGGCGTTGAGTGAAGAAACGAACCACGAGGCCTAAGGGTCTGTCGAGGCGTGGTGTGATATCCGCTCTGGCGGATGCAGGAAGATGGGAAGAAAGAACGGGAGTGGAGCGGCAAGGGCGACAGGCAGGATGACCAACTGGGCAGGAGGCTCGAGTTGGGCTGGAAAAAGGGACCGAGACCGCGAGCAGCGCCCGCGAGATTGTTCGCGGGGAGGCGAGACTCAAGAGGCAGGGAAATTTGATGATCACTGCTTCTCCGGACGGGCGGTTGACAGTGCGACACTTGTCATGCTCAGGTTCACGGCAGAAAGAGATTCGTAGGAGAGATATGAAGAGCACAGATCCTCCGGCGCTGCGTATCTCGTCAAAAAGCTGTGACGAAAGGGAAACCCCAGCTTGCACTGATCATCGTGATGACCAGCCAGTAAGGAAAAACGGTGAGGGGCGGAAAACTGGAGCCTCTCATCTGGGGGCGAGCCCTTCCGCGCTCGCGCCGTTTCCAGTTCGGCGGGAGCCAGGCGAGGCACTGGGCGCTGGCAACACACGATCCCGGCGCGAAGAGGCTGCCAGGCCGCCAGGCTGGCACAAACGGCTGACGATTGTCCGCTCGACGTTGCCAGGGCTCAGGGGTAGACCGGGCAGCCGGGCAGGATGACGAAGGAAATCAAGGGTTCGTTCCCCCACGCGGCGAGCGCCAAGCCAATTCGGCATGGTTATCGCTTGTTCGTGTCTGGTTCCATCGGACCAGGCCGGACCAGACCCTGTGTTCGAGAAGGCAGAGAAGGCAGGGGACGCAGCGAGAAGCGCTGTGAACAGTGCTCAAGTCCGGGCCGAGCGCCGTTCGCATGCCTCGGATTTGCGAGCTGGTGCACATCTTTGGCCTGTTGCTTAGTGCGTTGGGGGTTTCCTGATGGAGAAGTTTCATCCAGGCGATGGCGCGATGACTGAGTCGATTCCCAGCACTGCGTAAAAGCTTGATTGGCTTTGCAAGGCTGATGGATGTTGATGCCCCAGGTGTGAGCCTTGAAGAATGCGGACGAGCGGTCTGTCTGGTTCTGCAGTGATCGTGTCAGTTTTTGAGAAGTGGTGGCATTACGTCTCATGTTGTCGTCCGCCTTGCGGTTGATGTTCTCGTTGATCGTTCATGGCGCGCGACTCGCTAGCCAGCCGTTGACCAAGGCATGAAAGAACAGGCGTGTCCGAGCGGCTTCAAGCGGCTTGAACAGTTGTGGCAGTTGCAAGTGTCGCGTGACTACTCCAGTCACCTGGCCGATATTTCGCAAGCTTAGTAGTAGAACAAAGGGCAGTCGCTCAGCCGGCTAGACTGTGAATGGGGGATTAGTAACGGTAAGTGATCATGGTCCATTTATCAATTGCATGGCATGGCATGGCATGGCATGGCATGGCATGGCACTGTGCTGATATTCAAGAGTCCAGCCGGAACCGAGCCTACGGAACCGCCGAGGGTGAGCGAGCGTGAGGGGTCTGCATCCCAGCTCCGGGTGCAACACAGACTCGCTGACTGGCAGAGCCGCCAACCTTATCATTCCGGCCGTTCATAGGCCATTGATGGAACAAGGTTGTGAGCCGAACGACCGAGATCTGTGCCACCTAGAAAAAGCAGTCCACGCACGTTGGCAGGAATGGGCCGTTGTGGTGGCGAGACAAGGCTGCAGCAAGTCTTGGTGATGGCCGGGGCCCGCTGACAGCCTGCTGTCGCTTGGTGTTCTGGTGTTGCGACTTTCCCCCAGCTGCCCAGTCACCAGACCCGCCCCCCAGCAGCAGGAAGCAGAGATGGGCCCACTCGATCGCCGTCCCAAAGAGGGGCCCCGTTATGTCCCGCGCCGGCTGCATCGCCACCCCGTCCCCGGATGGAGTCCAGACCATGCAAGCTGGTTTAAGTGACGAGTCGGAACCGTGAAGTGCCCATCTGTAGATATATAGGACGTGTCGTGTCTTCGGCTGCTCGTCTGAATGCTCGGGGCGCGAACTGTAAGTGCTTCTCCGGCTCTGCATCTTCACATGCATGCTGCATGTCCTCGAGGGCTGCAACAGAAGCAGCTTTCCCGCGAAAGTCACCAGAGCCAGACCAAAAATGGGGTGAGGCAGCTGTCAAATACATGTTGTGCAACCGTCTCAACTGTTGTAGGTTGGTCGATCCCGGAAGCTTAAACGACTAGGTACCTAGTAGTAGTTCGCAATAGGAAAACCGACAACAGGAGCTCTTTCAGTAGGATAGTATCGTATGGGATACCCTACTGTGGGATAATCTCCAGCAGGACAGCCTCTACTGGGGCAGCCTGCCATAAGATAATCTGCCGTAGTAGGACTTCTAATGGGATAACCCTCCAGTGGTACAAGTTCTGATGGGATAGACTACCTATGACCATAGGATAAACTGCTGCAGAATGCAGGTCTCACAATCCGCAAGCGTTCCCGGTGGCTGCCACCTGCAGGACGCCCCTTGATCGGACCCGACCTGGCCCACACCTAGCTAGGTTCTTGCCTCACATAGGTCGAAGGGCAGGGCAAGGCAGATGAGAATACAGATTCCTCCCAACGTCGACTCCCCCGGTCGTTCCTTGTGTAGGTAGAGGTCTATGTGTTGTCGCTGGTGCTGGCGAAGGAGGACTCTCACTGGCCAATCTCTCCTTCGCTCTCACTCTTACCGGTTATTCAGGGAAATGGGCAATACCGGTTGATTGAATCTGAGGCAAGTATATCCTGATGACTGCTCAGGGCAGTCTCCTTTGCGGACATGATCATAACAAGTCCAAAGGCGTTGGGGATTGCTAGGACGTATCTCACACAGCGTCACGCGATGTTGACAGAGCCAAGCAGTCATGCAAAATGGTAAGTTGCCATGTTAACGCCGAGTACAATAGTAAGCAATACTTGTACAACAAATGTACCCAACCTAGATGTCCAGTGTCTGCTCCTCGGCAATGCGATACCTGTCCAACAGGAGTCCAATGTCCCAGCCCTCATGCCTCTGCTCGGTTGATGTCCCTCCTTGATATGTCGAAACTCCATGCATGCAATTGCATTTAGACAGGATGGCCGAGCCACAGCGGCTTCGCCACATTGCGCCGGACGTGTAGAGAGAGATCATTGCCAGCGGCTTATGAAATACGACCCAGATCCGTTGTTGATGAACAGTTCGAGTCAGCACCAGATGGCACACATATCCTGTTGCCCATGCGTCCCCAAGACTTGCGGTGATCACGCCCCACAAGCATCACCCTCTCGTAGGTTGCCATAGCTCACCAGCTCTTCACAGCGACACCCAGATCAGCATGATGACGACGTCCATGCCCTTTGCGTCCCCACCCTCGTACTTGTAGCTCCACATGCCGTCCGTCTCCTCGTTCCAGTAGGCTCCGCTTGCCGAGTGCATGCCGCGGCGGCCGACATGGGGCTTGCCGTCCGTGGCGGTGGCGGTGCTCGCGGGCTCGGCGGCCGGCTCCTTAGATTCCTCGGTGGTGGACGTGCCGGTCGAGGTGGAGGTGCCCTGGGCCTTGTTGAGCTGGGAGGTGGGCACGAGGTGCTGCACGATGGTGCTGGTGACGGCGAACTTGTACGCCGGGGCGGCGGCCTTGTCGGGGGTGGACTCGGAGATCACGGCGCGGAGGATGTTGTTCTATATCAGGGGGCGAGCGAGTTGTCAGCAATGAGAGTCGATGCAAGGCGGGACGCCCGCGGAGGGGCAGGCCGTGACAGCTTACGATGATGTTCGAGTTCCATTCCGCCGTCTTGGCATGGTCGTAGTACTCTGCGCTGCCGATGGCGCTTTGGCAGGCCTGTCACAACTTCGTCAGTCTTGTCGTCTTCAAAAGAGCAGAGGCGGTGACGGCGTCTTCCTGCCAGGAGTGGCTGCGGGCTGAGGACGTACATCGTTGGCGATCTGCTTGAGTCGGTTCAATTGAACGGGCTGTCACGAGACGCTGGTGTTAGAGCTTGTCTTCCTCCACGGGAGAGGTGGCGGTGGCAACGAACCGGCGTGGCCTGCTTCTTCTCAGACATGGCTTCTGTTTGGATGTGGTCGTGAAGGGTGGAATAGGGGTAAGGAGGGGTCTCTGAGAGCGACTGAGGTTAGCACCGTGAAGTCGATCTGGGGCGGAGGTGATGGATGGCGGTTGTAAGTGACTGGGTGTCTCAAGGCAGATGTGATGTTTGACAAGGCTGTGTTTACGGTGAGACCTTGGTATACCTGTCGGTCTAGATGTTTAAGCTAGCAGGTGTTGGTTATCGCAGGCTGAGCGAGGCTGGCTGGCTGGCGGGCAATCACAGATCAGATGCCAAAAGGAGGAGCTCCACTGTTGTGTTTGGATCCCCTCCGCGTTTCCAGACCTCCTCAGAGGCCCGTGCAGCGCAGCTTACGTCCCCCTGTAGTCAACAACTGTCGGCTGGCAAAGCAACGGGACTATGCCTGCTTCTGCTTTACATGCGCTGCTTACATACGCCATGCTGTGCTGTGGTATGTACCGATGTACATCCGGTGGTGTGTGATACAGCCCCCCAAGCCAGATGCCCAGAGGCGGGAGCTGGCCGGAGATCCTGGTCTCAAGGTAGCGCCTTCACTACGTGCAGAACCGAGGCAGGAGGCGACAGTACGAATCATGCCTCCAGGACGTGCCCACGTGCACCCGAAGGAGTAGGTGGGACCCCTGCTCCCCTCCCTTGCTGCAGACCTGGGGCTCGATTGAGTTGCATCGCGCAGCTGTTCCCAGCCTGAGGTGCTTCTGATGCCGTCTTTGTCTCCATCTCAGAGACTTCGCCTTACTCTTTTGCTCTTGTATTACGTACAAACCCTCCCGCGAACCATCTGAGAAACGAGTCCTTATTAACCGTGCTGCCTCCAAGTCGCTCGTTCAGAGACTGCTGCTCATCCAAGCCCTCGAGCTCCGCGTCAATTGAATCTGTTGTACGGAGCGTTCCGGTCCAGCTTCGGCCCCAGCCACTGCAGTCTCGCCTCGAGCTGCGGGTAGAAATTAATATCCGTGGGACAACCACAACGACAACCGTTTCGACCCCGCCACTGCCGCCCACCTTTCGACATTCCAGATAGCCATCGTCATGTCGAGCCAGCCCCTGCTCCAGACCGCGCCAGGTACTTTCCCGCCCGTGGGAGCTGCTTGCCGCGACCGTTCAACCAGCTGACGTACCTGTTTCTCGTAGGCAAGCGGATTGCCCTCCCCACACGTGTCGAGCCCAAAGTCTACTTCGCCAACGAGCGGACTTTCCTGTCATGGCTGAACTTCGCCGTCATCGTCGGCGCCCTCGCCGTCGGCATGCTTAACTTCGGCGACAAGGCCGCCAAGATATCGGCCTTCTGCTTCACCGGCGTCTCAATCGCCACGCTGATATACGCACTACGGACCTACCACTGGCGAGCGAAGTCCATCAGGGTGCGGGGACAGGCCGGCTTCGACGACAGGTTCGGACCCACGGCGCTGGCCATCCTGCTGTTGATCGCGGTGGTGGTCAACTTCGTGCTGAGGATTGTGGATTCCTCCAAGGAATCTTCCAAGGGGCACTGAGTCGACCACGAACTCGATCAATCGAGACATACCAAGATCAGTGGCGCAAGATTTGCCCACACGTTCAGAAGGCCATGGATGCGGTGCTCTCCGAAGCTATGCCTTGGCGAGACCTCTCGGCGACGTAGCTGATGTCGTTTTCGTCTGATCAGAAAGCGCTGACTTTCCCCGAAGGAGCATCGAAGAGCTTGAGGGATGATGGGTGCGGCTGCAGGCACATGGAAACTCGAAGTAGAGCATTGGCGACCTCAGGACCACCGGGTCACCACAGGAAGACTTAGTTTGAACCTCTCGAGGCTTGTGTTCGTTCGATTCAGGCGCGAGAATTTTGTGCGAATAAGTTGTGCGAATAAGCTGTGCGAATCAGTGCAGGGTAGTCGACTTGCATTCAGCGTGGGAGGCACGCATCCGGGCGGCGTTATGATTTCATAGAGCGCAAGGAAATGGCACGCAGCATTCACATACGACATACATTGGATCGATCCTATATAATGGTACGGCTCGGCCGCTCCCCTGTTGGACGATGTGCGTGACAGCGCCCTTAGACATGTACTTACTCTTCCCAGTCTAGCTCTAGTATTATCATAATCTTGTGTACCTGTTCAGCGACCAGAAATAGAGCTTCCCAGTTCATGGTTGCATATTACAGTATTGCACGCGAGAGAGCGCTCAACTAATCTACACGTGCCCTTGGACTACTGATGCCTGGATTGCCCGACCAATCTGAGCCACGAATACATCTTCGCTGATGGCAAGTTCCATGTCTCGCATAGCCAGCTTAATGTGTACTGCCTTGTCCCCTCCATGGCCCTGCTCCATGTACATAATCAAGCCTCCGCCCTGGCCCAAGGGGACAGACGACCTTAGCTTCGCCATGAAAAACGTTCGTCTTAGCATCGTGGCCAGATTCTTATACCGCGCTCGATGATGTGTTGCAGCCAGCCCCGCCGGCTGGATTTCCACGATTACACACTCATCATCGCCCATAAACCTTGTATGGCTCGGCTCGTCACGGTCTGCGCCAACGAGGACGTCGGTCGACTGCGCTACCTATAGCTGATTGAAAATAGGTATATTGGCAAAGTCGACCTACCAGACAATAACATTGGGGAACGCTAGGTGGAGCGCGCGAAGGAGATGATCAGCGTCCCTGATCTTGCGTCTACCCGTGCAGGCAATGAGGGTGACCTTGACGAACTTGGAGGCGCCGATTCCACCGGGCGGGTACAGTACGCCATAGTTGTGCAACTTCCACCTCGTGAAGTCCTGACCACGCCTGAGTAGCGGCAGTTCGGGACGTCGTACTGGTCGATCTGCGACAACGGGTTGCTACTGCCCGGGAGCGGCATGATGGCTGTGTGGGCGGACGAGAGGGCTTCTGCTCTAGTTTTGTCCTCGAAGATGTCCTTGAAGCGTGTCGGTGTCAACCCGGCGAAGGAGGACCGTAGATCGTATAGCGGGCCTTCGGGCAACTCGTCTAGGAAGATGAATTGTGTCCTCGGCAGGTCTGCTGTTATCGTGACGAACGAGTCCCCTTGGCGGATGTCGCTGCTCATGCGCAGTATGCCTACGCTCAACGTCATGGACATCTTCTCCATGCGGCTGTCTAAGAAGCTTCTGGTGCCCTCGCGCTTGATCAAGATTGTGTAATTGGACTGCTTTGCTTGTTGCTGTTCGACTAGCAAAGACTGAAGCAGGTCTTTGGGTTTCCAGCCAATATCGAAATAACTGTCGAAAACAGCACCCGGACCCGACTTCCTCTGCATCTCGTCGGAGTTGAACAAACTTCTCGGTGACTTCTTCGACGAGGGGCTAGTATCACATCCAAAGGAGAAGCGCTTGTCCTCCTCATCTAGCACCACGCCTCGCGTAATACAGAACAAGCCGCGGTCCATTCCATCGATCGTGCGGTGGAAACAGGATATACTGTCTCCTGATCACGAAGAGCAATGCTCTACAGTGTGCGTTCGGAAGTCACGGAGGTATTCTGCGCTGGCTGTATAGGCATACGCGCCTGGTTGACCTGTTTCATTGGCACTACCGAATGGTATCTCAAACTCTGGCGGGTTCGGGATGGACTTCTGGATGCCTTTCTCGGATGCTCGAGCGGGCCTTCCCGATTTATGAATAGATGAATGAGGGTTTGTCGTGGAGGAACAGAAGTGGCCATGATATCCGAGGACCTAGAACAATGCCACTTGCGATCGACGTAAAATGTTTATTACTGGGTCGGTGATTGAGAAGCATCCTCGCGGAACTGCAGAATCGCGCTTCAAGAGCACACATATTGATGGTTCGGAGCCTTGGGAACGGCATTAGGAAAGACGTATGGTGCCATTGAAGGGGCCAAGAAGAAGTAACATGGCGCATAAAAGCGAGTCCTTTATGGTTTGTTGTGCTGGTCTCAGGGTACAAGCATGGCACTGCAAGCTCTGAACGTTCGAGGGTCCACCAGCACCTGGCCTTCAACCACGGCACACCACGAACGCAATGGCCTTGTCGATAGCATTGACATGGGCAGGTGATTTTGAGCCAGGACAGACTTCCTTCAGTGGACAATTACTTGCCTATTTTCAGAAATTTCTCAGCTCGCCACTGAGGTCGCTCTCGTGTTGGCTTTGATGATACCCGGAGTAAAGCTCTGTGGCAACACTTTCTCCATGGAAATTGTCTCCCTTGTCTGGAGCACCTCGTTCCTATACGGGTTGTTTCCCGCACTCCATGCACTTCAATTCATCTGTTTCCTGGCAAAAGTATCACTAAGCGTCGATGAGCCGAGTTTGGGAGATGGGGAGGGTCGGGTCGCAGAAGTTGCCCTCCTCAATATGGTGCTTTTACTTTCCCAAATACTCGAGTCTGTACACCATCCCCTGTTCCCTCTATCACTGGAATATCACCTTGGTAATCAGGGACGAAACTTATGTCACTGGTTGACTCTTCAGCAAGATCTTGAATTCGTTCGGAATAGGATATCTCTCTAATATTCTGGCACACGACTCTTTGCATGGGTCTAAGATGCTGGAGACCGTTGAAACTAATACAGCCGCAGATTTCCAGCATCACATTTCTCTACGGCACCAATTATCAGTCCGATTTGCCAGAGTCGAGTGAACATAGTATGGTATCGAACATAGTGCTTGGAGGGTATAGCTTGCTGTCCAACACAACAGCTTCTTCTTCATATCACGCCCCCTCGATGACAGCCTCCATTCCAAAGCGAACCTCGTCCGCGAGTCTCCGAACCTGAGCAACCATACCATACTTTCGACTCTCCAATATTGGCCGCCATGGGCATCGGGAGGACCTGGGATACTCAGCGAATGCTGCTTGCGATTTTGGCTCTCATTCTACCATCCGCAACGTTCTGGACAGCATTGGAAAATAATTTCCCGGACGGAACGCACATCTAAAGTCTCAAACAAAGGACCACAGCCAGCTAGACTCTTTCCTGGATACAACTTTCACATTAAGTGAAAACGGGCGAGGCAAGAATATCGGGACACAAACACGACAGACAAATATGTACAATGAAGACACGATGATTGTCACTCCTAAAACCTGGCATTCAGTCCCGATAATCCCACGGATACTAGCTCGATGGGAAAGTCTGCATCCAACGCCATATCCATATAAATGACCTAATTAATTCACATTTTTACAAGCTTGCCCATAGACCCTTTGCTCAGCAACTTGATGACGACGACTACATCGGTGCTTTAGATGGTACGTAAGGACCCAATCTCTGGAAGTCAAACTATCCACCATGAACAACCATTAAATAGAAAGATATTCACCGCTCGGGGCCAGCATGCCGCATGATTTATACCCGTCTCTTTCGCGATAGATACGGTTACGATCATGTGAGAAACGCTTTTCACTCAGACCTGTGTACCGTATACCTCGGGCTCCAGCATGGATACATCGATTAGTATGCCGGCGATACGGTTGAAACTCCACCGGACGTGGCCATTTCATCAACTGTCACCAGTACCCTGTTTAGAAGGCTGTGCCTGATGCGAAGCTTTTCGAGGTAGTCTGCCTCGTGTAGATCCTGGAATTCGGCCAGTTACCGCCATGGTTGACTTTCCCTGCCATTTTCGAGAACAAAGCCACGGCCGACACGGGACCACCTCGAGATCACAAATCCCTGTGGTTCTGCCGCGAGGTTCGTGAACAGCAGGGCGTCGCAGCTCCACTGCCCCGTCGGGATCTTCTTCAACATCCGGCGCTACAGTCATCGGCGACAGCAACAGTGCGGCAAAGCACATATACGCGGGTCTCTCCTGGTGGTGTTCTCGTTGGTGGGTCGGTGGTATTGCGCCCGAGAAGGGACAAGATCATCCGTCGGAGCGAGCTGGGGGCAGACCCGGTGAAGATCTAAGAATGGAAATCCGCAGGGTCACACAAGGCATCCACGCCAAGCGGGGATGAGCTGCAGGGCGCCGACCTCCGGTGTCTCTGTAGACACATGACCTTCTGGCCGCATGCAAGCATGCGCGTTGTACGTTGGCTGCCTCGTCGTTCAGGACTCGCGGTAACACATGCTAAATTTATATCCTCTTATAGACTTACATGCGGATCATATATTCATTGCCGCACTGCCCTTCTTGTGAGAGCCCATGTAGATCGTGCTGAAGACACCTCGCCTGCAGGTAAACTGCGTAAGGCTGAGCGTCTATGTGCACCCAGCATAGCCCCAGCTAATCGGCCCGTTCAAGGTTGCTCAGGTACCAGGGATATCAGCCACTGGCTTCAGCTCTCCATGAGACACCCGACTAAACCATTTTGAATAGTACTCGACGAAGACCTTCCACGATGTGGGGGCTGGCCTCAGCAGCGATCATGAGATGGGAACGGAGCCGCCCAGCGGTGCCTTCGCGAGCCCTGAATCCTGCAGCCTACCGATAAATATAGCACCGACTCTTGGTTGAAGAACGCGAATGCAGATAGTTCATCGGGTAAGGGCTTTGGTCATGTATTTGATGCTGGGAGCGTGTGAACGCGGCCCGCTGGCATGACGCAAAGGCTCAAGAAGCACCTTCTGTGTTTCCCACGGATGGAAAATCTCTGACTCGGTTAGCGAGCAAGATAAGTTGTGGGTGATGTGCGCGGTAGCTGCAGTGTCGAGAATTGAGGCAGTGTTGAGGAAATTTTGCGGCACGAGCCTCTGATAATAGCTCACCGCACTGGTAAACTGATTTTGAACTAAAGCCCCCGGTGGTTCGCAAGTCTGCAAGTATCCATGGGTGTAGTAATTCAAGCCGAATGTAAATCTTTGGGCAATTTACCGCTGAGCCATTGATGACCAAAGTCAATTGGACCTATAGTCAAGTCTGAAGAGGATAGAGTATACAAAGCCCGAGGACTAAGTCAGTGTATACTCTTCGGTATCGTATTCGCTTGCAAGGACTTATACAACGCTGCGGAGTTAATATCAGACCGTGGGCAACTCACTTCTCTCCGAGCCCTACCAACCACCCCTGCTTCGACGAATGGTTTTGAGCATTGCCTTGACAGAGCTGATTGCAATGACTCTCGTGTCCAAAATAATTGAGATCCTCTTTAGAACCATTCAATCTCCTCTGGACTCGGCCCTTGCAGAGATCCAATCATGGTCATAGCAACGAATGCGATACCCCGCCAGTTCTGTCATACAGCGGACCTTCGTGAACTTGAAGCTTTCAGGGCTTTGGTCGCCGGGACGTCTCTGGACATAGTAGAATACTACCAAAAGTACAAATGTAAAAGCTCATCGGCCATCTGCTCTCGCTAGCGGCAGTCGGCGTGTCGTATGCGAGGACCACGGTGCCTAGAATTTCTTGGAAGAGCTCAATGGACAATGGAACACGAACTGCCGGGACTGAGGGGTACCTGAGAGTGTGTTGGTTGTAAGAAATGACTTTTGAGTTTGGCTATAGTAAATGCTAGAAGTATGTGGGTGCTTTGACAGTAAGCCGCCGGTAGTAGTACAGGAAGAGAAACAGACACAGAAATCTCCAAAGGGAAACACAAATTATAATTACCAGAATGCCGTCCTCCCCGCCCCACTCCCCCTTTGCCTGCCACCGAGCAACTTTTTCTTGTACATGGAGATATGCAGCCTCTGCGGTTGGTGTCTCTCGCCTCTGCAGATCTAATCTTTATCCACCTCGTTTTCTAATCCATGTAGAGCAGTGTATGCCAGTAGTCAATGAATGTAACCCAATCCATGCAAGTTGTAGATGCTATGCCGAATGCCGCTCATATGCGATCAGGTTGTTAGTACAGTTCCGTTCCCTACGCTCTTCCACCCTGTCCTGCTCGCAATTCGTCGTCCATCATTATGCCCATCGTTATGTCATGATTACAGAAACAAGAGAATGAGTTTAGAAAAGCAAAGCCGGCAAATGGAAGAGAAGGCAAGAAATAGAAGGAAAGATGACGAAAGGATTGCGAAGAACAAAAAAGGAATTAAAACCACCTCCAATTCAGTCCCTCTTCCAACTTCTTCAGCACGCCGACGGCGTCAACGTATAGCTGGCTCCTCGGGCCGACGCAGTCCGCATGAAGCCTTCTCTTCACCAGTGACACCACGCCGGCGCTGGCCTCCCTCCGGTGCTTCATCCTCGTGGCGTCTTCAGGCCTCTGGATGCAGGCAACAGACTGCAGCCAGCTGATGGCCTCGTCCTCGGGGAGGGGTGTCTTCTGCGGAGAGGAGGACGACGAGGACCGCGCGGCTCGGTGGCCGAAGGCCCAGATAATCAGCGCGCAGACGTACATGCCCCAGTAATCACTGATGCAGCCGGGCTGCGGCGTGATGGGGCCGTCGCCGCCGAGGAAGCCGAGCAGGGCGCGGGCAGCATGGCAGGTTGCCTGGGCACAGGACATTCCTTCGAGGCTGCCGGCCGAGGCTTGCTGTTGGGTGCTGGGCGACTTGGAGGGAGGTCGGCCCTCCGCCCAGGCCCTAAGGCGCTTCTGGTTCTCCGAGAACGTCGAAGCACCGAGGACCTTCTGGCTGAAGACCCAGCTGTCGCCGCTGACAGCGAGAAGATCGTGAAGAGGAGTGTGGTGGAGTGCGAGATAGATGCTGGGCCCGGGAGCTATGGTAGTCATTGAGAATAATTGTACAAGGCGCTCTTCAAAGTAAGCGCCGCTAAAACTCTGATTGTAGGACGCGGTAGTCGGTGTACGTAGGTTGTCTGCTGTAAAGCTGTTCTGGTCGTCAAGGTCGACTGACGAGCAGTCGTACTGACGCCGTGGCAGCCTGGATGTTTCGCCATGAAGAATCGCCATCTGGTCAAGGCAGCCATGTCTGGTTACCCCGTCCGGCGTCAGTGCGTTCGAATGAGGAATGAAACGGGGAACACTGGCCGCTGGCGAGGTTTCGAGGATTTTTGCCCACTCGTTCGCCGACGCGGCAGCCCAAAGGCCATCACTATGGCCTGTAAGGGGTATCGTTGAAGGGTCGATATCGTCCCTGGCACGAGGCTGTTGATGGTACAAGGACGTGTGGTTGTCCACAATGAAGCACACAGTTAGCAGCCGTCGACGGGCCTCTTCATCGATCCATGTGTGCCAACGCTCCTCGTTGGTTGTGTTGACTTCCATGGCATTGTTTCCAAGAGAAGCCGTACTGAACATGGCAGGGGTGCTTTCGAGGACCTGTGGAGAGAAGCTGTTTGAGTACGACTGTTCCTGGCCAACTGAGGAGAATGAATAGTAGGCATTATTGAATGAAACATTATGGTATGCTTGAAACCCAGGGTTAAGAATGAAGGTATCAGGAGAAGAAGAAATCTGCTGCGGAGAGAAGGAAACGGTAGGCGAGAAGAGCACCGAATTACTGCCGTGTCTGGTGTGCTCGAACTGGTAGAGTCCATTGCGGGGCGAAGATGCAGAAGTGGGCTCAGAGCTCGGTGGTGACCAGGCAAGAAGTGAAGGGGTGTAGACGCCAGCAGAAGAAGACAAAGAAGGAACGGAGGATGAACCAGAGCGAGACACGCAAAATGAACGGCCGTTTTCCGAAACAGAGGACACAAGAGACTCCGATCCACTTACCCTCGAATAGAGGTTTTCGAACAGTTTCGAGGGCCGTACCGATGCCTTCCGGCCTCGAAATCGAGAAAAGATTTCGCAGAGGAGGATGGCCTGCTTGACCTGAAGACTCCACTGCGCGAGTTGTGTGTGCTGCGTGGATAATGGTTAACAAAAAGGCCCAGAGACTTAGCTCGAGAGATGAGTTATTGGGACACTTACGCGCTTTGCCTCCTGCGAAGCGAACTCGTGGAGCTGATTCCCCCGGATGCGATCGTCCTTGTTGTCAAGAAATTGCGTCGCTATGGCAGCCATGGCGCATCTGAGAGCGTCTTCCCCAACGCCCCCAACTGTGCCCCGGTGAATGAATGGATACAGAACGTTGAATTTGTCCCAGTAGACGTCAAGATATGAGGGAATGCTGTTGCGGGCAGAGCGCGGAAGCGGTATGACCACTGTCATTCCACCGCTCCCGCAGCCACCCACACCTGCCAGAGCTGAGCCCGTAAGGATGTCGCCGTGGCTGTTGCTTGACCAGCTTGGACTGCCACCGTCAGCGCCGTATATGCCCACGCCGCCCATCAGGTTGCCACCACCCATCGCCATCTCCTTCTGCCGACTCACATGAGCCATCGGGGCAGTTCGACTTGGGAGAGCAGCTGGCGCGACTAGAGCGTCAGCCGCGAGCGCCGGCGATTGTGGATGGGATGGGCTACGAACTGAAGTGGACCGGTTGTGGGCGATATACTGGGAGGTGATGGATGTGTCCAGCAGAGACTGCTGCGTATGGTCGTCGGGAAATGCGGCTATCAGCGACGGGTCGAGAAGAGGGCCGTACGTTTGGTAAGGTGCCGGAGCCATGTGAGGGGGCATGGCAAACGGCGTAGTGCCAAAATGAGAAGTAGTCACTGTGTCCAGGCTGCCCGCTCCGTGGATTTCAGGCTGGGTGGAAAACGGTGATAGCATATCGGTGTTCTGTTGCCAGTCGAGAGAGCTGTGTGGGCGGTGTTGGTTCTGCCAATATCTCCGAGGTCTGCTCATGTCAGCGGGTGGTGGGGTCGAGTAGTTGCTCTCGGAAGCAGATGTCCAGGGCGAGCACTCGGTGGCAGGTATCAGCTCAGGCGGCTGATCAAGGCTCGTATGCAAGGAACCCGTTGTGCTCGACTGAGTCTCGGAGGTCACAAAGAGTGGCACTGTGCGAGGTACAGGAGAGGGGCTCATGCTACCGGGCTGGCTGATGATGGGAAGTCTGTCCGAGTATATCGAGTAACGCGCCCCTGCGCCGGATGATGCGCCGTAGTCACCACCTGGAGGCGACATCGCGGGCCCATGCCCGGGACTGCCTCCGGGCGCGTAAGGTGTATGGGACATATTGGGAGTGGTGGGTGGCATGTCCGACGGAGAAGCGGACGCTGGTGGGCCGCCGAAGCTGGAAGGAGAGCTGAAGCTATGAGGCGGCTGCAAACCTCCGCCAACACGAAGCCCAGACATTTGATCGTCCAGAGGCGCTGAAGTTCCTGAGGCTGTAGAATCGCGCCGGCTGCCCTGTTCACTTATCGACGAGACCTTGTCTCCCTCTTGTTCACTGTGTGTGCTATCAGCACAGCTGTGGACATGTGAAGCCCGCCCGGGATGAGCTTCAGTCAACTTACTGCCTTTGCTGGTGCCTTGCCAGAAGATCCGGACGATGAAAGGCTCGCTCGCAACCAGGGTACGTGCATGGATAACGTGGCGTTTGGTGACTCAATTGATGCCTCCTGTAAGAACGTGGTTTAGCAGCAATTCTCACTAGGGAACGTCGCGTAGTCCTAACCTGAGGTGCTCGGCTCTCGTAAAAGTCTGGTGAACATGTCAGCGATGTCGGCGTTGGCAGTGAACCGACGTAGAAAACTTCGACCATACCTTGGGAGGGTTGCACATATCGCACGTATGAACAGGAACTCCCTTCTTGGCACGACTGACTCTGCCCGTGATGGGCGTCAGCCTGATGGGAACCTCGGGGTTTGGACTTCCCATCGGCCTCCTTGGGTGATTTGAAGGCAGGCCACTGCCGCTGGCCCCTCCCATTGACGAAGACGACGCCGCGGACCCATACCCGTGTTGGTCCATCGAGTCCACGCTGGTATTGCTTTCGCGCCTGGGCTGTTCTGCGCGAAAGGATGTTGATGCTGTAGCTGCCGATGTCCTATCCCGTGGGTCTATGGCGACGGCACGCCTCTTGCCCTGTTGAACTGCTGAGCTGGAGCTGGAGCCCTCGTCGGCGTGTTGCTGGCTGGAGCGAGGTGCTTCACTACCCTCAGCAAGCTGCGTTGACGAAGATTGCTGACTGGAACGAATGACGTGACCCGGTGGTATCGAAGTTGATGAAGGATTTTGACTTCGGAAACCGGAAGCGGATGTTGCTGGGTCCTTATCCTTTTTATCCGTTGAGGGTGAGGCATCATGTTGGTCCTCGTCCACGTTCATAATAGACTGCAGGCTAGACATGGCGGCGGCGGTTGTCCTTGATCAAGGACGTCACAGTTACAAAGTTAGTAATGTACACAATGTACACAGCCCGGCTGAATGTGCCGAGATCAGAAAAGTGTGCGAGTTTAGAAATAACCATCAAGAAGGGGTAAGACTGGAAAAGAGCAAGGGGGGTGTGTCTGCGGGAGAGAGCCTCAGTGGTGTCAGTCTGTGACTGCAGAAGCAAGGCCTCAGCCTTCTCAGAGTTACAGTCGGATTGGGGCCGAGCCGTAGGTTGAGATGGTCGAGGTAAGAGAAAAGTTCCGAGTGCTTGGGACGGGGAGACATTTCGAAAGTAGGGCGACATGCCCTGGAAGGCACTGCTATATTGAGACGCTTCTCGACTGGAGAGGGCTGGAGAACCGTTCGTGCATACTGTTAGGAATGGGTCTAAACAGAGGTACCTACCGTGCCTTGGTTCCTCTTTGGGAGGAGGCTGTAGTCTAAGTCGCCATGTATCCCTGTCAGCTGGACGACAGGGTTCGTCGCATGCCTGGCAGGGAACGCAGAATGCAAGGTACGTATTCCTTCGCTGCACGTTGCACCAGGGAAAAAGGTGACAGTGCTGTACATTCTTGCTACGCGCCATGGCCAGCATGGCCGCCCGAGTCCAGTGTCCTTCCTGTACAAGCTTCCGAGAATTGCAGCGGGGATCCCAAATCGCATGTTGATCGCTGCAGAACCTGAAATCCATCCCCTGACTCGATAATCATCTACAAATGTGATTCGGGGTCACTTTGAACCCTGATACGCCGCTGGAGTGGGATAAGGTTGACAGACGTGACAAGCAGATGGGTCAGTGACTGAGCGTGACCTTGCCGGTTGTGTGATGGTGTTCTGCTCTAGTTGACCGCGGGGCGCCATATTTAGAAGGGAGAACGTTGTTCGGGGAGCTTCTCTGCCAGGATTGGGCAGGACTGATCTTCCCGAGTGGCCTGGAGTTGGAGCGCTTGTCCACACGCAAACTCAACGTACTGTGTGCACCGAGATGACTGTTGCTCCCCACCAAGACAAGGGAGGAGAAGAGCGGTCCAGTTTGTGCCTGCTGAGTCGGGCCCTTTCTTCCCCTCCCACGCCGCCAATTCGCTGAGCTACAGGAGGTGGGTAGCAAATAATTGCAGAGAGGAAGGACGGTGTCAGGGGACAGTCTGACGGCAGGGGGCGCAGTTCCTCTGGCGTATGCAAGTGAGCGGCCCAGTCGCAGGTCCCTGTGGAAACGCGTAGTAGCAGAGCACACGAAATTTGGCGGCGGGTACTTTGTACAACCTGAAAGGCCCTTCGAGGGCGTGAGGGTCCCTGAAAGCCTGAAAGGACCACACATTGGTGGACTCGGGCGGAGAGGCATCGTGATGTCGTACGGGCTAAGCCCGTGGAGGATTGAGTCGCATGAGTTAGGGATGGCGCCTGATGGCTGCCGAGATGATCGGAAAGCTGGAGAAGGTTTCATGCAGATGCTGGGATCCGGTAAGGCAAGTCGGCCACTGGGGCTTGGTGCCGATGATGGCTGGGGCAAGTCATAGGCCGGCTTGGGCTGTCTGGTGGTGGTTGCTGGCTTCACCGAAGTGTGCTGTCTCTGCTGCCAAAGGCTGAGTTGGAGATGCCACACCAGCGCTGGGATGTGATCGCATCGTCCCGTCTTGCTTCTGGTATTTGCCCGATGTGATCAGATGCCCGGAAGCAGCCAATTCGCAGTGGGAAGGAAGGGCGGATGCTCGTTAGGAATCCTTCGACCGGGATGCCAAGTCAACGTGTACATGTGTACATGGAGCTACTTGTCCCCGCGGCCCTTTGAGCTGTGCCTGGCTGAACCTGGCCTTGACCTTGGTGAGGGCAGTGCGAACTCCCAAGCACCAATCACCAAGCTTGGGGATTGCTCTTCCACCGGCGTGCAGAGGTACAAAGCCAGCCGGCCCACGGTGTCTCGTAAACGTGGAAGGAGGTGTGAGACGGATCACAACAACAAGAGACCAGACGGAGACAACAGTTCTGCTCATCTGCGGAGCCCGCCGCCGCACCCGTTGACAAGGGCTATCGGTACGTACACAGTAGCAGTTCCGGTAGGCTAGGCGGTGGAGAAGATTGTCATCAACAGGAGGGTCCGGCTGCAGAGGGTTGCAGAGGGTTGCAGAGTGGCTCAGACGCACCTCAACCCTATAAGGCAAGGCATCTTGCTGCACGCAGCTGCCAGTAGAAGCGGTTGCAGTGAGAGAACTATTTTTACGATCAACCGATTTGCTGGCTGGTTGCTTTTGACAGACCCGAAGGGCTTTGTGTTTCTGTTCCTTCTCCTGTGTGGCGGCCGAGACTGTAGGACCGAACGGGGGAGCTACTCTCACTGATACAGCTTCACAGTTAGAGCAGGCGGTGATAAGGGTTCTAGCGGAGGCTGGCCGCTCGCAATCATTTCGATGATTAGTAGTCCAACCAGGCCGACGAATACACCTGCGCCCTTGACAGCAGAACTCGGATCTTCCAGTGCAGGACGGGAGCTCCCTGGTGACTGTCATCTGAAGGCTGATGGAGAATCCGGGGCAGCGTGTCCTGTTGTCCGGGGGGAGGGGGCCGAGCCAGGACGAGCGGGTCTATCCACCCTGGCCGGCAGTCCCAGGGCTGCGCAGGTGGACGATGGCGACGGAGGGTCATGCATTGGATGACCTGCATGCAGTTGGCACGGGTTGGCACGCGACAACGCCGTATCGCTTCGTCCCGCACGCGTTGCGCTTAGCTAGTCGATGGGATGGGAAAAAATACGGTACCGCAGTACGTACATTGGGTACAATGCGACATTGTGCTCTGTACCTTGACCGCAAGATCGGACGAGGAGGGTGGACGAGGACGAGGATGGGGCGCAATTCAGGGCCACCCAGTGATCCGATGAGACATGGTGTGAAGCCCTGCTGAATAAGTGACGACAGAAGCTGCGGGTAGTAAGCAGCCCTGCGAAGCGGCCCTTGGAAGACATGCAGACATGCCGTCGATGAATGTCTTTGATGAGACATTTTGCGATCCCAGGAGGCTGGAGGCGCCCTAATGTGACGGTGGCAGTGAATGATACATGTCGCACGCCGCGCCGCGCTGCGATGCACTGCGCTGCGCTCCTCAGGATAGGGCTGGAGTGGATGGTGGATAGCCCCCAGGATCAGGCGGTCCTCGGCTCGGAGCCACACGGCTGTTTCTCGTCCTCACAAGGCAACGTGGTGTCGCACAGCATGGCGAGCGGGTTGCCCAGCAGACATGTTGCAGCATCCGTGACGAAATAGCTCGGCGGATTCGTGCAACACGGGCAGCCGTTGCGATCAGGCACCAGCACAGCCAGAGCACCAAGACGGGTCGCATGCTGCAAGCGAGACGGTAAGGCTGCTTCGGCATGCGCATCGAGGCTGGCTGGCCGGCCGGCCTTCTGGCCTGTTGGCACCGTGTCTATCTAATCAGAGGGCACAGCGAGCACCTACCGGCCGTCTGAGCGGTCAATGGACGAGTGATTGTGTGACTGAGCAGGCCTGCTTGCGTGCCTGCGCCGTGAACTTGCCTGAGGCAGGGACGGCTGGGTTACAGAGAGCATCAATAGACCATCAGCTCATGGAAGCAGCAGCAGCGGCGGCGGCAGCGGCAGCAGCAACAGCCGGTGGTGGTGGTGGTGGTGGTGGTGGTGGTGGCTCAGCGGCGAAGGGGGTTGAGAAGGGCAGGAGGAGATGTGACAGGTCGCCAGCGGTGTGCGTGGATATTGTGGTGTGGGTGTATGAGAAATATCTTCGTGGGTGGTCATGTATATGTGGTGTGCGTAGTGGGCGGAGAATCGAGGGCACGAGTTAAGACCTGCCTCGCAGTGTTGCATCTAGCCTTGATACTACAATCCACATATGTCTGCCAGTCCGCCGTGTCTGCCTATCCGCTGTCTGCCTACCCATCTGTCCATTCCATTGGACGTTCACAAGCGCGACCTGCAGATGCCGTGCCGGTGCCGTTGGTCGTCCGCCAGGCCCTGTTGGCGAAGTTATCACCATTGGTTGGTACCATTGGTTGGTGGATAGGGAAGGCACGCAGTAGAACATGGAAGGAAGCCGCGTAGCTGCATTGCTGCTGCAGTGCAACTGTTATCGCAAATCAGTCAGTGTCTGGCAGGCTGGCAGGCTGGCAGGCTGGCAGGCGGAACAGGACAGGCAGGGATGACTTGACGCGGCTATTTTTAGCCCCCGAGTGTACGTATCTATTTGGATTTACTTGGATGCAGTAAACGGTAGCTGCAGCGCACCTGAGACCCCCAGGACCCTAGCTCAAGACGGCAGGACTCGAACATACTGCATGCGCTAGACTGGGGCACCTCGCAGCCTTTCTCTCTGCTTCTTCACGCCGTCATCTTCGCGTCCCATCCTTCGACGCCTTCGGTTGCCATCCATCACATCTGCCGTCCCCTCAGGAAGGATCGCTGCCCTTCGGCTCGGCTCATTCGGGAAGGCCAAGGTCGTTCGTTTCTCCTTCTCCACCACACCCACGAATGATCCTGTCTGACCTCGCAAACACCTCCCGCCCTCCCTCATGCCGGTGGGCTCTTCTTTCGTGTTGCAACCGACGCGGCCGACCATCAGCACCCACGCGGTAAAGCATAACGGCAGGCAGGCAGGCAGGCAGCTGCGCCCTCGATGACAGCTCACGGTGTTCCATGCCCCGTCCCTTCTGCACCCTGGGACAGGCCATCCTGGCTCCCATCCGCCCACGTGGTCACTAGGTCAGATGAACGAGCTGACTGTGGTTACTCACATCATCATAAGGCGGGAGAGATGGTGGTCAGAGCCATTCTGTCAAGTCATCGACGACTCCCGAGGCCCTTCGGGGTGCCGTGTAGATCTCCCCTGCTCGTAGGGCTGTACTTGCACGAAACCGCCCCCCTCTCCCCCACCTTGGCCCCGGACGCACTGCCTGACAGTTGAGCACAGCATTGCGACTCTGTGTCTGGACTCCGCCCAGGGTTCATCGGGTCCTGCCTGCGAAGCGACTGGACGGGCATAACTATCCCTGTTGCTGCTTGGGCAGATGCGGTTGGCACATGCAACTCGCACATTTCACTTCGCAGAATGTGTGAGTGGCATCCACATCTCGACCCTGGAGCCGAGGCAAGGGCCCCAACGCCTGATACTCGCCCACTTGCCATCACGACTCTCGACTAAGCGACGTTGAGCAGCATCAAGTGATGCACGCCCCCCATAGTAGGGATCAAACAACGCTCCTCGTCTGGTGCGGGTCTATGGGGGTGATCTCCCGCGATGCTGCTGTGATCGGCAACGCCAACATCAGTGACAGCATATGTCACGCGAGCAGAGACCGCAGGATGCCCCCAGCAAGAGGCTGTTCCAGGCCGCGGTTGGCCATGCAAGTGGTGGTCTGTGAACCTCGCGGTCCGCCTGTCATGGGGGTCCATGGCCGTCCAAGCACTGTTGACTCGAAGTTCGCAGCTGGTCGATCCTGCTGTGTCCTTCATCCGCTGGAAATCGGCCTGCAAGATACATCGGATTATAATTCTGGGCGCCTATGCCTCAAGGTCACTATCTGGCCAAAGCCAACAACGGGCGCAAGAGCAGTTGTCTTGTGTGCAACAGGTCGCAACCTGGATCTATGTTGCCAGGCGTCGTGTGCTCCCGCCCTCTGGACCTGGGCATGAGGTGCACACTGTTAGACGTAACTGAAAATGAGCGTGCGTTGATGAAGCAACGATAGTCCATTAGGTGAGACTCTATAAGCATGGTTAAAGGGCTAAGGAAGAAAGTCATTCAATCAGTCATCGGCGAGTAAACTCTTCACCTGATGACTCGGTGACGTTCGTGAAGCCATCTATCTCCTTCTTTTAATTAAGTACATGATTGCGCCCCGGCCCGGCTCTGTCAATCACGTCTCCTTCTCCCGCCTATTCGAGCATTCTTTGCCGGCGTGTCACTGGCCTGATCCGAGTACAACCCTACTCATCCCTGTGTGTTTCTATTGCACGTTCGATTAAGGTTCGTCTGTTACCAGGACCTCCCTTTACCTCCGGCTGCTGATTGACTCGTGGCCCTAGGCTCGTAGCCGCACGACTCGGCCAAAAACATGAAACTGCTCCCACGTTGTACGCGGACACACTTTCGGTTTTTATCCGGCTGTCCGGGAGGGCTTGTATGTGGCTGCCAAGTTCGCAGCTGCCCACGAGAGCTTTGCTGCCCAAGGCCTCCAGAAGGTTTTATGGAATTACAACCTGGCGAGCCGAGTTCTCCCAATATGGAAGACCGGCGGCGTTGCACACCCCCAGTCGCGCAGGCGGGCAATAACAGCCTTTCGCCTGTGCGTTGCTAACTCTCTTCGATCTCCTCCCTTCGGCTAGTGATCGAATCAGGCTCCTTTTGACTCTTCCAGAATATTGCTCGCCTTCTGCGACTCACCGCACGTCGGACCCAAGTCGGCTGGCTGGTCTCAGAGGGTATTTTTCGTCTCCCAACATGTTCCTCCATGAGGTCCTCTTGAGAGCAGTGTCCGAGACCGATAACGACAAGGACCACGACGTTGGAGTCGGCACGACCATCGATACGAGTGACTGTACGTGAAGTGTGGGAGCGGTCTACCGACCCTTCATGCCCCAGTACTGTCACCAGACACTACGTTCTTGCCCAAGAGCAAGCTGTCGAGGCAGTCGCATCTTTCTGCTCCTACCCTTGAATGAAATGGAAGTCACTAACTCCCAATACCGGGTAGATGCTGCCGCAAAGAGATATACTGCTGCCGCCCTGCTGGCCGTCGCCGTTTATAATGCCATCGAAATGATGCCAATCATCTATTTCACCTTCTCGAGGTTCTCTGGCCTGTACTTCTGGAGTATGGTAACCGCTGTGACCGGCGTTCTGGTCAATGCTACAGGATTTGGTAAGGACAATCTGCCGCTGCTGCGATCCGTCAATTCCGGGCTCGCTGGCCTTACACCTATGCCACAATATGTTCTTCGGGAACTGTCCCCATACCAGGCGTGGTTGACACTAAGGCTGACCCTGCTGTGCTACAGTGTTGAACAACTTCCAGTTGACAGGTAATGTAAGTCTCGAGCTTCAACGGCTGGTAATTCTGGGCATCACGCCTCGGCAGAGTCCCGCAGACCTGCTTTCACGGGTGTCAGCGACGTCGATGAATGTGATGTGGCAACTCAGTCTGATCACTACCTTGCCCACGGCTTGGGACAAGTACTTGCTAACCCGCACTATACAGCAAACCCTCCCGACGATTCTGACCGCCACCTTCTGGGTCCCGATGGTCTCAGGCCAATCGTTCGTATTATACTCTCGACTCTACCTCGTCAATCTCGACAAGCGGATCCGCCGCTACGTGCTGACCATGATCATTGTCAACGGCGTGGTTTTACATACGGCGACGGCAGTCACGGCCGCCGGGTCGAATAGCAAGGTGTCGTCCCTCTTTATTACGCCCTACTCCATTATCGAGCGGATCCAGATCATCATTTTCTGTCTCCAGGAATTTATCCTGTCGGGCCTCTATGTGTGGAAGGCATGGCGTTTCCTAGCTGTCTACCGGAGCGGCGGTAGCAAGACGCAGGACAAACTGCGTGCGATGATGTCGCACCTCATCTTGTCTAATATTGTGGTGGTCTCACTGGACATCACGATTATTGTACTTCAATTTCTTGGTCTTTATTATGTCCAGGTTAGCAGCCCCGGGAACCAGTCTTAATTTACCGAAGCAAGGTTTTCGGTCATGGACGGCTTCCACATGGGATAGCCCATGTGGAGGATGAGTCTTCCGTTGCGGTCAACTTCTTCCCCGACCTAACGGCTAACCCTGGGCTCCCCATTAGGTCGCCTACAAGGCCTTTGTCTACAGCGTAAAGCTGAAATGCGAAGTCGGGATCCTCAATAAGTTGGTGGACTTCGTCAAGTACACAAGTGCTAAGCGGCAGCAGCACTCGAGCAACAGCTTCCGTATGACGTCGCAGATCGAGCGCGAGTGGGAGAAAACGCTGCGTACGACTTTCGGCGTCACGGGGACCGGTCACGGGGACGATGACGACGACGAAGTCGACACCCAAAAACAACACAACCAGCAGCAGCAGCAGCCCACTGAGGTACAGCAAAAGGCCAGGCAGGTCCTCGGGGTCATCGACGAGAGGCGCAGCAGCGGGAGCGGAAGCACCCGTATCGACGGGCCCTCCATGGACGGTGGTTCGGGTCTAATGGTGCCTGGTGGGGTGGTCCTAGGCCTGCGCGAGAGGCGACGCAGCTTGGAAGGGCTCGGACGGTCGTCGTAGAAATACCTAGAGTACTGGTGGTTCCGTTCAGAAAAACATGTGAAACCAAGCCCCCCCTGGCATTCTAGTGGATGGGCGAAGAAACGTGAATACTATACATGTCACACAACTTCCTGGGATCTGATTTCCCGATGTCACTTACTGTGGTCTTCAGTCTGAGGATGGCATTCCGGCGTTTGGTTCTATTCTTCTAATTAGTAATCTCTGTTACGAATTGCCGACTCTGGTCAGCACAACAAGCAGCAATTTTGCCCACTCTCGGAGAGAAGTGCGAACCAAGTAGTGACACTTGCACGTAATTGTAAATATGATAGAATCTCATGCTGTCGAGATGGCACTCCCAGATGCGTTCTTCCCAGATTCTTGCCCTGTATTAAACCGACCGGCTACCTAGGACTGTAAAAAGCTCGAGCGCATCTCCTGGTCCAATTTCAGAGGAGCCCGATCTGATTTTGAATTTATCGCGAAGCCGCGGAATAAGGAAGCAATTCGCAACGCTCTCCGCTCCTAGCCTTGTCTCCTGAGTGACCATTACGTGGCGAGCTAAAGAGGCAACTGTTATCCCTGGCTATATAAGAAACAGGGGTCAAATGCGTTTCCGAGCACCTTGGAATGCGGAATCCTCCAAGATAGACAGGAACAGAAAAGGCCTACCTGAAGGCCATTTCGCAGGCTTTCACTCTCCTGGGTTTTTATCCCAAATTGTTGTTTTTTGCACTTTTTCTTCTTCTTTCTCATATTCAGCTTACTCACAGGAAGGATGCCATCTGAGGTTATGCCCAGGTGTGGGAAACCTGCGAGTACTTCAAGTCATTGACAGCGCACGACAGTCTGTAATTCCGACCAGATATATCGATGCCAGCTCCGTAAACACAGCCACCCATCAGGCCCATTCCGTTCGACGGGTTGTCCCACACCACTCACGGAACCCCGGCCGGAGCCCGAGCAAGCCAGCAAACGACGACGGATCCCGCATGACTAGGCAGCCTGTCCAAGATCCCACGTTCCCGGGGTTTGGTCGACGGCCACACGCGCAATCACCACATACACACAGGCATTCCTCCTCTGCGCCCTCGGCCCAGCAGCCCCAATCCATGGACGCGCACAGGCTGTCCAAGTGCTTTTTCTCCACCCACGTGCCGCCGCGGACTGGGGAGAAGCAGGGCTTGAGAGCGAGCCCATCACTCCCGCGGTTTGAGCTGCCTGCCTCCCTGCTTGCTTTCCAGTCAGTCAGTCAGTCAGTCAGTCAATCAGTCACACGCATGGCAGCGGTGAGGAGTCACAGTGCCTCGAACGTGCTTTCTACACCGTACGCTACCCACTGCCTACCTATATTCCCCCCCTACGCACGACGACCCTGCAGAGCTAGAGGGCCACCTTGGGCAGCAAAGGGACTCTGCGTCGTGTGCCCAGGTGGTTTCAGTCCCCACAAATCCAACCCCCTCCCCTCTGACCTCCCTAGCCGGCAGTGACTTCATGGTACCTTGCCGAACGAACGGTAAGAGCCCGCGGGACACCAATGGCGCAGTGAGCAGAGGGCGTAGCTATACAGTAGGATGCAGGGCGAGCGAGAGAGAGCGCCCTTGCAATGATTCTGTCGCCCCTACCTCCGCTCTCTGAACACTAGCCAATGCCGGGGGGGGGGGAGATCCTCCTCGCCAGTCGAGGGGTGGAAGGGAGCAGGGCGATTCGGGGCCAAGAGATATCTCATCCACGGACAAATCCCGGGCGGCGGAGAGGGGAGGAAATTGACCTGTGCGTGCCATCCTACCATATAGCCTTCGGGTAAAAGAATCCCGCCGCTGGGTGCATTCACCCGGGCTCTTGGAAGCTTAGTCGCACCGGCGATTGACCGGCGATTGACCGGCTCGCGGCGCGAGGGACCTCGGGCGGAAAACACATGTTAGACTTTTCCGTCATCTGCTATTGGACCGTCAAAGACCAGGACATCATTCCTCCTCCCCGGGGAGGCAGGGTACAGTCCGGCGAGTGTCAATGGCAGGTCAATGGCAGGTGTCCATCTGTCACTTCCAGTAACCATACAAGATACCACCTCGGTGTGGCCTCTTTGCTGTTTCGAACGCCAGTGGGCTGATCCCATCACCTACAGACCCAGTCAGAGACGACGCTAGCTCACACTTCAAAACAATGCCGGACCCGGAAGCTGGAATCCTACGAAACAACCCGACTACCTAGGTAGGGCAAGGCGCGGCCTTCCTTTCCTGCTGCCCAACGTACCAGTAGATAATAGAAAAAGGGGGCACGCCGGGGCACGCCAAAAATGCGACGCGCTGATTCAAGTAAATGCCTCCAACCAGGGGGCCATTGGGGAATTTGTAAGAGTCCCAGGGTAAATATGCAACGCAAGACCGAGAAAATCTGAGGCCAAGCCGAGCACACGGCAAACACCGCCATAGGCTATCCTTGAAGCAAACTTGTTGCGCACTACGAAAGGCGAGAACTACAACTTGTGAGGATCCCAACCTTCCCCCTGTGGATTCATATGGTCCTTACCTTCTTTAGGAGCAGGTAACACTCCCGTATAACTTCGCTGCGACGTGTACAGATCTTCAACAAATCCGGAGAAACCCACTGTTTCTTCATATATTGTTCCAGCACGTTCATGGAGAGAATGGCTTCGCACCAAATTGGCCATGATGAACGGTGCGACAGGGACATATTTGGGGTCTTCACGAGTTGTAACACGCTACCTACCTTATGATGGTGTATACAACTACATCGACGAGTGGTCGAGGGCCTCAGGATCAGACGACGTGTCACACAGAAAGATGGTACGTGCGTATGCTGCGATATCATATTGCGAGAGAAAGACAGGAAAAACAAAGACTAGACTAAACAACCGACCCCCCGATCTGTTTGATAGAAGCCAGAAATCACGGGCAGAGAAAACCGCCCCACTCCAACTTGGCAGAACTTGTTTACCCGTCGTGTCAACGTACAATGCCGATGCCGATGCCCGTAACACGTGCATATAAACCCCAATGATCAACCAGATGTCGATCGATATCCACCGTCCTCGAGCCGCGCCCCCTCTTCTTCTTTCTCCACAGTCTCTTTAGATTAGGGACGTTACTCGACAGGGTTGCGTGTCGATAAGGTGAGTCAGGTATTATGTGTGTCAAGATTCATCAAAGATCGAGAGTAAGAGAGGTGATTTTAAGAGGGAAATTGGGTATTCTGGAGATCCTGTCCATGCGATCTCGGGTTCTCAAATGGACAGGAAAGCAAGGAAATTTTCATCAACATCGCGGAATGGTATCTCTGATCTCGAGGGAGAAGTTACCACGACTTGGTGGGACATCGCAACTCTTCCTCACAAACACCTAGGAAAGGACGGCAAAAGCCGTGGCAGCTTATTTGCTGGCCTCCGTAGCGGCCTCCTTGCTGGGCTCCTTGCTGGCGTCCTTGCTGGCGTCCTTGCTGGCGTCCTTGTGGGCGTCCTTGTTCGCGATCTTGGCCTTGATCTTGCCAAAGAACCCGCTGATCCTGTTCTTCCTCTTCTGCTCCGAGGTGGCCGAGGTGGGGGTCGCGGAATCCGTAGGCTTCGTGTCCTTGTTCTTGACCGGGGTCGCGGGGGCATCAGAGCCGTTGGCAGTGGTGCCATTGCTGGCTCCGTTGCCGGTAGGCTCGCTGACCTTGGGCACCTCCGCGGCCGCCGCAGGCGGCTCCACGACCTTGGGCTCCTCAGTGGTGGTCTTCGTTGCCTCCTCTGTAGCCTTGGCTGGCTCAGACTTGGAGCCCTCGGCAGACTCGACAGGCTTGACCTCCTTGAGAAGCTCGGCCTCGACGGCCTTCTTGTCCTCCACAGCGGCGGTGTTGGCGGCTGCCTCGGGGTTCTTGCCAGCCTCGACTATGGAGTCCTTGACCTCGGACGGGACCTCAGGAGAGACCGCCTCGATCGTCTTCTCCGCGCCAGTCGCGTTGATGGTTTCCTGCACGGAGTTGGGCAGCTGCTGCTTGACAGACTCTGGCAGGTTTTGGGCGGCGATAGGGGCAGCTGTCTCTATGGCCTTGTCCTTGGTGGCGATGGCGGTGGCGACGGCAGCAGCGCTGACACCTGCAGCGGTGGCCGCAGCAGTCTCGAGCAGCGTCTTGTCGTTCTCGGACTTCTCGGTGCCCTTGCCGGCGGTGCCCTCGGATGTCGATGGGGCCTCGGGGACCTTTTCCTTCAGCTCCTCCTCCACCTGCTCCTTCTCCTTAACCTCGTCGGCGATGCCGCTAGCTTCTGGGTCGACGCCGGCCTTGTCTTGGCTTTCCTTGACGACCTCAGGGACCTTGGGCTCCTTTGGCACCTCCGCGGCCAGAGCTGCCGTCGTCGAGTCGGCGCTGACAGAGTTGATGTGGGGGTTCCCGGTGCCTATTGGCAGGCTCGACTCGGGGATCATTGTGCCAGAGACTGGGGGCACGCTGAGGTCCTTCGAGTCGACTCCAGGGAGGGCGTCACTCTTCTCGTACGACTCGGCATCAAGCTTGACGTTTGAGTTTACATCGGCGGTCTTGAAGTCGTTGGGGATCGGCTCGCCGGGCGCCAGCTTGATAGGGTTGAGGCCACCGGCGGCAGCAGGGAGAGGGTTGACGCCGATGGACTTGTTAAGCTCATCGGCAGGCGTCTCGGGGAAGGAGCCGGGCAGGTCGGAGGGCTTTGCATCTGCGTTCTCGGCCTCGGTCTCGGTCTTCTCCGTCTCGGGCTGAGCGCTGATGTCCTTCTCCAAAGGGACATCCTTGGCCAATTGAGCCGTGGTGGAATCTGCGTTGACGGAGTTCATGATAGCGGCAGTGGCAGGCAGGCTTGCTAAGAGGGTCTCAGGGGTGAGGACGTTGTTCTCGTTGCCGCTTTCGTCCTTTTCCTTGGGATCTGTTGGGTTGGAGGTCCAGGTGCCGTCGACGACAAACTGGAGAGGGGTACGGACGTCAGTGAATCAGCAGGATAAGAGAGAGGCTAGGCGAGGTGACACGATGTGTCTGGTATCAAACAAGAAGTGATACGGAAGAGGCAGCAGAGCGCAGGACTGGGCATATGAAGGGGGGGGGGACGAGGCTGATAAGTACCACGATGGTGACAGCGCAGCGTGGTACATGTACATGGACGCGGGCAGGCCGCGCGCAAATGACATTTGCAAGAAGCAAGGGTCGACGTGGGAGATTGCTCCCCACAGGGCCCGAAGAAAACGAGGGGCAGGTCACGGGGCTGGAAATAAAAGGTACTACCGGGGCAGGTAGCTAGCTTGTCTCTTGTTGCGCGGCGGCGACAAGCTCTGGATTGCTTCGAACCAGGCGTACACCGCTGCTGCGCGAGGCAGATTGTGTTCGCGATGTCGTATTCCGCAGCCCAAGCCTGAACACCCATGCGCCGGCCTTCCCAAAGACGAATGACATTGCGTCATCGGCCGGCCGGGGCAGCGAAGGAATTGGGGGATGGATGGGTGGGTGACTGCATGAATGGACGGGCGGCTGGATGGCTGGGATGGGAAGCAGCACTCGCCAGCTTCCTTGGATTGTCGCGCGCGACGACAAGAAGTGGATTGACTTCCCACAGATTTGGGAGACAGGCTTAGGAGAGGGGAAGAGGTGATTTTGAGCCGCAGGATGGGACCACGAGGTCACGGGTCTAGAGACGACCGAGGCCTGCGAGCGAATCGACAATGCGAGTCGAGGACTGATAGCTGGGGATTTTCCCAATTCCTCGCTGCCCGCGGTTGGTTGGCCCTGGTCCATGTCCGTCCATACATGACCATGTATGTACAGGGCCATGTCGATATCGGGAAGAAAGTCCCCTTATGCAAAGCTGCAAGCCGCAAGCCGCAAGCCGCAAGCCGCAAGCCGCAAGCCGCAAGCCGCAAGTTGCTTTCCCCGGAACCCGCGAAAAGCGCCCCTCACCGCCCGGAAGCTTCCCTCACCTTGTTGAGCTTCGAAAAGGGCGGGCGTGTACGCGCACAAGATTGCCAATTGAACGCGGGGCAGTCGATCCGTGACGTCCTCGGCCATGTTCATCTCTTTCGAGGGCCTTGCAGGAGTCGCCATCAGTCGTATCGCACACCATCGCATCGCATCGCAAATGTGGTGCAATCAATGCAATGCTGACAGCTACACAGGTACGAACGCATGCGCGCACACGCACAGAACCACTCATTGTGCGCTCGTCATGGTGTGTCGCAGAACCGAGTCTCACGGCGGCGCCAACCGATGAATTGATGGGAAATGTGTGCGAGGTTGCAGGCATAGAGGAAAGAGACACGACGAAACGAGACAAGACTTGTGTGTACCGACCTTGTAGTATATCCTCTCGGAGGTGTCGGGAAGCTCAACGCTCTTCTCGAACTTGGCGCCGACCTTCTCCATTTGCTCGCTCTTGCTCCAGTTATCGAAGGTCCCTGTCACGTAGACCTCGTCGCCGGGATGCGGCCTGTGATGCAGAAAGACGGACGAGTTAGCCTAGACGCCCATAATCCAGTTTGCGCAAATTGCACTGTTGAGAACAGCCCGAAGAGGTGGTGGTCGTGTCGTCTGCCGAGCGCAGCTGCCATTGCGATTCATGCTCGTGGGCGGGAGATGTGACCGGCTCCATGGGCCATGATCGCCGTCGTCGTGCGCGCTCGGAGCAATCGTCTCGTTGGGGCGCCGCGCATGGCGGGGCCTTCTCGAGCGGCGGCATGGCCGCGGCGAGCTTGTGGAAGTGGTGGATGGATCGGTGATGGCGCTTGCGCTGGCAGATTATGGAGCCCCAAGAGTGGGGTGCGTGAGGCATGTTGACGTACCATTTGAAAGTGTAGGAAACCATCTTGGATTAGCGATACTTGATTCGGTCTTGAGAGAGGGCGGGAAGGGAGAGATATTCGCTCGAAGGAGGAAGAATTATTCGAGGCTTGAGGCGGGATTTCGAGAGCCGGCAGGCGAGAGCAATAGATACAGGAGAGCTTGGTCGGGTTGGCTGGGAGGGTCAATTGAAGGGAAGTTGGATATTCCCAGAGGGCGATCGATATGATTGTGGTTTGATGATTACTGGGCCTAGGCCGTCGCTGCAACGGGGCGGGGCTGGAATTACACAAGAGTACGGTCGACACGGTCGATGAGAGGAGAGATTTCTGATGGGGACGATGACCTCGGAAGCAAGAGGCTCGATTTGTCGGAGCGGACAAGCTGGAGAAAGTGTTGAAGAGTAGGAAACAAGTTGGAGCTAGGAAGGCCCTGGTTCCTGATCCTCGATCATGGAGGCGGGCAGTGACAGGTTGTGGTGTGTGGCTCACTCCCAGCAGCAGCAGCAGCGGATTCAGAGCTTCCTCCTGGGTAGATACCTGGATACCTGGGTACCTGGGTACCTGGGTACCGTACCTGGGCCTGGGAGAGCTATTTCCAGGGCGCACTGGCCGGGCGGCGGCCTTATCTTTGGCAAAACCGGAGGCTGGTTAGCGGGCCACTGCTCCCATCCAGGTGCATGATACACCCGATACCTACAGGGGCCTAAATGGGCACATCAGCCAAAAGAGCTCTCGTACAGCTACCCCGGTCACCCGCTGCAGTCGATATCTTCTGCTGCTCGGTCTAAGTCCACTGTGGACTAGATGGAGGTGACGCTTTCAACAGACAGACAGGTCCAGCTTCGAGTTCAGGTTTCAAAAGTCCCGCACGAGCCGACCAAGACATTGCACCACGAGGGGCATACGCAAGCGGTGGCCGATCACTGCCCCTCACCCTGCCACTCCGCTGCACACAGAACCACAATGGACTGTCCACAGCTGGAGGATCATCGCCATAAGCTAAGCTTAGCTCACCTAGCTTACTCTTCTCCGAAATTCCAGGGCAGGATTGTCTCGGCCTGGGCTTGCCTTTTGCTGGCCCGTCCTCCGCCTGCTCCGGATTTCACCTCCAGGCCTATCCGTATCCGTCCCCGTACCTTTCTCACCACGTACTAGTTCTCGTGTTTCGCCATCGAGCCGACAAAACTTTCACAATCAGCACTTTGCCTCTTCGGGCCTCTGCGCTCTCAAATCTTTTTTCTCTGATTTTATCCGAAATTCGATTTCGCTGACGTTACTATTCATCAATGGGTTTGCCATGGGGCGATCCTGCCTAACAAATTCCAGAAGCTTCGCTTGAATAATTTCGGAAACACCGCATCAAGTCGTCCCCAGGACAAGACCAACCGCGCTTATGCCGCAGTCTCATTGTCCAACGCCCCATACGGCTGCTGATTGCCAGCCCCGTCCTGTCGCTCGCCAGTCCCAGGCGCTCCGCGGGTCTGCTTCAGCCGCAGGTCCTGCTCCGCCAGCCGGCCGGGGTCCTCCTTAGAGCCGGGCTCAACATTAAACTTGGCAGGCCGTCCCGTCATCTCCAGGTCTTCGGTGATGTTCTTCCCGTGCGGCCCGCCCGAGTCACGGGTGTACTGGTTGTTGACGTATGTGGGCGCCGTGCTGGCTGCTGCTGCACCGCCAGACGCGGACGTGCTGGTTGACGACGTGTCCTGGACCTTGACGCCAGCGTTGCTGCCGGTGGTGCTTCCCGAGTCGTTGATGTTGCGGTTGTTGGCAAACTCGCCGCCCTTCTGTACCGACTCGGCTGCGAGCGAGCCAGAGACATTGCCTGCTCCTTCTTGTGTCACGGGTGCCTTGTCGCCAAGGGTGACCTGGATACGTCAGACATTGGTCCTCATAATGGGAAGCTACTAAACTAACCTTGGTGCCTTTGCTGGGTGCATTTCCGACCATTTTGAATATGTATGCGTGAGCAGTACGGTTGTGTTGATAGTTTGTGATTGATCAAGATGAAGTACGGATCGCAACCTTGATGTGTGGATGGAGTTGATTCCAATGGACAACCAGCTCGGATCGCCTCATTCATGCTATTATATACAGCACCAAATTATTTCGCAATGGCTGAGCTTCAGGTTGGTGATGGCGTCAGAGGTGATGTAATTAGCCTCTAAGTGCCTATATTCACCTGGTGAGGTTGACTTGATGTAATATTGTGGGCCGCTTGGGGATGTTACCCGTCTCTCACTGGCATTACTGAGGCACTTTGCTTACTCCAACTGGTGAACGGGCTCTGTGTCACGACAAGCGGAGGCTGCTCCGTGCAGCTTGCGCGGTGGCCCGGAGCTTTTGGTCCGTTGCCTTTGCACCCAGGTTGGACAGTTTTCATCCAGTTCCCAGAAAAGCCCGCCTTCCATACACACACGATAATCTGAAGGATGTTCACAGACATTATTTCAAAGGAGATCATCCCAGAGGAGGTATCCCAGAGGAGGTATCCCAGAACAGAATATCCCACGGGAAGTTACCCCACAGGAGGTTATCCCACAGGAGGTTATCCCACGGGAGGTTATCCCACAGGAAGTTATTCCACAAGAGGCTACCAGAAAAGGTTATCCCACAAGAGGCTACCAGAAAAGGTTATCCCATAAGAGGCTACCCCAAAGGAGGTTATCCCACGAGAGGCTTTCCTAGAGGGAGTTATCCTAGAGGAGGCTGTCCTAGAGGGAGTTATCCTAGAGGAGGCTGTCCTAATGAAGGTTATCGCAGAAGAGGTTATTCCAGAGGAGATTACCAGAGCTGGCTGACCTATAACAGATTAACTTACAGGGAGATGGTCCTCGTGAAGGTAAACTAGATGACGGTGGCGACTAAGCTGATCTTGAGGTTCTGTTCCACTCATGGAGTTCTCCCCGAGAAAAGGTGTGGAAAGAAGGCATAGTGGCCGCATAATCTTGCCTCGGCCACACTGAGCTGCATTTCCAAGGTGGTGTAAGATGTGTTTATTTCAGAAATACAACATCGAGAATACCAGTTCATACCTCCTGGCTGAACACCAATGAAAAGGAAAAGGCCGCGGGTAAACGTCCTTGCTATGTCTGTTTCATAGCCTACTGCACCTTCTATGCCAGTATACTTCGTCTACCGCCGAGCATATCTCACTTGCCGTGAATTGACACGACGTCTGATTCTATGCTGTAGAGCCGTGGCCGTCTACGCCTGTCTCATTCTGAGAATATTGCGCCAGGCGAGCGATGGCCCGAACTTCTCTTCATCGTCCTTGCTCCCTTCAAGACGATGGTCCGAAGGCACCGCAGTGGAACCTCTTCGGAGCGTGGACTAGTTGCCTCTCTTACCACCAGTGCTCATCAAAGTGATTTTCTGTTTCTGTTTCTTCTTCTTCTTGCCTCCACTGTTGCCCCCGGAGGCCCCCTCTGGCGTTGCATTCTCCACGCCCAGTGCCTCCATCTGAACTGCCAAGTCTGCTGCTCCGAGTGAGTCCAGGAATTGTTCGTTTTTGAGCCATCCATCATCCACACCTGTTGCTGGCTCCGTCGGGCCTGCCGTGGGAGAGGGTGGGATGGCCGGGGTGCCCCATATCGTCCTCTGCGTTGAGGGACTGGTGGACATTGATGCGAGCGGGGTGAAGCCATGTCGAGGGTTAGGAGGTGTCGTACTTGCGGTGCCAAGTGGCTGGAAATCGTCCATATTCAGGCGATCAGAGTTTCCCTCGTCGCTATAACGCATGGTGAAGCTCTCGTCCACAGCGCTTAGGACGGTCCTACCTGGTCCACGGCGATATGCAGCCGATTCCAGGCGTTCTGCCTGGAGGCGTTCGCGTTCTTCTTGTGCCTCCTTGTCACGGTTACGCTTTCGCCGTCGCTCGATCTCATCTTTGAAGTTATCCAGAACCTCGTTCGGGACGATATCGGTCCAGTCACACTCCAGGAAGGAGATGAGACACCCGCGGGGAATGTGACCGAGGTACTTTGCGCGCTTTCGTAGTGCGTCGTCGAGCGTGTTGCCCGTCGAAATGTGCTCGACCCTCGGCAAAAGTGTCGACGGAAACTGGGAGAACGAGCCATACTTTGTCTTGAGAATCCGAATATCCAAAGGCGAGAGGTAGAGATGCGGAGGCGATGTGTAGAAGTAGAACTCGTGCTCTGACTGTGCCCGCCTGATGGAGCTTGAATTCTGAGACGCCTCTACCATGGCGACTTCGACTTCTCCGAGATCCTTGACTTTGTCTTTGGCAGCCTCAATCGCCTTGACCGCTCGTTGCGTCCATTCACCGTCTTCGTTGAAAAGCAGCTCGTCCTCTTTCTCTTGCTTGGTCAGTTGTTCGATCTCGTTGTTATATTGCTCCGTCATGTAGTCGGTTGTGCCACGCATGATGCGAGCGTAATCCAGGACATTCGCTGCGAAGTGCCAAGGGATTTGGTCCCCGGAGCTCAGGACCTCCGCCCCGCCTTCCTTGGGTAACGCGAGCGTTGACTTGTCATATCGCATCATGAGTCGGAGAACGACATCGTCACCGGGCCGCGGCAAAGGGCTTTCCTGGCCCGCATAGAAGCGCACTGGGCGTACTTCAGACACTTGTACGCTGTCGTCGCAAATGGGACACTTCCTCCACCTTGCCTTTTTCTCATGCGCGCTGGCTTCCTCGCTGGAGGTTGAATGCATAAATCTAATCAGACAGGGCAAGCAGAATATATGGCCGCACGTTGCCATTCGAGGCGCCACAGGCTCAGAGAGGCAGATTGGGCAGGATGCGGCCTGTGACTCGGCGGAAGCCAAGACCTGGAGCACATCGGCCCAGTCGAGATGTTCGTCCGCATCGACAGCCTGCTTCGAGTAGTTCCCCTTGGGCGAGACAATAAACCGATAGTTGGCATGCACATAGCGGGCCTTATCAGCGGTGTGGTAACCAGACCCCGGACCCCAGGTCGGATTACGGCGGTAGTTCCGGTTGTAGGACGTGTGGTGGTTCTCGAAGCGGGGACGGGGCGAGGAATAATTCAGCAAATGGGTGATGGAGGTCTGGCCACGGCGACTGGAGGCGTTGCGGATCGCCCTTATCTCGTCCATCTCGTCCTCGTCCTCCCTGTATGAGCCGGCTCTTTTCTGGTTTCTATGCTGTTTACGCTGCCCCTGTCCCTTCCTAGGCGCGGCGATTTGGATCGACTGACTGCTCTGGGAGGGACGACGGCTGGAGTCGAAGCTCGACGATGCAGCCGGGGAGAAGGGGGCGGCGGCGTGGGCGGCGGAGGGTTGAGTCGATGAGGACTTGCCGCCAATGTTGGATGAATTCGACATGTTCCGAACAAGAATCTGAACGATGTCTTGACCACAAGAGGAAAAGAGAAAAGTAAGGGCACTCAAACAGCTGCTTCGAAAGGAGTAATGATGACTGTGAGGGCAACTGCGTCGCGGTTGATTGACCTGGGATGCAGACGAGACGGCGAGGGGCAATGGGGTGACGTCGAACGCGCTGGCTTGCTGCTTGCTGCGGGATGCAATCAGATTGGACGTGATAACTGCAAGACCATCCTATCGGCAGGAAGTATCAATGAATCGCTTGATCACAGATGGAGACGAGAAGGTCTACCTGGGTAGCAGACCTGACCTTTGGATCCCGAGGGAACCTCCGAGTGGTTAGAGAAGACGGAACGGATGGCGAGAGTCATCTGGTGGATGCTGCAAGGTCGACGCCCCAGGGACCCGGTCTCCCTCGATTAGTCATTACCTGGGCTCGGTGTTAGTCTTTTGCTAACCACGATGCTAGACCGACGAGAGTCTGGCAGGCTGACTATCTAGCTATCTCCCTTCTCAGGTGACAGGAACAGGAAATAACAACCCATCATAATGCGTGTCGGGATCCCGGTTTACACGAGTGCTTGTAGATGATTGAAACACAGCCACCGATGTTGTGATACCACCACCAGCATGCTTCCAGTACCGCTAAGTGTTTTGTTTGACTGGTAGTCGCTCTCTATCTACCAAAGCTGGTGGCACTGCAGTACTCCAATGCCCCAACCCCAAGGGTATTGGAGACAAGATTTGAGCCATATTTTTCTGTCCAGTCTTTACTGTCTTCTGGAGAATACCTAGGTACCTGGGAGAATTCCTCATGAGAACCAGCGGCTCTTCGGACTCTACCCCTAGCCAGCGGTCACTTGAATCCGCCAGCTACCGGGAGCGGGTCGCGCGACCCCGGGACCAGAACAGCCGGACGTGTCGAGACGCGCGCCCACTCGCTCGCTGCGGGCATCCACTCAACGCCACGCCGGCTTTTCCCTGTGGCTACTACCTCCTACCTAGGTATATAGACCACACAAGTAAATAGCCTCAGCCCTTTTCTCGAAATCCTTGGCACCGTGTATTTTCAGCCTCACTGCATCATTGTTATTACCCCATTATTCCAGAAGGCTTGAGATAAGATTAGCTTCAGCCCACAGCCTTTCCAGCGATGGACCAGCCCGGCGAGCAACAGCCCCTCCTCCACAGCCAGAGCGGTCTGCACCAGCAAGACAGCCCAGACGAGGTCAGCACATACGCCAGGCGGAAAGAAACATGCCGGGACCTGCTCATGTCCAAGCAGAAGCACTACCTGGTGCTGGCCCTGGTCGCCCTCGACGTCTCGTGCCTGCTCGCCGACATCTTCATCACCCTGATCGACTGCGACAGCAGGATCAAGAACGACGCATGGGTCCCGGCCGTACACGAGGCCCTGGAGGACGCCGGCCTCGTCTTCTCGTGCCTCTTCCTGGCCGAGCTGATCTTGAGCCTGTGGGCCTTCGGCCTCGAGTGAGTGCTGCCTCGCTGTCCTCTTATACATCCTGAGTGAGCTTTACTGACCTCGGGCCAGGTTTCTCCATTCGTGGTTTCACATCTTTGATGCTACGGTCATCGTCGCCAGTTTCCTCGTCGATGTACTGACGCGTGGTGTCGTCGAAGAGGTCGCCTCACTTATCATAATCCTGCGTCTGTGGCGTTTTGTGAAGATTATCGAGGAGCTGAGCGTCGCAGGTTCTGAGCAGATGGAAGACCTCGAGATGAGGGTTGAACGGCTTGAGGAGGAGAATGCCAGCCTGAGGGACAAGCTCAAGAAGCTCGAACCCACAGGCGAGAGTGAGCGCGAGTCCAGAGGTGACGACAGTGGTTGAGGGGGTGTGCTGTGCAATCCTTATGTGAAGTCATCCAATGGGAGGACATCCTTGGGAGGTTGTCCTTCGGCCCCGTCGAAAGCTATCCTTCCCGGAGAGATCACCGTCTGGGCCACAACGTGGGCTTCTACGGCTATGTACATTCTGTTGAGATCCCAGGCGCCCATGTGTGACTTGATCAGCACGGCCAACTGTCGACATGTACAGGATAGAGCCTGTTGTATATGCCTGTGGTGGGGTGGACTGTCAATTTACATGGAACGAACGCCGTTGCTTAGGTAGGTCCTGCTTCGAGCGCTGCCAACACACCAAGATATCTCGAGTGCATCCTCACAGCTTTTGGGTCCCGGCGAATCGTCAAAGGAAATGTAGTTGCAGTGGCATCTATAAAACACGGCATATCACCACACCACCACCAGAGACCAGACTCGAGTCGGAGACTGTCCAACACGAGCGTGGAGGCAAACTCGCATGCGCTACGGTCTCGTATCCGCACCTGCGTTGTCCGGCAGCACAGCCGCACACATGCCAGCCATCTGCGTCCTTTTTCGCAGCAGATCATCCACTTACAGCAACACCGTCTCGGATAATACCTATTCTGGGAGCACAATTGGGGAACGAAGATCGCAGATCAAGGAAAAAAGGACATCAGGTCCGACAAGATGGATTGCTCAGTACCAAGGCTCGATCTGGGAAATATTACCTGTCGCGCATGATGAAGTCCCATTCGGCAGGGGTGCTTTCATTACCGCCATTTCCTTTCTGCAGCGGGGCCGACCGTCCGATAGCTGCATGCCACCCTCCGTTCCAGAGCAGCTGCAGCTCCAGAAAAGTCTAAATAGAGCTATGGGCTTGCAGGGGTCCCAGAGTCATGCCAGGTATTCACCACGGGGGGAGCTCGCAAAGAGAGGTAAATAAAACCTGACAGGCTGCAGAACGGAGTCATTGTGGAAGAGATAAATCCACAAAAGGGTGTCCCAAAGGAGTTTCTTCCACCAAACATCTGTATTGGTCAGGGCACATTCAGGTGTCTGGGATCCTGGCGAGATGTACACGGCAGCAGCTGAGCAGGAGGACCATGCCGGATTGCCCAGCCAACACATACCTGCTACCCCGTAGTCTTGGTAGGAAAAGAGATCCCGGGCGCGTCTCCTCCACCCCCAGCGAATCATGCCCGCTCCCCAACCCGAAGAGTCTCGTGCAACACGCTCATCTGCTTTGCCCCTTGAGCAGGGAAGCACAGCAGATGAGGCCATCATCAATATCTTGCAAGCCCCCGGCCGGCCGGACCCCAGTCCCCATAGATAACCCCATGCGCGGTGGCTTCATCCTCCTTGGCCTTTGCTGCCTCTGGCCTAGTTCGTATTTCCCACTCCCTGATCGATTGGCCGGTCCGAGTGGATCGCTGGGCGGCCGGGGACTTCCTCTCCTTCTTTTCTGCTTATCCTTGCTGTGCTTCCCCCGGGAACACGACAGGGGAGGGGGTCGGATGGGCTCCAGCCCCCCTGCCCTTGCCTGGACTCAAAGAAGCTTCATTCATATTAGAAGCTTCTCGCGTCGAGGAGCAGCGTTCCTTCTCTCCTGTTTTTCCCCTTCCTCCTCCAGCTGTTTCTCAGTCAACAGAATCTCGCAGATCGTGCTTGCCGGTATATACAAGAAGCTCCTTTTGAGTGTATAACCGTGTCTCTCGCTATCCAGTCTCTCGCTTCTCAACAACATCGAACTTCTCGCGTTGTCAACATTCCAGCGTCACCCCAGGTTTAATAATTGCATTGTACTGCATAATAATCCCGCTTGCACAATCACAAAACATAGTATCCCAAGCCTCAAGCCACCCAACCCAACAGACAACATGAAGACCTTCGTCACCCTCGTCGCCTTCCTGGCTCCCGCCGCCGTCCTGGCCCAGACCGCCACCACAACAGCCACATCCTCGTCGTCCACCTGCGAAGCCGACTACATCGTGGAGGACTGCCTGACCAGCACACAGGCTCGCCAGGCAGATTGTGGCAGCCAGGATTACACGTGCCAGTGTGCCGCGTACCAGGCCATCGCGACGTGAGTTCCCCATCCTTTCCCCTCCTCTTCCTTGCCTCCCGTGAGGAGAAGGAAGCAAGAGAAGAGAAGAAAGAAAATCATGAACCCCGGCTAACCTGATCACCAGCTGCTACAACAACTGCCCCAACGACCCCCGCGCGTCCACCGCCCAGGGACAGGTGACCCAGTTCTGCGCCCTGGCCAGCCAGTACGCCTCCACCAACACGGCCTCGGCCACGGGCAGCGCCGCCCGGACGTCGTCCACGGGCTCAGCCACGGCTACCGCCACGGACGACTCCGAGTCCAGCAGCACCGGCACGGCCACCGGCTCGAGCAGCTCCAGCTCATCCAGCTCCTCCGCCAACTCGGCTGCCAACCTGGTCATCAGTGCTGGCGGCCTGCTGGCTGCCGTCGCCGGCGTGATGGGTGCCCTGCTGTAGGTGCACTCTAATCGCCTCGACGTCTATGTTGGAAAGGGGGGGGGTTGTGTGCGCGCTCGCACGTGTGGACAAGGTCTGAGCTTTCCATGTCACACGATAGCTTTGAGCGAGTTAGGTACGACGTGATGACGGATGACGTGTGTTAGGAAGAAGGCGTTGTGAGGGATCAACTATAATAGCGGAGGGATTGGGTAATTGTTTGCATTGCACTGCGTGCATGCATAGCTTGATGTTTGTTCCCGTCGCAGCTCTGGAAAGGCCCAATCGTAGCGCGAAGGCCAGGGAGGCAAGGCATGCTTAAGACCAGGCAAAGAACGGGAGGAGGATCTCCTCTCCTAGATAACACATTTACCTGAAGTATATAGCCAGTCTCGCTAGTGTCTAATACAATCCAACGGATCCAAACCCTGCACTGCGTCTATCTTCCACCATGATTTGGCGTCTTGGTCCTACGTAAGGTGTCTTTAGGACAAGCCCACGAGGACGCCTTGGACTGATCTCCCTTAAAAGCCGGAACAGCGTCGTCTACCTAGGTAGCTAGGTGCCTAGTTCAGTCTGCTCTAGTCTTCAGCACGCTTAGATTCTCTCACCTACAGACTAGCAGTCGCCTCTTGAGGCCATCGCGTGTCTTTGGGACTCGAGCAGACAAGGTAAGGTTTGGTGTGGTATCTTGTCTTCAATTCATCTGATCGTGTATAGGGTATGTATGTACAGGGTAACAACAGGTATGTATCAAGGACACACTGTTCCAAGGCCTTCTCTCTCTTTCCCGTTCCCGTCTGGTGTCCCGTGCAGACGCTCCGCCCAATTTTCCTTGTCGATAAGTCTATTCGTGACGAAGCCAGCCCCTTCAAAAACAACTTCGTCAATCTGACGATTCCAACAACGGGTGACCCCATAGTTGTGTTTTTCTCTATGTCGTGATTATCGCACAATCTGGTGTACACGGATACAATTTGCGCCCCGAAAAAGGTAGGCCTTGATGATGAGCCACCTATCATCACCTCATTGAGTGAAGAGCAGCTCTGATAGCAAGAGGCAAAGATCTCGGGCTGAGACCAATATGCTCCAGCTTTACTGCGCGACAAGGTTCGAATCCAAAAAAAAAAAAAAAAAAAAAAAAGAAAAGCGGCAGCGCTGAAACATCCGAGGTATTAAAAGTGTAATCATAACGTGAGCGCTCGTAAAATTCGTAAGTCGAGCAAATGTTCTGCGCCTGTGAATGCTCAAGGCTTGCGTCGCGCAGCGGCTTTGCCTGTCAAGGGCGTGACGAAGGTGACATGCCTATTCTCGTCCTTTGCTCGAGCACCGTTGCTGCTTCCATGCTGTGAGAGATCTTGTACCTCGGGATACTCGATGTTGACTTCCGTGACCTCTGTCATAGAGCCGTCATCAGAAGCATCCGATGATGAGCCATCATCGGATTCGTCATCTCCACCGTCGTCGCTAACCAAGGACGGCGCGTTGTTACTGGTCGCAGTGTTCGGGCTGTGGTCAACATCCATCATGTTGGCATCATCGAAGCCAGAGTCATCGTCGTCGTTGATGGGAGCACTCGGGAGCAGCTTCGATGCTGTCGAAGTGAAAGCGAGATGCGAAGACCGCCCCTTACTGCTAGGTGGGCGCGGCCCAGCGGCAGGCGGAGGGACAGCTCGCGCGGGGACACGCATGACAGGCGCAGGAATGCGAGCTCCAGCCGTCGACACCTTGTTCACAACCGGATGGTCCGCGCTCGGGGACATGAAACGTTCTCCATCATCGGACTCCTCGTCACCTGAGAAGCAGTCATCGAGGTCCACCTTGCTCTTAGCATCCTCCACGTGTTTATTGAGATCGCCCTGGAAGTCTCGTTTTTGGAGTAGTTCGGAGAGGAAGGGGGTCCCAGGTGCAGCAGCGAAACTCTTCAGCGGCTTCCCTTCGGCCTTCACAGAAGGACTTGAGGACATAGCACCAGGTGTTTTGGGGGTAGCACCCTGGTGGAAGAGTTTGAGCGACTCGTTGATGCGCTTGAGAAGTGCCGCGTAGGCATTTTGCTCAGCCGTTGCGTCTGTTCGTGCAAGAGGATGAACAATGCCCGGTGCAGGAGCGCTAGGAGGCTTTTCTTCGCTGGCAGTGGCAGTGGCAGTGGTGGTTGTGTTGGGGTTGGTACTGCTGATGCTCTCACTGACGCTGATTGGTTGGCCGCAGTCAACAGCAGCCTCCTCGTGAGACTTGTACTCCTTCCGATGAGCTATTCGGCAGTGGTTGATGAAGCCTTGGGTGCTACTAAAATTGTCCCTGTGACATGAGTTGCACACGAGTTTGACAACCACGCCGTTGCTCCTCTTGACAATACAAGGAGCCTTTGGTTTCGGTGGCGGGTAAGTGGTAAAAAGCTTCTGGCCGGTCTGTCCGCGAGCGACCCTCTTGCCGATGGTGGTAGCCTCAGAAAGACTGTTCCTCGTCGTCCGCCCTTCGGCGGTGTTTCTCGGGACAACAGACAGGCCCTGCCACTCGGGCACCACGTCTCCAAATTTGGGATCTGGGATCAGCCACTTGGCATAGTGACGAGCATAGGGACCATCCGTCACCCCGAAAGGCGGGGCCCACTGCGCAGCAGGCTCTCCGGCCCTACCCTGGACGGCTGATCCCTTGCCTTGCGAAATGTCCAACATCTGTTGTGGAGTGGGACAGGAAGTTGGGTACGGTATGAGGTGACACCGACGCAACTGCTCCAGGGCGACTTGACATTTAGCAAGCTCCTGATTGATGAAGCGCAGCTCCTGGTGCTTCAATAGTATCTCTGTGCCAAATTGCTGGTTGATGATGTCAACTACTCGATCAGTGTTTGGCGCGGCTGCTTGTGGAGACTGCGATGCGAAGTACTCTTGACGCGGCATAGCCGGAGTTTCTGGCGGTGTAGCGACGCTGTAGTCAACCTTTCGACGTTTTGCGCAACCATCATCATCGGTTCCGTCGTGTGCAGGAGATGCCTTTCTCTTGAGCGAGTTTGGACTTGTGGCAAGGCTGGGTAAATCTTTGGAGCACATTGTCATGATCTGTTCGGCTTCAGCGAGCCTGTCACCTGCCTTTGCATCACCACTCCAGAAGCGGAACATATCACGCATGGTCTTGCGATTCCGCGGCCACAGTAGTGGGCTTCGACGCGGCGCGTTGGAGGGAGGGAGACGGCGTGGCAGTGAACTCTTTTGTAGTCGCCGAGAGGCGTCTAGGCAGCTGTCGCGCAGGCAAGGCTGACGTAACAAGGGAGAGCGGCGCTAGTTGACTAGCGTGCTTCTTGGCTGCAGGCTGGGGTGTGGGTCCGGGCTGGGATGCGTCGGATGGTCGGAGCCCCAAGCGTCTGCGTGCACTGCGTGGCGGGCGCAGTGACGATGATGTGGCCAGTTGCAAAAAAGGCCGACCGAGCCCGATGCGATGCGATGCGCTTCGTCACACCACAACGCAGTCGTCGACGGCGAAGAGAAGAAAGACGCTGCCGCTGGGAGCGAGCAGAGAGAGGGAGGGCCAGCGAGAACTAGTAAAAGCCTCGCGGAATGAGATGAGCTTGCGCGACACAGGCACAAAGCTCAAAAGGAGCGTACGAAATGAACGAGGCGCAAACGAGTTTCGTGCTCTGAAATCGTGTTGTGTCAGTGTTTGACAGGAAGATTTTATTTTTCTTCGTGCTGCGGGCGGTTGTTTGTGACAGGAATTGTTTTGATTTCGGGGGGGTTGCGAGGAATGAATGAGAGGTCTGGGGTTGAATACGGGATCAGTTGGTGGGTGGCAGGGGGGAGACCGGGGTGTGTAAGAGAGATTGGGAGAGGCAAAAGGGGGAAGGGGCGAGAGTGAGTGCGAATGAATGCGTGAGTGAATTGGCAACCCGAGCGGCAGGAGGCGCGGGCACGGGTGCGGGTGCAGGCTGCGCCTGACGGAAGTGCTTGGGGTTGGGAGCTCGGATTTGGCTTGGTTGGGTTGGGGACAGACAATCAGGGCGAGGAAGGGAAGGAGGGAAGGGGGTGAAGGAGCTGCTTGCTGCACCTGCACCTGCACCTGCAAGTGCGCCTGCAAAGCAAATGCAAATGCAAATACTCGTACGGTACGGGAATCAAGATGGCGGGAGAAGGCGGGTTGGGTGGGTGATCTGATTCGGCTTTCTACTCACCCAAGTTGTTGTTGCGCTGCCAGAGCTAGAGAGGACGACACAAACAGACGGGCAGAGCCAGAGTGTACGGTGAGGCCTCTGTTCTTCTAGAATCACCACGAAGGCTCCCTCTTGCGGTGCAGGGCGACGCAGAGCGGTGGTGCAGGCGGAACAGGACGGAAGAGGACAGGACAAGGGCCCTCTGGGTCTGGGGTGGCCTCGACGTGGAAGTGGGCGTGGAGGGAGCGTTTGCAGGGTGCAGCAGCAGCGTAGCCGTGTCGCAAACAGAGCTGAGCTGAGCCGAGCTGAGCAGATCCGAGCAGAACAGTTCTCCCCGTGTGTTTGTCGTGCCTTTTCTCCGCGCTTTGCTCTAGGTGAGAGCGGTCACGGGCGATAGGGATGACAGGTAGGAGGGAAAGAGGCACCCAGAGTGATACAAGTGTGGAATACAGTTGTTGTTGAATAAAGGAATGGCAAAATTCGCCGTGCAACGCAAACTATTGAAACACAGAGCTTCTGGGTCTGGTTTCCGGGCGAGAAAGTGCTCGAGGATCGAGCGCAAAAGGGCCTGGGGCTGGGGGGTGGGAGGAGGGAAGCTGGGAGATTGGGAGCCCGGGAGAATGGGGGGAGGACGCCCGACGATTGCTGGGTGGGCTTCTTTGGTGGTGGGCGGGTGCGTGGATACGCTGATAGTCTACGTACTGGCCAGGTTGGCTGGCTGACTGGGGGAGACTACCTGTCTGGGCCAGAAAGTTGGAAGGATGGGGAATGGGATTGAGCGCGGGTGCGACGCCGATTGCGAGACTGGCTCACGAATGTCACGAATGTTGGAGGAAGAGTGGGCTGGAATGAGCGAACGGGTCTCGTCCGGACGACGGGATTGGCTGTGCGACAGCATTAGGTGGATGATGGCTGAGTTGGATCGCTGGCCCCCAGTCCATGCCCCGTTGACTCGCTGGCTCGACACCCGGCTGCATCACGACGGGGTGGTGTGGGACTTGGTCTTACATGGCATGGCATGGCAACCTTGGTCCTTGCGACGGTAACCAACCTAACAAGCAACCAACCTTGGGGGCCCCCAGCTAAGGAGCCAAGGTTGGCCGGGAAGGGCGTCCTGCCTCTTGGTGGCACTGGCACGCACACGCACACGCACACGCACATACACTCACGCACCTCTCTTTTCAACATGCCACGAGTCGGCGCAATGCGTATTACAGGCGATAGTATTTAGACGGGCACCACTAAGCAATATCGAGATGCATGCGGGCGCTGCGCTCGGAGCCAGACCAGAGAGACAGGTGGCGCCGTTTGTGCACCTGGCTTCTTTCTTCTTCTTGGTCTCGCTGTCTCTGTTGGCTGCAAGGAATGCAGCCCATCCGCAATTTAGCACATTCGTACGAGCCAGGCATACAATGTCATATACTGTACATAGATGGAGCTGAGCCGAGCCACGTTAGTGCAGGCTCACCCTCCACCTCGCTTTCTCTGGTGAATATGACGTGCATCCGACTAAATTTAGATGATGATAATATAGATCAAGCGTCGCCCATCCTTCGAAGTCGGCCGCACGCCCTTGAGCCCTCCCTGCAGAAACGGCCTGTACAGTATCAACCTCGATCCCGTCAATGCTAGCGACGATGGCGTCGCAGAGGCTAGCAACCGATTGACGGCCGGATTCAGAGCCGCGATCCCATGTACCGTGTCGAGCCCATCCAGTGCATAGTGGCTCTGCTACTCGATCATAAGTTTCAGCCGGACTGGTGGGCTAGAGCAGAACCTCCTGGGCACATCTCACACGCCCAAGTGTTTGCGTGTTTGCTTACAAGGCTGCGGGTCTCACCCTATCAGTCTCGACATGTGTCAGAGACGTCGCAGCCGGCCACATCCTGGCAGACGAAACAGAGGTACTGCGCGGCATCTGTCCGTGCTTTAAGCTCCCCGGCAAGTCATCGACGTTGACGTTGCGCATTTGCCGGGTTACCAAGCTTGACTATTCAAGCGTCTGAGCAGTTTTTCTTGACTTCGGAAGGGACAAAGAGATGGCGACATCGCTACTCAGCGTTGATCGCATCTCACCTCCTGCCGGCCCTGTCTACTTCAGACCCGGACTTGAGCTGCAGGCCTCCTGCAGCCTGATGTGAGGCTCAGGGGGTCCCTGTCATGGTATCTGGGGTAAAAGGCCCAGATGTGGGCCCAGCTCTTCCTCGGCTGCAAAGTTGAATCTGATAAGAAACATGTCATGACACAGATATCATGGGATTCTAGGGTAAATCATGCTGTACGTGCAGTGAAGATAAGGATCTGATTACTCCTAATTCCTTTGTCCATACGAATGCTTACATGTGCCTTCCAAGATGCCTAGCCATGGTCCTGACCACTCGACTCGACAGCCAACTGTTGCAGCTTTTTTTTTCTTCAGTGCAACCCAGAGCTGCAATTCAGACTAGAGAACAAAGAAAGCTGCATGGATGCCCTTCTAGCACGTGATGTTGCTACCAGCAGTGCTTCAGTCCTATGGGAACGGGGGAGGGGAGGATTCAGTTCGTACCAAAGTTCCAAGCCATTGTCCAGAGCGATGCCTTTGGCTAAACCACACCAAATGCTTCATGACAAGTGCACCTCTCGCCAACTGTTGGAACCTATCAAGTTGCACTAATCATGGGGAGAGAGACCTGAGTAGCTATGCCTGAACAGCTGTCCTGCACGGAGCCGAGTCTCTACCGTAGGTGGGTTGCTGTAATTGCTTTCTTATCGATAAACAATTTTCCCAGGTTGCACTTCTCTTCCCGCGGTGCCCGCTACGCGTGATGAGCGCGTACATGACGGCAGTAGGCTCTCAGAGAGTTCTGAGCTCAACCTCAACCTTAATCCAGCCAACCATCTCAACCAGGCCGGTTGCCTGCTACGACTCCCCTGACAGCACTGATCACAGTCAGCCAGCGCATGTCTGATCAACAGATTGCCCGTCTGCCCACCTGTCCACCTGCACTCCGAGAATCAATCGAACCGTCACGATGCATTCTGCAGCAGCTTCGTCCAACAGTACCGCCCCCAGCACGGGCGGCGGCAGCGGTGGCGGAAAGAGACCAGTTTCGGACATTGACGTGCCTGGAACCGAATCCCCCCCAACCCAGACCAAGCCGAACAAGAGGCAGCGTGTTGGACATTCGACCGCAATCATGCCCACCACGCTGCCCATGCAGCCACACGAGGAGATTCTGCAAGAACTCAAAGGAAAATACAGCATCGCCACCACCTCGGTCATCGCCTCCACCAAGATCAACAAGAAGGTCACCCAAGTCCTCTCCCACCTCGGCCACGTCGATCTCTTTAGCCAATCTTCCGTCCCGGGAGTAATGATGGTGCGCGCAAGGGCCAACGACGCGAACAAGATGGTCACAGTCATGGAGATCGCAAAGAGGCAGATGAACCAGGCGGGTCAGCCCTGGTATCAGTACAACAGGGTGTACGAGGTGGCGGACGGACGCGGTTCGAGAGCCAACGCCGCCGGCCGGGGAGCAGACCAGACCGTCATCGAGAACACCGTCCTGGAGGGCGGGGACGCGGACGAGGACGACGAGGAAGACGCCTTCGAGCCTGTCGAGACCACCTTCGAGCGCGCGATCCGAGAGAAGCCCGCGGAGGAGTCGAAAACTACCTACATGAGCATCTTCCTCTCGCGGGTGCCAATGCCTGAACTCCAGTCCAAGGCGTACATCACGCTCCAGACGAACGGGGACGAGATTGGCAGGCCGCTTCGCTCATGAAACGGGGGGACATGAGTTCTTGAGAGTGCGGAAACAGGAACATTTTGCATGCCACGCACGTTGGCCACGGTGTTTACGATAGACTTGTTTCGGACGTTTTCTTGGCTGTGCATCGGACAAAGCAGGTGCTCGCGAGACGGTCTCGCGTGCACCGCAAGGCGTACATCATTGGAAGGAGGGAAAGTTAGGCGTCACGGAACGTTGTTAATTACGGCCTTGATACCCCCTATTAGAGAGGTAGACACAATGTCTAATCTACCATATACGACCACACTCCCGAGATCACGTCTCTATGAGCCTTTGAGTAAACATGCCACCATGAACATGAACGTACACTGCTTCTCGACGAAAGTAAGGCCATGATTGGAGCCACTGACTGAGGTCTAGGATGTGCTACTGTACTGAGAGCATCTCCCACCAATGACGGTATTTCTAGATGATGTGGGTGTGGACTATTTGAATCTGCGTTGGGCAAAGTTCATGGCAGGTTGAACTGCAGTTGTGAGGATCTCCCAGCTCATCTCTCCTGACACTGTCAGTCACAACCATAGGCAAGAACTCCGATGCTATCAGCCAACGCGAATTAGCACAAACTCACAGGAGGGGTTTGCAGTGGGGAAAAAAGTAAAACATGCGAGCCCCTTTAGCCCATGTCTGTGGCCTTCTGTGGCACACAAATTCTGCAGGACAACGAGACTCTGCGGGAGTGCTTTCGTGGTTCCTAATCCAACGTACAGCTATGCAGGGCGTTACCACTTAGTATCACAACCAAGTAGGTGTAAGAGGAACAAGGAAATGGAAACGGAAAGAAAAAAGAAACTTTGGATGTGGACTTGGAGCTTGTTTCCTAGAGTAATCAGGACTTCTGCTTCTTCAACAATATCCTGTTCGCACAAGACAGACGTTGGAGTCAATGCGAATTCCTGGTGCTTCTACAATATAAAACTATCTACCTGTGCCCATTTAGAGGCATTCTGTCCCAGAACCTCCACTACCTGCTTTTCTTTATTGTTCACAGTGAATGCCAAATGTTTGTTATTGTTGCCCTTGGAATATCGAACGGGAAGCCCAGCAAGGGACTTGCGGTTAGCTAATAGCATTAACTTTATAGATAGGCTTCTGAGGTATGTGTGATGAACGTGAAGAGATCTGAGCAACAAAGGTGGGAGTTTTTATGTGCATGTTCCGCATGGAGAGAGAATCTATTTCTTTGAAGTGGTGACTATCATCAGGTGATTGGAGAGAAAGAAATGTGTGGAGCATGGTGAAATTATCTGTGCTGCCCTTGCTTCTGAAAGTGTCACGGAACTCAGTCAGATCAAGAAATCCAGCTTGGAAATAATGTGGTCTGTTCTTTAGCAAACAGCTAGAAGAAGAACAAGGTTACTAACGGAGCAACAGATAAGTAGAAAATGGTACAAGTTATACGTCCTTTCAAGTCTATGCTTTTGCCCATTGTGTTTATATATGATGGCTCTATTCGATGGTTACTAGTGGCCATTGATGTTGTTGAGGGCATATTTTATAGCACTCAAAGCTAGCTTTGAGTAGCAATGACTTCATCGTTTGCGGAATATAAAATCCTGTTTTTCCATTGGGTTGAAAGCATATATACATCTTCACTTTGTTACCGTTTCTGTTCTAAACAAATGTTCAAGATATGTGTGTCGGCCAGCCTTTTTCAGGCGCCTTCGCTCCCTGATACCTCCGGAGCAAAACAGGATTTTCCTCAAGCACCGGATTTCCCACATCGCCCGTGTCACATCGCGTAATGTTATATTTAAACGGCACTGCTTGCGGTAAGCAGCATTTATGGACAGAACAACATGTGTATTGAGATGTCGCTGTCTACTGAAATCCCATGCGGGCACGTATGGTCGATGAGGCCCGGATTCTCTCGTGTTATGTGCTTTCCCAAGTTGAGGAATGATGCACTTTCCCAATACGCCATCACAATGCGGGACATCAGGATGAAAGTCGCAGACGCTCTGCCCGCTGCGGTCCTCCAAGATCCTCCTCCCCGGCCCATTTACGGCGAACCAATGCACGCCGACATTACCTCTACCTGTATTCCTTCCCAAAGCTCGCAGGACGATGCTAGTTTATAAGTTTCCGGGTATCGTTGGTAATGCGTGTCTCTCCTGCGCCCAGTGTTTCACTCCCAATACTCCCTGCCGCCGTGATCGATTCCGAGTGCCCAGGTCAAAACAAAATCCGAAACAGTGTCGTGTCGATAGCCTTCCCGCTCAGAGGTGCCTGCTCCTCTTCGCACCAGGTCCTCCAAAGCAATCCTTTGATTGGCCGAGGTTGCCCAGGTCGAAAAACTCGCCGAGGTTGACTTTCCGCTTTCCGCCGGCACCGTGCCCAAGCCGGTTCGCTGCTCGAGGTCCGCTGCGTCCTCCGCTGCCGCCATGCCGTGTCGCTCGGGTAGGGTGACGTGAGACGGAGATGGATGGAGGGGCCGAGTTTGACGATGACATCGAGTGGTCGTGCCCTCGGGCATCAGAAAGGCGTAGGTTCGCCAGGTTCAGGGGCGATGGGGCGTCCTGGGGATAAGGGTGAGACGAGCGGAAGTCGAATGTCTCCTGCGTAGGGACGACAATCTCGGGCTCGTCGACCGTAATCTCCGGAACAATAGGCGTGTCGGGCCCCGTCTGTGGTTGTGTCTCGACGCGTGGGGTCGGGGCTGGTTGGTGTGCTGTTGATGTGCTGTGGGATCGCTGTATCTCGGGAGATGACATGGGCTCTGGCTTTTCTGCATCGTCGTCGCTCTCGATGACCTGTGGCGAGGTGTCTGTTGTGTCTAACCGCTCATTCGCCCAGGCCCTGATCTTCCAACCCTCGCCGTCGCCGAGACCGAGGTGTTCTTTGTCCAGGAACTGCAGCAGATCGTCGAGACACTCCTGGTACCCATCTGAGCGGGCCTTTGCTTGAGCCGTTATCGACGACTTGTACAGCTTTGTGACGGACAGGGCAGCGGTCCGGAAGACATCGAGCATCTGCTCGGGGGCTTCGTTGGCCATCGCTGGCTTTGGTTTGCAAGGAGTGAAGTTCGCTCTCGGTTCAAAAGACTGTGTGTGCGTGCTGGCGGTCGATGCGGGCGTGTGTACGAGGACAGAGTTGGGTAGGAATCATATGTATGACCGCTGGAGGGAAGGCGGGGCGTCGCTAGAAGAAGAGCCGCTGCGATGCGGGTCCTCTTCCGTTGGCAGGGTGGTGGTGGATCAGGCCCAAATAGTTCTGGAAACACCCTTACGGCTCCCTGCAGTGGGTCACAATCTGACTCTCAATCTCGACTGTTGCTCAGCGAAAGAGTGGCCTCGTTAGATAGGAGTTGGAAATTGACAGGCCGTACCCGCTCAGGGAGTGTCTGGTCGAGGTTTAGGGTGTACACGATAGTACGAGTGAGTGAGGACAGATGGATGGCAGGTGAGCCGAGCCCCGACGTCTTTCTCTGTGGTTTGGCGGCTTTGAGGTGGGATGGTAGGAGGCCCAGGGCGGCACAATACGGGAATACAAGGTGAACCCAGCATGGACGTCAGCAGCGGGCTTATTTTCCTCACGTGGAGTCAGTCAGTCGTCTTTGCCGGCCGGGTCTGGAAGGGAGACGCCCCCAAAGGAGTCCCCCACCCAGCAGCTGGGCAGCTGGCCTGGGCCTGTCGCCTCCCTGCAACCAAAACACCGCTAACGTCATTCGCGGCCGGCCGTTTACGGTATTGGCTCTACCGTTTTCGGTTCCTGTTAGCAAGCTTTCTCTTCACACAGACAAGGGTGGGGCAGATTTCGAAAGAGCCTTATCGGAACTCAACCCCACCAAAACCTCAATGTGTAGACTAGACTACCTCTTGCTTACCCAAGGAGCCGCTGTGGCTGATCGTCCACGCTGATGGGACATAAATGAGTGAGACACAATGGGGTGACTGATCAAGCCACATTTGCCTGAACGATCAACAGCAATCCAGAAACTTCGAATAGCCTTGTATAATCTGTATATGAACACCCCTAGCACACGTGGCCGGGGACTTCAATGTAGGGTGGAATTCAGTTCGGTTTGATGGGACGCGACTAATCAACATCTGCAGGCTTGCAACAACGTCGGATAAGCTCTCAGGATGCAATCATGGTGTGCCTGAGCCACTCGACGCGATGAGCTCGTCCAACAGGGCCATGTCGCAAATAATTATTCTGGGGGCGTGTTGATTGTATGTCGCGGTAGAATCTACTCGCAGGAAACAATCATCGTTGGGCATATCGACTCACTTCAACAGCATGTTGATTTACACGATGACTACTCGCTAGTCCCAGTGTCAGCCGCGGCAAGTTTCTATGGCAAGACAAGTGTTTCCATGAAGGCCCAAGGGATTCACTTGTACCGAATCCCGAGCATCGCTGGCCTCGTCGACGTGGCGCAGCCCGGGCTCAAATATCTACATCAGCTTCCACTGTTCCCACCTGTGATGTTGAGCAATCTATGAAACCCATATACCAACCGCGGAATGAGAAGTAAAAAGAAGACAGTCCTGCCTACGAGGGAGTTGGTCGGCCGTATCATCACCCGTGGCCCGAACCCGCTTCAAGCAGTCTTGGGAACTTTAGACCAAGTGAAGACTGCAGCCGCACTTTGATTGGCGTTCCCGGTGGCCCTTTTTAACACACCCCTGTCCCTCGACTCGCTTTTGGGGGTGCGTTTCTTCTCACCTTAACTCTTCCCAACTTTCCACTGCCTACCTTTTTCCCAAGAGACAAGACTCCTTGATCAGAACCGGCCCCAGAGTCCACGCACCACCTCCATTCATCACGGAAGAAGTCTCGATCATCAACACGGACCCTTGACAACCCCTGTCATCTTTTTTTCGGCGCGTCGAAGCGCGTAATAGGGTATATCTCCCGCGTCGTCTCCACGTATTCACCATGGCGCGACCTCGAGGAGCGCCAGCGAGCGCGAACGACACCGACGCGTCAATGCAGAATGCCTCTGATGACGGAAGGAACGGAAATGACTCTATGGTACGTTCTTTTGGCGACACCTCTGCATGGCCATTAGTGGCCGCGCTGCATGGATGCGTCATCACACGCGCCAGTAGTTATCCTCCCTTTAGCTAACAAACAGCAGGAGGTCGACGAGACTCCCGATTACACAGACTCAGAAGACCCAAATACGACGGCTAGCAGCGTGATGGGTGAGCCGACAGTAGATGGGAGGAGGCGACGTGCCGAGGCAAACCAACTGCGACGAAGCATATTTGGCAAGAAGCATGACAAACTAGGCGAATCACAGGTACGAATACCGGCGCACCAGATGCGTGGCGCAGAAGGACCTGTTGGAATTGGATCTGACATTAATGACAGGAAGACGACTCTCTCCGTCGATTCCGCTACCTGCTGGGCCTTACGGACCTGTTCCGCCACTTCATCGAGACGAACCCCAACCCCAAAATCAAGGGAATCATGGAGGAAATTGACCGTCAGAACGCGGAAGAGCAAAAGGCAAAGAAGGGTGCCCGGCGGCAAGGCGGGGCTGGGGCTGAGAGGCGCCGCCGAACCGAAGCCGAAGAGGATGCTGAGCTGCTCAAGGATGAAAAGCACGGCGGGTCTGCCGAGACAGTCTTTCGCGAGTCACCGCCCTTTGTCAAGGGCGAAATGCGAGATTACCAGGTTGCTGGTCTGAACTGGCTCATATCACTCCACGAAAATGGTATCTCCGGCATCCTGGCAGACGAAATGGGCCTGGGCAAGACTTTGCAGACGATTTCGTTCCTTGGCTACCTGCGGCACATCATGGGAATCACTGGCCCGCATCTGATCACGGTCCCAAAGTCCACCCTGGACAACTGGAAGCGAGAGTTTACCAGGTGGACTCCGGAGGTGAACGTTCTGGTTCTACAGGGCGCCAAGGAGGAACGACAGCAGCTCATAGCGGATCGCCTCGAGAGCGAGGACTTTGATGTTTGCATCACGAGTTACGAGATGATCTTGCGCGAGAAGTCGCACCTGAAGAAATTCGCCTGGGAGTACATCATCATAGATGAGGCCCATCGCATCAAGAATGAGGAGTCATCCCTTGCCCAAGTTATCCGGCTTTTCAACTCTCGGAACCGCCTGCTCATCACCGGAACGCCTCTTCAGAACAACCTTCATGAGCTCTGGGCGCTACTCAACTTCCTCCTTCCTGACGTCTTTGGTGATTCCGACGCCTTCGATCAATGGTTCTCCGCGCAGGACCGGGACCAGGACACCGTCGTCCAACAGCTGCACCGTGTTTTGCGGCCATTCTTGTTGCGACGTGTCAAGGCCGACGTTGAGAAGAGCCTGCTTCCCAAGAAGGAGGTCAACCTTTATGTTGGCATGGCGGATATGCAGGTCAAGTGGTACCAGAAGATCCTCGAAAAGGATATCGATGCTGTGAATGGAGCTGGAGGCAAGAAAGAATCCAAGACGCGTCTCCTCAATATCGTCATGCAGCTCCGAAAGTGCTGCAACCATCCTTATCTCTTCGAGGGCGCGGAACCCGGCCCGCCTTACACCACGGACGAGCACCTCGTGTTCAATGCCGGAAAGATGTTGGTATTGGACAAGCTTCTGAAGCGGATGAAAGCTCAGGGCAGTCGTGTTCTGATCTTCTCCCAAATGAGCCGACTTTTGGATATTCTCGAGGACTACTGTGTATTCCGAGAATACAAGTACTGCCGTATCGATGGCAGCACAGCCCACGAGGACCGCATTGCTGCCATTGACGACTACAACAAGCCTGATTCCGAGAAGTTCGTCTTTCTTTTGACCACTCGTGCAGGAGGTCTGGGAATCAATTTGACGAGTGCCGATATCGTGGTGCTTTACGACAGCGACTGGAACCCCCAGGCTGATTTGCAGGCCATGGACCGAGCCCATCGTATCGGACAGACCAAGCAGGTTGTGGTCTACAGATTTGTGACCGATAATGCGATCGAAGAGAAAGTTCTTGAACGTGCTGCGCAGAAGTTGCGTCTTGACCAGCTGGTCATCCAACAGGGACGTGCCCAAAACGCAGCAAAGGCGGCGGCCAACAAGGATGAACTGCTATCAATGATCCAGCACGGTGCCGAGAACATCTTCCAGGCCAAGAAACCCGGGGGCACTCAGGCCGACGCAGCCGATGGCGACCCTGACGTCGACATCGACGCCATTCTATCTGCCGGTGAAGACAGGACCAAGCAACTCAATGCAAAGTACGAAAAGCTTGGCCTCGACGATCTACAGAAGTTCACTTCAGAGTCTGCTTACGAGTGGAATGGGAAGGACTTCACTAGCACGAAGAAGGAAATCGGCATCAACTGGATCAACCCGGCGAAGCGAGAGCGCAAGGAGCAGATCTACTCAATAGATAAGTACTACAAGCAGGCACTGCAAACTGGCGGTCGCACTGCCGACACTAAGCCCAAGGCACCCCGCGCCCCGAGGCAAATATCGATTCAGGACTATCAATTCTATCCCGAAAGGTTGAAGGAGTTGCAGGACCGCGAGACAGCCTTCTACCGCAAAGAGATCGGCTACAAGGTTCCCCTGGCTGACGGCGATGAGGACAACCTCGCCGAGCGTGAAGCCGATCGAGAGGCGGAGCAGCGCATCATTGACGAAGCCGTGCCTCTGACGGAGGAAGAGCAAGCAGAGAAGATAGAGCTGGCCAAGAGCGGTTTCGAGGAGTGGAACCGCCGTGATTTCCAGCAATTCATCAACGGCTCGAACTTGTATGGCCGCAACAACTATGAGGGAATCGCCACGCACTGTCAGAACAAGAATGCTGCCGAGATCAAGCAGTATGCGAAGGTGTTCTGGCAGCGGTATGAGGAGATTGCGGATTGGCAGAAGCACCTCAAACACATTGAAGAGGGTGAGGAGAAGCTTCGCAAGATCGAACACCAGCGCAAGATGCTGCGTAAGAAGATGTCCATGTACCGCGTACCTCTTCAGCAGCTGAAGATCAACTACTCGGTCAGTACCACGAACAAGAAGGTGTACAGCGAGGAGGAAGACCGTTTCCTGCTGGTCCAGCTTGACAAGCATGGAGTCGATTCCGAGGGCATCTACGAACAGATACGGGACGAAATCCGGGACAGTCCATTGTTCCGATTCGATTGGTTTTTCCTCAGCCGAACATCACAGGAACTTGGGCGTCGTTGCAACACACTCCTCGCGACGATCGTCAAGGAGTTCGAGGATGTGCAGCCCAGCCACAAGGGCTCGAATGGCGTCAACGGCAAGCAAAAGAGAGAGGTGGAAGACGAGGAGAACGATGACGATAGCGTCCTGGGCATGGCCCCTGCGAAGAAGAAGTCAAAGACGAACGGAGTCAAGGCAAGTCCATTGGCTACCCATTGTTCATGAGACTTCCGTTACTAACAGTGTGTACCTACAGAACAAGGCATTGGACAACATCAAGTCCAAGGCCAACTCTGCGGCACCATCTCGTGCGTCCAGTGTTGCTTCTACCAATTCGAATACTGCTTCAAAGGGCAAGTCCAAGGGCAAGAAGAAGTAAGCGGCTCTTCGGGACGCATGACCTTGTAGTGGGCCCTTTTGTATGCCTACTGTTGTCAATTGTTTCCGCTGCTTCCAAAGTGAAGGTTTTGGGTTCCAGGAGTTCAGGAGTGTGTAATGTGCGGCGGATGGTTACGTCTTGAGACGCATTTCGGGAGAAGGAGAGAGACAAAAGTACGGCAGTCGAGACAGGCTGATGAGGCGTTTGGTCTGTCATTGATAACCTTTTGTTGGGTGGCCGGCTCAGCAGCGTCTGGGGTTGGCTGGGCAATTGAATTGTGACATAGATGCGGCATTACCACATAGATCTTGTGCACTGCTTAGAGACAGATGCAAAGAAAAGAATGCGACGAATGACTGTTTCATGAAGTCTTGAGTCCCGTTTCATTGGTCCCACGTCGTGATGGACAAGATACCTACTTTCTGAACATTCCGGGCGTGACCTGAGTGGATCGCCCTCGACATACCTCACCTCGGCTCTGGCCTCCCGAGGCCACAGTGTGCTTTTCCATTCAAGAAATGCCTTCCTGTCAGCCCATGCTTCACCAACCGTTCCGGGTATTCGATCGCAGAATGCTGTTCATAGGGCAGAAAATTTTCTAGACCGACTCCCTACAGTCTTCAGAAAAAGTCCACACCCAAGTCAAACGCATCCAAGAAATGACCCTGCAAAAAAAGCATTTTCTTGCCAGAAACGCCTGCCTGCCTGCCTGCCTGCCTGTCTATGCTCCCGGAGAAGACTTTTTCGACAAAAAGACGACTCTCCCGCTTGTCCCCTCCCTCTCCATCTCTTGTGTCTCGATTTCAGCCCGACGCGCGACATGTGCCGATGAATCACGATTGCCTGTTGAGGTGCTCCCTCTCGACCTCGTACAGGAAGTCGTAATAGCCCTTGTCAAAGTGGTGCACTCGGACGTAACCGTCCTCTCCTCCGGACGCGTAGCTCTTGCCGGTGGGATCCGCTGCCACAGTGTTCTGATAACGCGGGTCAGCATGCAAGGACGATGCCAGCAGCAGTTTGTCTCAAAACTGGGGAACCTACCAAGGGACCGAAATGGCCACGGACACGGCCGACCTCCTCCTCGAAGATCTTGTGGTAGAACCTTGCCTCGAACTTACCCTGGCGGGCGGCGGTGGTCGTGACGTCCATAGCGGCCTGGCCACCACCGAGGATGACGAAGTCCTTCTTGGGGGTGATGGTGGCGCTGTTGAGCGGGGTGTCGGAAGTGTAGGTCTTGAGCAGCTCGAGGTCGCGGGCGGAGATGAGCTTCGCGGTCTTGTCCTTGGAGGCGGTGATGAAGTAGGTGCGGTCCTGGCTCCACTGCAGGTCGGTGACCTGGGCGCCGAGGTCGTGCGGGGTGATCTTGTAGATGATGTCGCCGGTCTTGCCGTCGTACTGGGAGACGGAGCCGTCCTCGTGGCCGGCGATGATGTACTTGGAGAGGTAGCTCCAGCCGGCGACGGTGGCCTTGCTCTCGTCGCAGACAATGGTCAGGACCTTCTCCGGGTTCTGCTCGGCGGCGACGTCCAGCTTGATGTCGAGCACGACGATAGTGCCCAGGTGGCCCATACGCTTCTCTGTGACGCCCAGCAGCTGGGTGCCGTCCTCGTTGAACTCGACGCGCTTGACGGCGGTGGGGAACTCCCATGTCATCAGGCACTTGCCGGTCTTGACCTCCCACAGCTTGATGGTGTTATCAGCGGCGCCCGAGGCGATGATGGTGCTGGTGGGGTCGACGTCGACGGTCCAGATGGCACCCTGGTGGCCGTGGTAGGTGCCGAAGCGCTCGCCATTGTGGGAGAACCAGGCGCAGATGTGCTGGTCCTTTGCTACGGAGAAGATGAGGTCGCCATCGCGGTTGTATCTAAGGGGCGGGGGTTGGAGAGGTCAGCAGGGACGTCGTCGACTACACGACAGCCTGATCCTGGGGCACCCCGAAAGTGACCAGGCCAAGGCTCATGTTTGCGGTTTGCGACTCGGGGTGGTGGTCTGGGTGCAGGCGTACTTGATTTGGGTCAGGGCTCTTTCGTGGCCCGCCAGAAGGATGGGTCTCATGGTGGCGGTTTGTCAGGTTTCCTTCGCTGTATTCAGGCTGGGGTGGGAACTCAAATGAATTCGTGGCCGAGGGAAAGGTGTCGTGGGCGGGAGGGAGGAGGGTTATTATGGATTATTTTCAAATCGAGCCAGGGCAGATGGTTGTTCTTTGATTTAGGTACAGGCAGGAGGGCGACGGCGGCGGAGACAAAGCTGATGGCCCCACTTGCTGTTGAATTATTTCTGTGCCCAGTCACCAGTCATACGCTAGGGAGGATCGCTCGAGAGCATGGGTTGGCTGCATGGGATTCGATGGCGGGGCTCAGCCTAGTTGGACCCCCCCCCCAAAGGGCCTTCGTAGGCACCTCCCCTAACCCCAGGTCGAGGTCAGACTTGGAGTCATCCGCCATCTGAAAGAAGCGACGACAAGGAACGGAGTACGTCAAGGTCTCCGATTTGGTCGTGTAAATTGGCATCGTATCGAGTAGTCATGGTCTGTCTGAGCGTACCGCAGAAGCCTCACCGTGCTCCTTGGACATCTCGTAATAGGGTTTCCAGCAATCCAATCGGTTCGTCTCGCAGCTCAGGATGAGGCTGGTCGTGTCTGAACGCTACCGTTTCCCTCCGTTGCTCTTGCTGTTCTTGTTGACGCTGTGACATAATATCCGCCGTATTGTGGTTGACACGGCGGGTTGGTTTGACAAAACACCAGATTGTTCCCAACTTCGTTCCTTCTCTCTCAGACTCCGCAGCTGTACAACTATTTTCCTGTTAGTCTATCATCTTTGTCCAATTTGCCCTACCAATCTGGATTTGGAGGCAATCGAAATCCGCGACAAGTCACGCCAACAACGAGTCACGATCGACGCACTACTGCTCCTGAGTCACCAAGACTAGGCAGGCTCCTACGAGACCAGAGCAACGAGAGAGAAGAGACGAGACACGGTGCAGCTGTATCAGCTGTGTATTGTGCTAAGGTAGAGTCATCGCATCGCCGTCGCACTAGGCCCCAAAGGATCGGCCATCATCGAAAACCCACAGTCACAATTATGGCGTCCATGTTGTCTCGCGCCGGCAGCAGTCGGTGCTTCTCAAAGCAGTCGCACCTATCGCTGCAGAGGTCCCATCAGAGACTCCAGCAGGCGCCGACGCGTAGAGGCGGTCTATGGACGAGTCGTCCCTGGCGTATTCTTCCTATCAGCTGCAGCTGCAGTCATCGGGGTCCCTTGGCGAGCAATTCGGGCCCCGACTCCGCCTGTGTGAATGCTAGACACCGAGCCTTAGCCGATCCTGACCAGCACCGCGTCCGCCCTGCTGTCACCCCAGCGTCCCTGGCAGCCCGAACCCCGCGATTTTGCCCGCCTGCGCCGATTCGGAATACCACCACTTTATTTTCTGCCCGTCCTTTCACCTCCCCATACTTGTCGACTTCGACCTCGAGCTCGATCTTTCCACTCGCCCTCCACAGCAGAAGGATTGTCCCCGCCTCGCACACTGTCCGTCCTCCTGCTGTTGGCAGTGACTCACTTGACCTTGGCAAGGCGTCCTTCTCAACGTCCAGACCAGTCATGACCGCCCAGAAGATCGATGGCACTGCCATCGCGAAGAGTATCCGTGCAAGGTTGCATTCCGAGATTCAAGAGAGGAAGAAGGCAAACCTGAAGTACATCCCTTCGTTGAAGATCATCCAGGGTATGTCTTCAAAGCCAGAAATGCACATACTGCTCGAATTGGTCAAGACTCGATACTGACTTACTGGCTTTGATTTCAAGTGGGTGACCGGAGTGACTCTTGTAAGTCTTGCATCCACAAATTCTCCAAGTCGTCACATGCCAGGCACTAACTCTTCGTCAGCCACATATGTGCGCATGAAGCTCAAGGCGGCCGAGGAGGTAAGCTGGAGCCAACCGATCGGACTGTCGTAGTGCCGCCACTCACGATATTGGAATATAGGCCGGCATCTCATGTGAACTCATCCATCTGCCTACCGACATCACGGAGGCAGAGCTCCTTCAAGAGATCTACAAGCTGAACAATGATACTTCCGTTCATGGAATCCTGATCCAGCTTCCGGTCCCAGATCATATATCTGAGTATGCCATTACTGCGGCAGTCATTGCCGAGAAAGATGTCGATGGCTTCGGCCCTGAAAACATCGGTGAGCTCGCAAAGCGGACCGGCCACCCTCTATTCACCCCATGCACTCCCAAGGGTGTCATGGTCCTGTTGCGGGAGTCTGGAGTCGACCTCAAGGGCAAGAACGCCGTCGTCGTGGGCCGAAGTGACATAGTCGGTGCCCCTGTCAGCTATCTTCTCAGACATGCTGACGCCACCGTCACGGTCTGCCACTCCAAGAGCACTGACCTGGAGGCTCATCTCAAACAAGCTGATGTTGTCGTCGCCGCTCTTGGATCACCAGCCTTCATTAAGGGATCCTCCCTGAAGCCTGGTGTGGTTGTCATCGATGTTGGAACAAACTACATTCCTGACTCCACCAAGAAGTCTGGCCAGCGTCTCACCGGAGATGTTGAATTCGAGTCAGCGTCCGAGGTGGCCTCCTTCATTACGCCTGTGCCAGGTGGCGTAGGTCCTATGACTGTAGCAATGCTGCTGGAGAACGTTGTTGATTCTTGCACGCACTATTTCGAGAAACAGAAAAACAGGAAAATCGTGGCTCTGCCATTGAAGCTGAAAGAGCCTGTCCCGTCAGACATCGCAGTGTCCCGAGCCCAGACTCCGAAGCAGATCACCCGCGTGGCCGGCGAGATTGGAATCGCTCCAGGAGAGCTTGAACCTTATGGTGCACACAAGGCCAAGGTTGACCTCTCCCTGCTCAAGCGTCTGGACCATCGCCGAAATGGCAAATACGTGGTTGTCACTGGCATCACACCGACGCCCCTCGGTGAGGGCAAGTCGACCACGACTATGGGCCTTGCGCAGGCTCTTGGCGCTCACGTCGGCAGACTGACATTCGCCAACGTGCGCCAGCCCAGTCAGGGCCCGACTTTTGGAATCAAGGGTGGTGCCGCTGGCGGCGGCTACAGCCAAGTCATTCCCATGGATGAGTTCAACATGCATCTCACCGGAGACATTCACGCCATTACCGCAGCAAACAACCTCTTGGCAGCTGCCATCGAGACTCGAATTTTCCACGAGAACACCCAGAAGGATGGCCCTCTGTATAAGCGTCTCGTGCCGGCGAAGAATGGAAAGCGCGCCTTCGCTCCTGTCATGTTCCGCCGCTTGAAGAAGCTCGGCATTGACAAGACCAATCCCGACGACCTCACCGAGGATGAAATCCACAGGTTTGCGCGATTGGACATCGACCCAGAGACGATCACCTGGCGACGTGTACTCGATGTGAACGACCGTCACTTGCGAGGCATCACCGTGGGAACGGCGCCAACTGAAAAGGGCCAGACTCGTGAGACGGGCTTCGATATTTCTGTGGCCAGTGAGTGCATGGCCATCCTGGCCCTGAGTACCGACCTCCAGGATATGCGGGAGAGACTTGGCCGCATGGTCGTTGCCACATCAAGAAGTGGAGATCCGGTGACATGCGACGATATTGGCGCCGGTGGAGCTCTGACTGCCTTGATGAAGGACGCCATCAAGCCCAACCTTATGCAGTCGCTCGAAGGGACGCCAGTCTTCGTCCATGCGGGCCCCTTCGCCAACATTAGCATCGGAAACAGCTCCATTATCGCCGACAAGATGGCGCTCAAGCTTGTGGGCACAGAGCCTGACGAGGAGCACGACTCCAAGGCCGGCTTTGTTGTCACCGAAGCCGGATTTGACTTCACCATGGGCGGCGAGCGGTTCTTCAACATCAAGTGCCGAACTTCCGGCCTCGTGCCCGACGTGGTCGTCGTGGTCGCGACTGTCCGTGCCCTGAAGGTCCACGGCGGTGGCCCTCCCATCTCCCCAGGAGCAGCTCTGCCACAGGTGTACAAGGAAGAGAACGTCGAGGTCCTGCGCAAGGGCTGTGTCAATCTCAAGAAGCACATCGAGAATGCCCGTGCGTACGGCATCCCTGTAGTTGTTGCCATCAACAAGTTCGTCACCGACACGGACGCGGAGGTCGCTGTCATCCGTGAGGAGGCCATCGCGGCTGGTGCGGAGGACGCGATCCTGTCTAACCACTGGGCTGAGGGTGGCAAGGGTGCCATCAAGCTCGCTGACGGTGTCATTGCTGCGTCGCAGAAGCCGAAGGACTACAAGCTGCTGTATGAGGTCGAGGGCAACACTGTCCAGGAGCGCATCGAAGCTATCGCCAAGAAGATGTACGGTGCGGACGCGGTCGAGTTCAGTGAGCTTGCGCAGAAGAAGGTCGATACGTACACCAAGCAAGGCTTCGGCAACCTGCCGATTTGCGTAGCCAAGACGCAGTACTCGCTCTCGCATGACCCAGAGTTGAAGGGTGCGCCGACCGGGTTCACTGTGCCTATCCGGGATGTTAGAATGGCAGCTGGCGCCGGGTACCTGTAAGTCTACTTCTTTATTCATAATGTCTGACTGTGTGCTGACATGATGGCGCAGTTATGCCCTTGCTGCTGACATCCAGACCATTCCTGGCCTGCCGACCGCACCGGGCTATCTCAACGTCGATGTCGACGTTGAGACGGGCGAGATCGACGGTCTGTTCTAGACGACTCGGGCCAAACTACCAGCACCTCTTTTATCTTTTCTAGGGATCGGGACTATCTACGGTATCACTCAACGTGACGATTCAAGTGTAGGCGGATTGGGAAAAGGCGATTGGGACATAGAGACATGGCATCTTTCAACACACTGGCGCTGCACGGCGGAGGGAGACGGGCTGAAAGACTCAAGACAAGACAAGCTTGTGATGATACCTCAACTGCATGACAGCATATTGTTAATACCGATAAAATAAGTTCAACACCAAGTGGCAACTCAGACCGTATGCTTTGGTGTTCTTAGGGAACACCATCGGTGGCACATGCAAGAAATGTAGAGAGCCACGGTGGCAGGAAGGATGTCAAGCCAGAAGTATTCTCATGTGTGCACGTTGGGAAATAAATCACCAAATGAAGAATCCTTGGATCCAGACCACTGCCGGATACGTGTCTATCAAAAGCAGCCCGCCTCAGGGTAACTCTTGGCCGTATCAGAACATTGTACTTTGACTGTCCCACTCCCGGCACATTAAGAGCATTGGGTAGTTACAGCTTGAGGGTGAGGCAGTAGAAGGGCAATCGAAGTTCAATTTCGAGGGTTTGCCCCCACATCGTTGTCTGGGCTGTACCGTTCTATTTCGTTTCAAAGGGTAGGTAGGAATCAAGGCCAGCCTTTCTAGCAAGCGAGTCCTCCTGGCACCCTCACAGTAATGCGCAGTTCAGAGAGCCGCATCTACTCAAACGAGACCGCCCCCCCCCCCCTCAAGTCCTCAAGGCCACCTCAACAAGGGCTGCCTCTCGCCGACCGCCCCGCGCCGCCTCTCGAGGGCGTGAGACAGTTGATAGGCGACATGCGTCAGCACGCCGGCGACGAACCCCACGGCGTCGTTCTTGAAGGCCAGTATGCCGGCGGTAGTAACAAGCATGACGGTCCACCTCTCCTGCCTCTCCTCGTCGGATATGTCCCGGTGTCTCTTGACCACGCGGCCGACGCCGCCGCCGAGGCCACCGCCCCCTCCTGCGTTGGCCGAGATACTATCCTCCCACAAATCTGGCGCTCCATGGTTGAGGCTCTGGCCGACCCGCGCCAGCTCGAGCCCGGCCGCCGCTACCATGATGCCCAGTATCGACTTGGGGAACGAGCCGAGCAGGTCCAGCAGCGTGGCCCCGAGGAAGAGGCCGAGGAGCAGCTTGAGAGTGCCGAGAAGGATGATGCTCGCGCCGCTGCGTGCGCCGAACCTGTGTTGTGCGGCCAGCCCGCCCGCGCCGTGGCACACGGGCATGGCGCCGAACCAGCAGCCCAAGAGGTTCATGGCCGCCACCGAGAGGCCGAGCTCCGTCACGGTGGGCGTGCTGCCCGGGAAGGTGGGGCCCATGAGGTCTGATGCTAGTGCCGCGGCCGCGATGACCGAGTTGAGGGTGGTCAGCGGCAGCTGCGCGATGGCCATGGACCAGGCCTCGGCGCTCCCGAAGCCGGGGATGATGGTGAAAGGGTGCCAGACCTCCCAGCCTGGCAGGTGCCCGTGACCCGCACCCGCCGAAGTCGCGACAGCCACGACGGCGAGGACCAGACCGACGGCGAAGACGACCAGCGCGTAGGGGAACCTCGGGGCGCGGGCCGTGAAGATGAGGAGCAGGAAGGCGGCGACGGCCCAGATGCGGTTGTCGAGCGGGTCGTGGGCGCCCCAGCCCAGGCGGGCGAGCATACCGGAGCCGGCGGAGAGGACGAGCGAGAGGCCCGCGCCGAACTGGATGCCCTTCACGACAGGCACCGGTGTCCACACGGCAAGCCGGCGAAGGAGGCCCGTCACGCTGAGAAGCAGGACGGCGGCGCCAACGAGGGCGCCTGCCGCGAGGGTGTCCCGCTGGCTGGCGTGCGAGGCCAGGGCTGCGGCAGCGATGGCCTTCACTGTAGCGCAAGAGTTAGCCATCATGTACCGAGCAAGTATTTCACATGGCTAGAGGGAGTTTGAGGCAACTGTAGCCCGTCTCAAGTGTGCGGCCTTTGAAAGAGCTGGATCATATCCGGAGGCTGCTTACTCGGCTGGACCGGCAGCGGGAGACCGAAGGCTGCACCGGTGGCGATGTTGAAGAGGCCCGAGAAGACGAGCGTGCTGGGCAGGGAGATGGAGCCCTGGAGGGCGAGGGCGATCATCAGCGGCAGGAGGGTACCGAGGTCGCCCAGGGCGCCTGAGATCTCGGAAAGAGGCGCATGGCGGAGGGTCCGGAGGTTATGCTTGGTGAACTTGGGCATGTCTTTCGGGGCCATTCTCGACGGAATAAGGGAAGAGTCAAGACCTCACTCAAAATGAGGATTATTAGGTGTATTCGTGTGTTTGGTCATGTGGCCTTGAACAAAAATCTATTGATGCTATGCAGAGGGAAGGAAAGCGTATCTAGATGCTCATGATGCTGTTGTTGTGAATGCTGAGGCGAGAGGTTTGAAAGGTAAGAAAAGCAGTGAGGTTCAAGACGGGCAGCCGGTTGCCGGAAGGACATGTCGGAGATGTATGTCATCGCAGTCGCCTGACATGGGGCGCGCGATTGCCGCAGCCCCGTGACAGAATGCCCTGCCCACCCTGATCTGGCATCTAGCCACCCATTGTGCTGGCCAGTGACATTTACGAAATGCGTGGGACGAAGAAAGTCACACGATTATCTCGCGCGGGGGCTATTCGCGCTACAAGATTCGCCAGAACAATTTTCACATGTAGCGGCTTGAAGCCTTTAGTAGCTCCCATGCTGCCTTGGAATAGTAGGGGATGTAAGTTTTCTTACACAAGATATATATATATATATATATATATACACACACCAGCATTTATCCTCACTTTAGAATCTACCACGCAGGTTACCTGTAATTACATAGAGAACGGATATTCGCACAGAAAGAAACGGATGGTACAAAGATACATTTCACCCCTAGTACACCCACACCCAATACACCCACAACCCACACACCCACACACCCACAACCAACACACCCATAACCAACACACCCATAACCAACATATCCATACTCAACATACCTAATTCACAACATACCAGTAGAGTCCCGGAGTCAGGGTCCTTGAGCACAGTATCTACATCATGCTTGAGCTTGGGACAAACTCTAGTATGGCCCACACCAGTGCAGATTTCACATTCTGACAGCAAATTGTAGCAGAACGCAAGTGGTATACAGCTTATATAGCAAAACATAAATGCAGCATAGGTATAATGCGATGGTATACAAAGTGATGCGCTCAAACCCCCGTGAACGCCAGTGGATATCTTCTGTCCCATCCCATATCGTCCCGTTTCCCTCCATCACACCCTTCCAAGTACTCACGCCGCCATCACCTTCCCATTAACTCATTACCAACTTGCCCTCTCGAGAGTGACTTCCGACTCCACGCCGGCCCCTTAGAACCACCTGCGCCTGCGGCGGGTCGTCGCTGGGGTGCCGTAGTCGGACTTGGGGACGGTGGAGGCGCGGTTTCTCCGCTTGTGCAGGCGCGCCGAGCAGCACGTGAAGAAGACGATGATGGCACCGAGCAGCGAGCAGATGCCTGCGACCAGGACCGTCCAGATGCCGACGCTGTAGTAGGCGTGCGAGTCGTTGTTCTGGTCGTTGACGTTGTCGCGGATGATGGCGAAGAGGACGAAGTCGCAGATGAGCACGACAACCGTCACCACAAACGTGACGAGTGATGTGAATGCGGCAAGGAGCGAGCCAAAGAAGCCGGATCCCAGAGCCATGAGGAATGCCAGGAAGGCAATGCCGGCAGCGACTGGGTGCAGGATCATAACCTTTGTAAGGCCATCTGGGTTGGGTTAGTGACCTGTTCTGGAGGCCTAGGCGGAAGATTGGCTTAAGTGCAAGTATGAGTACGTACGAGTGACTTTGCGGCTGTAGTCCGAGTAACTGGTCTCCTCAATATCGGTCAAGACGTCGGCTGGGCGGTAGCCAATAGTGTGGCCTGAGCAGGCATCACGCGAATCATCGCTGGGAGGCATACGTTAGCAAGTTTACTCTTAAAAGGAAGAGAAGGCTCAAACCTACGCGGTGTTCAGGACGCAGTAGCCGAATGTGCCAAACGACACCTCCGAGTAGTGGTCATTCGTGGCATTGCTCAGCTTGACCTTCAGCAGGCCGATGTCATTCACCACAGGCGCCGAAATGGACGTGATGATGAGCAAGATTGTTGCTACCAGCAACAAAAACGTGCCGATATGATGAAAGAACCCGGTAATTGCCATCGTTGCGACGGGAGTCTTGTCTCAGCAGACGTTTGGCTGGTTAGGATTGTTTATTCGCAACAATGCCGTTGAAACAAAGTTAGAGTTGTTCGGGATGGCCTTGGGAACACATGTTCGTCCGGAAAACTCAGGAGAGCTGGCCCATCATATAGATAGGCATGGCGGCAGCATGGTCGATGGGGCAGGGGTTGCAAGACCCCGTGAATCAGGATCTGGGGTAACCGGCACAGCAACGACAGGGAGCTCCAGCAACCGCGACGTCATCGGCGTGGTTGCAATCACTGGTGGGCGCACCAGCAGTCCCATGTCGCACAGCAGCACTGGGGAAATTGGCTGATCTAGACCACTCTCGTGACGTTGTGTCGCAGGCTCGCAGGCTCGTGGGTCGAGTGTGTTAGTCCACGGCTGAGCTCAGTCCTGTTTGTCCTGTTTTGACCCCCTGTCGGTCGCGCTGGTGGCTGCAGGGTGGGTGACGTAGCAGCGTCGCTTTTGGCCCGGCCTGGTTGGTTCTAGATCCCCCCCTGCACAGGCACATGGGCTCCCTTGGAGAGCGCGATGCCCTGATTTCAGGTACCGAATGACGGCAGACCACCCAATTTGACCCCAGGCCATTCTCTCTCTTTTTTCAATCTCGTCGCCTTCCCGTTCCGAGTAACCGTGGTTCCTCTGTGCTGCAAAGATCCAAGAGATAGCCGGCGATCCACAAGGACGATTGGCGTTCCTTGTAGCACGCTAGTTTTGTCGCGTGGCCGACGTGTAATCTGATTGATCCAGAGCCATTGTCCCTTGCGAATTGTTCGTGAGCATAAGCTGGTGCTGCCTCAATCGCCGGCCATGAAGCCTCGATTAAGCCTCGCAGATACCAATCTAATCCAGTCCAATCTCACCTCACCTCTCGCCGTCTAGCGGCTCTCTTGGTGGCTCCGGCAGCTTGACATTATCGGCCTGGCCGTTGAAGACAGACTTCCAGAGATACCGGTCCCCCGGGACGTCCTTTTTAGCGATCTTGCTGTGCTTCCCATCTGCCAGTGGATTCAACTTGAATTGCATGCGCCGAACCCAGGCCGGGCCCTTGGGCGGTGGAGCCGGCGGCCTAGCCTCCTCCGTCGGATCGGCGCCGTCCCCATTCTGGTCGGTCGACGGCCCTGGCCGCTGGCCCTCGTTCGTAGATTCGCACAGCGCATCCAGGCTCGTCACGGCCGCGAGATCGCCACCCAGTCGAGCCTGCGGCCCCTTGCCCTTGCCCTTGCCCCCGGCTCTCCTGCGCGCCTGGCGCTCCTTGATGTGCCACAGCCTGGCGTCCGCCGCCTGCGCCCTCATCGACACCGGCTCCCCGGACAGCTGGCCCCCCGTCTGCCAGTCGCACAGGCCCGCGCGGGCGATGGTGCTGGGGACGACGTCCCTGAGGGCCAGGAACACAAAGTCCCGGTCCTCGCGGCGTGCCTGCGCCGAGTCGGTCTTGGGCCACGGTCCGTGCGTCGGCGACAGCCTGATGTTCGTCTTGTGCTCGTAGTAGCTCTGGCTGGGGTTGATGCGCATCGTGAAGGTCTTGACGATGTCGGTTGGTTGCGGCTCGGCTTCTTTCGCGGCGCGCGTGGTGGCGCCTCTGCTGTCCTTCTCTTCGTGGACCTTGATTGGTGACGCTACACCAATGGCATGTATCCCAGGCTTGGTTTCTTCGTCGATAGACTCTGCCGTCTCCGAGACGAATCTGAAGGTGAGTGGGCTGCGTTTGATCAGCTCCGTCGCATGCTCCGTCTTGGCCGGGGCGCAGACAAAGGTCTCGGGGCTCTGTGAAAAGACGCGTCAGCTGCGGCAGCGGGTTGGATGGTGGGGTGAAGACAACTGACCGGAAGCCTTTTGAAGACCTCAATCGGGCCGTGCCGCTTGAGAGCGTGCAGGACAGCGCGGCGTTCGGACAGGTTCGTCGGGGCCGGAGAGACGTTGACGAAGAGCGACCGAGCCCTTATGAGCTCGATCGCCTTGCTGCCGAACCAGCCCGAGGCCATTGCGCCACCATAAAATGGGCAGCTGATGCAATGGAGGGCCCAGCCAATAGTGGTTGTTTTGAAAAAGGAAAGGTGGTGGTTGTTGGCGGGCGCGGAGAAAATAAAGAGCAAACTTCAGCCGAACAAGAGCTTGGATTGAAGCTTCTGATTCAGGCAGGCCCCAAGCTTGGCGGGCAGCGGGGCCGAGAAGGCTCCGGGCTCTGGGGGCCCACCCCACGGGCCGGTTGCCAGGGGTTTCGACGCCGACATATCGGGACCTCGTCTCTACGCATTCTCAACCCATCCCATTTTCTCCCAGCTCATCCCAACCCACCCACCAAATGAGATGAACACTGCACGTTCTGGAAAACATCTCCTGAGAAAAGCCCTCGTACATATCCAAGCGTATATTTGCCCTCTTTCACCATCATCCAACTCAAGGGATGACAGCCCATCTTTCTGCTCTTGCTCACCCCAAACCATCTTGTAACATCCAAGACGGCAATTCACCACTCTGAGTATATGTGCAGTCAAGGGAAAGAAGGAAGAAAATTGACCTCAAATTGATGATGGTATTGATCCTTTACTCCGTCGCCGCTCGTATGCCCTTGCTTATTATTACCCAACGCTGTACCCGCCTTTCCTCCTCAACTCTCTCATCGTCTGCTTCATTCACACATCTCACACGCTCGCTCATGCAATCCAGTCACACCACCCTGCCCAACACCAACACCAACAGTCAACAACACTATTTCTTTCTTTGACCGCGCAGACACCAAGAGAAACCAAAATGAAAAGAACACGCCCGCCCCTGAGAAAAGAGAGAAATCCATCGATTTTATAGAAAATGCTTTAGATGACGATGCCCTCCTGCTTCAGCCGGTCAACATCAACCCCCGCCTCGGCCATGGTCTTGACCATGGCCTCGCTGAGCTTCCTCTGCCGCTCCATCGCCTCCTTCTCCCGCCTCGCCTTGGTCTTGGAGCTCCCGCTCGGCGCCACCCCGGTCATGAGGACCCCGTGGTCGTTGGGCGTGTAGTTCACGAACCCGACACCACCACCACCACCACCTCCGCCGCCGCCCGACGAGCCGCCGCCGGCAGACCCGTCCCCCACCGATGATGAGGTGGACGTCGTGCGCTTCTGGCCCCGCCACGACGACGTGCTGCGCCGCTTGCGCACCGCGTGCGTCTGCGCGTCCGTCGTCGGCACCGTCATGATGTCGCTGGCCGACGCCCGGTGGTGCAGGCTCCCCGCGCGCCGCCCCGCCGACCGCGACCGCCGGCCCCCGGGCGTCGGGCTGGGCGACGACGACGAGCAGCTCGGCTGGCGCGTCTTGCGCGGCGAGATCGACGCCATGCCCATCGCCCCGCCGCCAGGCCCGCCGGCTGCCCCCATGTGGTGGTACCTGGCCCCGCTCGACGGTGCCCGCGGCTTCGGCCGCCGCTGCGACCCGCCGTAGTGCCCGTGGTCCGTGTACGGGCCCCGGAACGAGTGCATGTTGTGCTGCGGTGTCATCTGCTCCGGGAACGGGTACTGCGGTGCGTTGGGCGGGTGCATCGGCCCCACGTTCGAGGACAGGAGCGGCGCCGTACCTGGTGTCCGCGGCTGCGGCATGTGGATCATCAGGCCGCTGCTGGCGAGATCGTCGGACAGGGGGGTGTGGTGCTGGCGGTTGTCCTGCACGTACTGTGGCACCTGGATGGTGAGGTTGTGGAAGTTCCGCGTCGAGGTGTGGGCGTTGTCTGTGGGCGCCGCCCAGTCGAGGTTGCTGCCGCTGTCCGATGACGGGTCGAAGCCCCATGTGTCCATGCTGATCCCGTCTGCAGAGAGAAACGACGTGGTGTCTATGCCCGTTGTCGTGCCGAAGCTGCTATCCAAATTCCACGTCTCGCTCGTGTTGAAGAACTTCGCGAGGTCGTCGTCCATTGCGTGGTCGGTCTTCATGTCGGGGGTGTGCGATGGCGTGTTTGGAACATTGCAGCTCTGAACGTTGCCCTTGCCGACGATCTGCGCCGCAGGGGCGAGACCGATCGAGTGGTTAAAGGATGCAGCAGGATCGAAGAAGGGGTCATCGAGATATCCGTTTCCAAATGTCGCCGCGTCACTCGCTTGGAGATTGCTCAAATCGGTCAAAGGCGGCGAGATAGGGAGATTGTCCCAGCTAAGAGAAGCGGCCTGGCTCTCCGAAGCAAGCCTCCTCGTCGCCTTTTTGGCCGATTCGACATGTGAGGGCGTCATGGTCTGAGGGATGGGAGCTGTGCTTGGGTGCTGCTGCTGTTGCGGCGGCGGCGGCGGCGGCGGCGGCACTCGCGCTCGGGGGTGCCCTCCGACGGCCCTCCTGATGGTCGAGTAAATCGTCTCAAACCGCTTCGACTTGTGATTGCGGGTGCTCTGCGCCAGTTGGTCGAAATTAACGTCCTCATTTATCCCAGCAATATTATGAGCCGTCGTGGTTGGGGCACAGTCCTGCAGCGGCGGCGGCGTGGGTGGGATGGATGGACCAGATGTCTGCTGAGTTGCCACACCACGGGGCGAATTCACCGATAAACCTTCGATCTGGAGCAGCTCCGAGTCTGTAATCGAGCCACCCGCGGCCTGGTCCTGCCCGCGCCGACCACTAAGAAGCCGACGCCTTTGTTCGAGCGCGTCGGGGTTAAGCTGTCCTAGCACAACGTGGTGTGTGGCCTCGCCGTGGCTGCCGCTGGGTCGCTCGGGGAGTCTGCCGCGGAGTGGCTGGTGGTGTGCGGTCTCTGCTAATGAAATAGCTTTCAGTGTGTCCTCAACCGAGAAATTCGACGTTGTGTGTGATATGTCTGGTGCAGACCCGTTGGTGGAGGACGCGCTGGTGACGGCCTCTGTGACAGACGACGTGGGTGGCGAGAAATCGTCCTCTGCTTGTCCACCCTGCAGCGGCATGAAGAAGCTTGCACCGAGACCGCCCGGGTCTGCCCCATCCATGACCACATACTGGTCAAAGAAATCGCTTGGGGAGCGCGGGTCTTCTGCGAAAGTTCCCGCAGCTGATGGGCCAGTAGAGCATGAGATCTGCCAGAACTCGTCTTTGTCTATCGAGTAATCCATGGCTCTAGCGAAAGCCGTGTCTGGTTCGGGAGCCAATGTCATGTCCCGCGGTCCCTCCGAGGTGATATGTCGAGGTTGACTTGAGCGAAAGCTCGATAGCTTTTGGAGCTGCCCAGCTCCTGGTTGTGGCCGATTGGCTGCGTTTGTCGTCAATGGATGTTGGTTTATCTCTCGAGGAGCCAACCGTTCGTGGTTTGTCGCCGCGGTAGGAGCGGCACCGGGGAAGCGGTTGGAAGGAAGAATTGCCGCCCAGGAAAAAGTATGTCGTGCTGAGAAAGAAATTTTTAATTGTGTAGAAGGCTGCTGTATATGGATGGGTAAATAGATGCTTTCCTGCTATATGCCATGGCAACCAAAGATATGCAGGGCTGATCATGTGTTGGTTGCTGTACGAATGCGTGGATGGCAACAGCTGGAATGCAGCCCACGCACTTGAGCCTCAAGTGGTGAGCACTGCATCCTGCGAAGATTCCTCCGGCTTCCCCAGATAGATCTATCTTTTTGATAGCTTCCTGGATGCAGTCTGGGAGCGCCCCAAAGTTCCTCCCTTGGCTCATTCGACCCTGGGGGAGCCACGGATCGGAGCATCATGTTCGAACGCACAAAGAGGCGAGCACAAAGACTGAGGATTTGCCTTTGTGAATGACTTCGAAAACTCCATTTTTCGGGCCCAAGAGGCGTTATTCCAGGCGAGCATACCTTGCCTGCGAGGAAGCGGAAACCCTCCGACCAGTGTACTTTCGTCCATTGCGTGGAATGGGCGTCAATTTGGGGTCCCCGTGGACAACACCAAAGGGTTGAAACATGGCCTATGATATTGTACCACCGCCGTTGATAAAACGGCCCCACCATTGTACCTGAGCTACTGCAGACTCAGGCGCAGATGCGGTCTCGAACCCATGCGCTTGATAGCTGGCACCAACTGGTCTGAGGCTGCAAGGCTGTCATCCTTTTGATTAGTGTCACTATCTGGGACCATGTCAGCCACATCAACCACGACCCCTTAATAGAGAGCGTAGCTTATTTGGTGGAGAAGTCTGGAGACGAGTCGTCTGAAAGCCAACAGGTGCATGAACTGCTGCTAAGCCTTCAGCCCTGCGACAAGGTCCGAACATTCAAAGTTGCACTGCCCAAAATGTCCCTTTGTGGTGGGCCGCTGCTTGATCACGATTTGGACGCCGTCGAGATTGCTGCCGAGGACACAAGAGATAATCGTATTTTCGAGCAACAAAGCCCTGCTGGCATGCAAGCCTTTGTGCAGGCACTCTGTCGCTCGACTGGCCCGGTGTGAGCCGTCATTGTCCTAGAATAATGTACCCATGTCCTCAAGTACACCAAGGCCGAAAATGGCAGCGGCAGCGAGGTTGCAGCTCCGTGTAATCAAGTTCCCCAACGCCATGACGTTGCCGTCGTTTTGTGTCTCCCATACGATCCAGTGTGCCGAGTGCGATAATGTTACAAATTTCCAACGCCGCAGACTGATTTGTCGTCCGGACGCGGAACGCCATGATCATTCCAAAGAAAGGGTATATCCCACTGCCAAAAGCCTGATAAAAAATAAAATAAAATATAAATCCAAGAAAAAAAGACAAGATGGTTAAAGAAGGAAAAAATAAACACAAAAAAAGAGCGAACGAAGATATGCCTGCCATGGCGGTTGAGGCACCAGAAACATGCGTCACCGTTGCGAGTCCTCGGCCGATATCGCAGAGAGGCTCGGTTTTTGCCTTACTTTACGACGTCTCATTCTTGGCTTATTTCTAACAAGGTTCTGACAACGAAGAGCCGTGTCGGTCGATGATCGGTAAAGTGGGAAACCACTCTTCCTTATGCCGAGTGTGCCACTTGCACGGCGTAATGACAAGAGCCTGTCGATAAGTGCAACTTCTGACTCATCGTCGCCGCCGACACCCTCGTCAACTTCCAGGCCGGTTGCTCCCATTTCGCAATCGATGCCATCGTCTTCGTCGGCCTCAATGGGAACAACAGGTACCAAAGGCGGGGTGTACACGTTGCACTGAGTGCCTGTAGATATCATCCCCTCCACGCGTGTCTGGATGGTATTATTGGCTTCAGCCTCATTGAGAAAGCGGAACGAGGGCTTGCGACGTAATCGCCTGACATCCTGCTTAGAATTGTGTGGATGTCTGGTGAGGTCAGGTTCCGTAGTCGAGGCTGTAGATAAAGTTGTAGCATGCCAATCTGGCAGACCGGATGAGGACGCCTGGCAGCATGGGACCGTTTCCAGAGTCGGTTCAGAGGGCTGACCCAAAGAAGTCACCGAGGAGCAGGCAGAAGCTGAGTATCGGGACAAAGAAGGCGGGTTACTGTTGTCAAGACGCAGATGTGAGTTACTAAACTTGTGCGTGAGGACATCCATGCTTGCTGTTCCTTCACGACGGAGCTTCGTTTTTCGTTCGCTTTTGAAGCCGTCATCGGCAGCGGAATTGGGCGTATGCCATGGCCGCTGGTGCTGGGCTTGTGTTTCCGGCTGCGTAACCATGGTGGTGGTGGAGTCATCCTCTCGGCCGTTCTCGTCATCTGGTGCCTGGGACCTCGACTGGGTCCCGAGAGCAAAGTGACCAAACATGGCAGCCCCCGTTCCAGCTCGTGGGCGAAAGGGTCCCTACCATCAGGCCCAGGGCTCCAGTAACATGCGAGAGGGCGGTGCCGAGAATGCAGACAGCAGAAGACCGGGCAGGAGCTGTGAAGAGCTGCTTGCAGAGGGTGGCCAAGGAGGGAGACAAAGAAAGGCAAGAGATTGGCGTGTTTGCGTCTAGTGGGGACGGAATCGTGATACTAGTGCGCTGTGGCCTCAGGTCGACGGAAGGGACACCAGATGCTGTGCTGACTGGTTGGTGCCCAAGGACTAGAGACGGGTGGCGATGGTCCAGGTGTGTACTTGTGTAAGGGACGCAAACTTGGAGAAACCCTTGGATTTCGCCGCTCCCAAATGTTGCTCGATACGTTGATGTACGTGTGCTTCGACGTTGTCGATGTCAAGTGCCGCGGCAGGTGCAGATCTGCTGTCTAGGTGAGGGTTAAGGCTGGGTCGCGGCAATTTCGCATGCTATCCGGGGTTGTCCATGTCGTGGAGGCGCGGCAAACCAAGTATGGTAGATCTCCCGAGGTATTGTCGTATGGTCAGACCTAGTGTCGAGGTAGAAGGGACAAAAGAGAGGTTGTGTCGTGGGATGGGAAGGGGGATTTCAAAGGTATCGTGAGATGTGCGTGTTGCTAGTATGTGATGAGTGTCGAAGACGACGGAGCCAGGAAAACAGGGAACCTGGTTGAGGGGGCGAGGCAATCGAGTTTTGAGAAGCTGCGATTTGGCAAGCTCAAGCTCCTTCTGGAGTACTGAGTATTGCACGACACCACCCACCAGTACAAGGAACAGGGGGGCATGGGGCACGGGGCACGGGGATAGTTGGGAATAGATCGAGAAGCACTCGTGCTACTACCGGTTACCTGTTACCTGGATACCGGGTGCTGGACGCTGTGCCAGACGAGGCGAGCACATGGAATGTTCAATACTGTGCTATGTCTGCGCGTGTGTGTGCTAATAAGGGCCAAGGGCCGTGGGTCGGGGCCTAAGTCGAGACGGCTGCATAGACTGTAGGGATGACACGACGGGGCAGGGGCAAGGGCAAGGTCAAGGGCAAGGGCCCTGCAGCCCTGGAGACCTGGAGAGCCACGGTGGGTGGCTGTGATATGATATGACATGTTAATAAGTTAAGTGACCACCGCTGGCCCCCCCTCCACTCACGATGGGATGAGATGAGATGGGCTGCGGTGCACTGCTGCGATGGGTTGCGACGGGCTCAGCTGCTGCAGTCCTGGGAGCGAAACGGCTGATCTTGGCCTCTCGAAGGGGAAAGGTGCTGGAATCTTTGCTCCCCCACTTGGAAACCCGCCTTCCTGGGCCTTGGATGCAGGCTGCTGCAGAGGGTAGCGCGCGATAAGAGAGACATGCAGACAGACTAAGAAGTGTGACGCTGACACGATCAAGCATCTTGGAGACAGTAACAGGTCGAAGCAAAACGGCCAGAGTTAAAAACTGTAGATACTGCAGACTGTGAGTTGACTGTCAAATTGTAGGTACTCACTGTGAAGCGGATCTGAAAGAGAACGGCCGGGCGGTTCCTCCCCTTCCCCTGGATCTGCCTCCCCATCCATTCCCTGGCAGGCCTGCAGTATCTCGCACTTCCCAAAAAAAAGAGCTGTACCGACACCGAGGAACTGGGAAAAAGGAAGGAGTGGGGCACACTCAAAGCCAGAACAACACCTGAGTGGCTGGCTTGTTGCAGGGGCCTGAAGCAGGGAACAAGGGCAGGCTATCACCCAGTGTCACCATACTAGACTGCCCAGTGCCTAGGTACCGTAGCATTCGCCCGCCCGAATGACTGAGAAGAACTCGTCACTCTCACTCCTCGACCAGGAAGACAGAAGTCGAAATGACTCTGTTTGTTTCTCTGGCCGCCGCTACTGCCGTTCGGTTATGGACCCCCGTTCTCTTGCCGCAGAACGTCTTAGGTCTCGGGGATTTTGCAGCAGTCCCGGACGACAAACCTGGAGGGGCAAGACCACTACGCTCACATGGATATCCCACCCGCGCCTACCCAGGTACCTAGCTACCCTTTGTGTGCCCATGCCTCGCTGCACTGCACTGTACACCTGGGCAGTAACCGCTCGCAGTAACACAGCCGTGTGTTGCTATTTGTGATAGACGCGCGTCAAGCTCTCGTCTTTTCTTCCTCTGTCTCTGTCTCTCTGCCTGTGTCTTGTCCCCCACCTCGGCCAGTGGCAGGTCCCAACAACACTCCTCTTAGCTACGGTAGGCATCGCGCAATACATCCAGTTGCCCTTTTGGACGCCCATTGGTGCACGGATACTGTCACCGTCGCGGTCACCGTCACCGCCACCGTCACCGTCACCTTCGCCGCCCCGCCCAAGGCCTCGGGTTTCGGAGAAATGAGGGCGGCCCAGCAGGCTGGTCTCCCATGTTCCCAGATCTGGCACACGAGATTGCATTGCAGTGGAGTCGTGCCCGGCTCACCAGCCAGGCATGTCCAGGTTCCTTCGAGACACCCGGGGCTTGCCATCTCGACGTCGAGGCATCCCGGGTGCGTCATCGTCCTAGGCCATCCATCCATCGCTGCATCCAAACCTTCGCGCCCCGGCCTTGCATCGACATGGGGCGGGGGTCGCTGCCAAGATCCGCACCACTTCTAGCGTACCTGTACAGCACCACAACACAGATTGTTGTACAGGACTGGACCCCGGTGCCACAGAATGAAACCCTCCTCGCGAGACCGTCTGAACAACCTCAGTTCACTCCCGTGGTTGTCCACAGCCCCTGGGTCCAAACTTGCCGGACGAGACAGACAATTCTGGTGCAGGCACGGGGTTTGTCGAGCTGCCATTAGAGAACACGTTAAGATCGCTGAACGCTGTCACAATCTGACCGAGTGGGGCATTAAGGTTTGTGATCTTCGGCCCTGTTCTGCCTGCCTGTCACCTACCCTACGTCTCCGTGTCGTGGCGTTGATCTCGCCATGATATGAATAGAAATCCTCCGAGCGAGATGCCGCAACGGGCCTTTCCTGGACTCGGAGATTTAGGGTAATCCAAGTCGACGATTTGTTAATTGGATTGGCTTTCGTCTCGCATTGTTCAATCTCAGATTTTGCTTTCATTTTTTACCAACGGCCTCGGTAAGTCACGCTACCACGGCGCCGGTATCCCTAAGTTTCATGCCCCCTTGGACAAATTTAGCGTCAGGGGAGCTCCCAGCACGCCTCAGCTTCTCCGGATTGTGGTCCCGAGCCTATGTGGTACGGAACGCTTCATGAGCTCCCCTTGACCAATCTCTAAACCAGACCCGGCCGCCCATTTCCTCCTCAACCAGACCTTGGTGTGCGGGATGATCTGGCCGGCTACAACGGTTGTGCGTCGCAAGAAATAACCTGCCCTGTGGCAACGGCGTCAGTTACTGCAAATGCATTGCAACTTGGCGATCCCTGCACAAGACAACCCCGTCCAACCGGATCCGAAGCTCCAGCTGCCATCAGCCTTGGAGCACACGGTGTGGGTCACAGGTGGGTGGACATGCCTGCGGCAGTGTTGCAGCAATGATCTCCGGCTTTCCACACACGGCAGGACAAAGACCATCCACCGCGACGGACAGTGCCTCGCCCCCAACTTCCAATCTCTTGCATGCACCGCTGCGTGTGCCTGGTCCACCCTTTTTCCTGGCACTCGGGTAATCACAGAAGGAGACAGAGGTCGCCAATCCGAGCATCATCATACAAGCCGCGAATCATCATTGGCCAGTCGACACTGCTGTGAACCCTGCGGTCTGCTCACCGAAGTCAATGGTCAACGGCCAGGTACGTCGACCAAGTCTTGCTGCAACCGCCGCAAGGCCGTGCCCCGACCAGCTCGGAATGCGTGGCTTGGGCCTGGGCAGAAGCCAACCTAGAAGCCAACCAGAAACCGATCGTCAGGACAACGTGGCTACCCGGCGTTTGAGATCCCCATCCAGCAGATACAGCATTGGTCAGGCCGCGCCCGGCGATCTTCTGGAAACTCAGGAGGACGAGATCGAGTGTTCCTGTTGGCTCTCACCACTCAGCTTCTGAGGAACCAGAGGCGATGCCCTGGGCCCCCAACGCGAAAACAAGCTCTGCCACCCTTGCGGACGCTCTTCATCTTCACGCCGCGGCTAGAGCGAACACAAGATCCCAGGTGTCTCGGGTGTGACGGACCCGCCACCTCAATTACATTGTCAGACACCTTTGACGAGCTTTCTTCTCCTTGTCGCTTTTCGAGGTGACAAATTGACCTCTCCGTTTCGCACTCGCACTGATGGCCTCAATGCGGCAATTCGACAGTTCGGCAGGAAACGCAGACGAGAAACGCATGCAGGCTTGATACGCTCTACCCAGCTTTGTTTCACCCGGGCGAATGAGGTGGAGCGGCCAGCGTGGCCGAGGGCAAGTGCCTTCGCAGAGATATGCACGCACCGGTCTTTTTATAGTGAATGTCTCTACGCGCCCGTTTCAGCACATGCGTGTGCGACTTGCGTACCGAGAGCTTGGGTCTTGGGGGTGGGGGGATACGTCAGATATCTCTCACCAACATCTGCTCTGGCCCGCATGTACCAGGCCAGCGACCCAAACGCTCAGCCACCACAATGCAGTGGGGGCGAGATACTGTTGGTTGTCGAGGTGGTCAGTCCGTCGTTTGGCATTCAGGTGAACATGACACGGTGAGCTGAAATGGAGCCATTCCAGTACGAGCCAGATTTGGGTTCAAGACATTGGGTCGATATTGCAGGATCGACCACTGTCTGCTGCAGTTTGTGAGCGGTCACCCAGTAGGCAGACACAAAATGGAAAGGGCCGTCGTGTGCCAGACCGACCGCCTGGTACTCACACTGTTCAATATGTTCCTGTCAGTCGCGTCGAGTGACGTCTGTTCAAGAATACGGGCCGTGATGACAACCTCGACCTGGATATCCCTGACACGTCCGGGCAAACATACTTGCCGCTGAGGAGTGAGGGACAATCCCAAACATCTTTCCAAAGCGGCGTAGTGGATAGTCGAGACTCATGGCTACCTCTTGCGAGGGAAACAGGAACCCTGGCAACGTTGGGTTTCGTGAGCACAACTTCATTAGGGCGATGGTCCCGGTCTTGTTCTTCATCACATGTCCATAAATCACCCCCCCCGCCACCCCCAAGATTCAACCAAGCATACTGCCTGAAGTTGAAGCTGGATTTGAGCCCAGACGCCCAGGGAACTTCGACATTCGCAAGAGCGGTTATGATTCGACTTATTGTGTTGATGTTGTGGCGGCATCTCAAGCTCTGCCAAGTCTATTTGATTTCATGAATCTGCAGAATGATGCACCTTGCGTGCTGGCAGAGTGATATATCGGCCTGGGCAAGCCGTGTGGCCAATTCAGGCGATAGATCCCCATGCAAGTCACGCTTTATACCGTCTCGTCACACATCAGCCGCCGGAGACTCATGGTTGACGACGACTTTATTCGTCATCTCCCTCGCCGCCAGCTAGACCATGCCAGGGGCTTCAATCGCCTTCGTTAGGGCAGTGTGGATATGGGAAGTTGGAACAAGGCAGCGCTGTGCCACACACTGAGCACATTCACTCGGCATCCTAGGGGTTTCTCTGTTCCCGAGAAAATCTTGAAACTTCGCCCAGGGCTAGTCCGGAAGGTGCTGTGCTCACAAAGTCGCAAAATCTTATTTGTCTCCTCACGGCCATACCTTACCGTGCCATCCGCAGAGACTCGCGAGGCTTGGCCAGGGCGGCTGGGGATATTTCGCGCGGCCGACGGCACACACCCTCCGGCCTTCCGACAGGCAGGGATGTCTGTACAGTACTTGTGAGCGAATGCGGTGCGAAGCGGTTCGAGAAAGGACTTAACAAAGTCTTTCGGGGCGTAAGAGTTAAGCCCTTTGGCCTTTGGGGAATGCGTACCTGGTGGATGCATGTGAACATGCTGACATGCACTCACTCCCGTCAGGGGGCTTCCTGGCGTTCGACGTGGTTTTATCGAGCTGTCTGAGTGGCCTGATATGTCTGGTGGGCTGCGGACTGTTATCTCGTACGCCAATGTATCTCGGACCTGAGAGTGAGCTCAACGCCAGGAACACGCATGGTGTCCTACCAGGTGGATTGGTCCAAGATGAGGAGCATGCACGTCCTACCTCCTTTCATGGACTGCGACTTGAGACGAACCGAAAGTTGAGGCTGGCGCACAGGGTCATTCACTTTAGTGCTCGGGTTTATCGACAGGCTGCAATGATCTCACATAATTCCGAGAAGCCGTGCCTGAGCGGACCGTGTAGTTAGTGAGCGGTGCAAGCATGTGTAAGGAGACTCCAGGAGGGCAACGAGAAGGCTGAGAGGCTAATTTCTCGCCTGTATGAGCACTGGCCATGGTCATGGAAGGGAGGTGGAGAGACGACTGATCAGGGGTCGACCGTTGTGCCCGTGCAAGCTGATCCTCAAGGTGGCCAGTGCAGCCGAGGTGAAGTTAAACGTCAATTTGTAAGAGGCAAGTGCACGGCTTTATTTTCGGGGAGTTTGGATTGATTTGAGAAAGTTCACCAAGGACAGGATTGACGAGGTATTATTTGAGGATGATGCGTACTGCATTCCCTCTCACCTGTATACCTAGGAATCTCGACTACTAGCAGCTCACACTTGATAGCAACTCGTTGACTAGCGTGCCGCATGTACAGACGACGAGATTTGGGGCAAGGGGCAGCTCGTCTAGTATTGTAGAAACGCCTATTACATCGATTCCGATTCTCAAACTATTGATTTGCAGAAAACTGGTGTACTGCGTGCCTGATCATCAGCGGACCGAAAGCGACGGGACACGATGGACCTTTGAAACGCTCAACACACTTGGAAAGTTTATTGTCTATACCCTGCATGATATGCCTTCAAAACAGTGAAGCTCATTCAGCCTGTATGGTACTTTCAACCTTGAAGACATCGACCGCCACGGCAGAGTTGCGAAGGATTAGACAACCTTGGGCAAACGCGGCACAAAAGGACATGAGATATCACGCATGTGGCCACTCTGCAGGACGAATCGTTATTCAGTACGGTCATTTGAATGTCTGGATCAGACAGACATCCCACCAGGTCATGCGATGACGAGACCACAGGATGATGCTCCGTGAACCTCCCTCCCCATGGCCAGCACCAGCCGCAAACTCAGCAGCTCTCCCCATCCTTGATGCCCACAATCACATTCCACCCACCATCATCAAAAGCCTGACCCCGCGAGACGTGGCCGGTCGACAGCTTCCACACGCAGTCGTCATCGTCGAGGATGGCCTGCGCCAGGGCGGCCACGGCCGACAGGCTGACGACCTTGTCCGCGCCCTCGTCGTCGTTGCACGCGTAGATGCCCGCGTCCGCCTCGCAGCTCAGGCGGGCGCAGCATCCGCCGCCCGGCTGGTGTCAGAGGGTCGCCTCGGCCGGGTCGTGGCTCCGCAGGTAGTCGATGCCCTTCTCGAGTTTGCCCTTGTTGGCGTGGTTGTATCCGGGGATGTCGGGGCAGATGATGAACGACTGGGGCCGGGCGCGATGTTTGTTAACTGAAGGTTGTCGTCAAGATGTTGTTCTAAGAGGGACTGGGGGGGACAAGGGGAGAGATATCAGTCTGTGTACGAACCAGTGTGCGCTCGGAGAGGTCGTTCGTCGTGCTTACACCCGCGCCCAGCTGGGCGAAGAGCAGGAGGGCGAAGATGAGTATTTGCATAGTGAGGATGTGCTTGTTGTCTCGATGATGGCTGGAGGCAGTTGCCTGTGTAGTGTAGAAATCTCAGGATAGTTTACACGGAGCGTAGCTATAGAAAGCTGAACAGGTTTATGTTTTGTACTTCAACACGTCGTGGGTGAGCTTGCGGCTTAAGCAGGCCCTAGAACGGCAAGTGAATCACGGAGGGAGTCCAGCCAGCCAGTCGGCCAGTCTTAACTCTTTGCCCGGTGAATGTGCCCTTGCTTGATTAGAAGATGGTCGAGAAGGAAGATGGGCTTTGAATGAGTCTGAGGTCTGGATGAATTGGATGTTGACCTCAGACGAGGTCCACCACCTCGCTGGTCGAAGCAGTAACGTCTTGCTTCTCCGGCAGAGCAACACGCACAAGCATCGAAACGGCACACTTCGCTTTTGTCACAATCAACTCTTCTCATATTGCAATAGGATCAACTGATCTGGCGCAGGACCCTGCTCTAGGACACCAGTCCCCCCAACGCCAGGCTTCCATTGTGCTCATATCTCCACAGCCCATACTTCGAGCTTCCTCGAACAAACACTCAAATCATGGCCTTCCATATCAAAATAAAAACTGCACCGGTGGAGCCTTGTGCTTCCGTCCTCGATGACTTCCTCCTCACAGAACAGATAGAGAGTTCTCCAAGTCCCCTCACTACCAGACGCTCCCGGATTGTTGTTCAAGATAAACGACATGTTGCCCGTAGGCACGATCACGTCAGATAAATGTAAGATACAGTTCCAATAGAAGAGAGATTAACGAAGGGGGTATATGGGTAGTGTAAGTAGTAGAAAAGGGGGTATCCGGGTTGAGGTCTCAAGTTGGACCAATGTGAAAAAAGGTTGAAGAGAAGGTTGCCCGAGGACCCCATCATCAGCCACCATCAGTCTTCGCCTGGCCCAACTTGCACCACCTATGCGCTCTGGGGCAAGTTCGCCGGCGAGACCTCTCCATTTCCGATAAATGGGAACGCTCTCCTGCTCCCCACACTCTCCACCTTGGAGAGACCGAGCTTCTCTAGCCCGGCCACTGCACTGTCCTCTCCGTTGCCATTTCCATTGTAGATGCCCAGACCACCGCCGTCTATGCTCTTGCTGTGGTCTGGCGACTCATCCTCACCGGCTTCCATCTTCTCATCCAGGTTCATCAATGCAGGCGGCCTGTGGCGCATTTGTCGGGCCTTTGCGAGCGAGATTGTCTTTTGCTGATAACTAGTGACAATCGGCTGGTTATCGTCTCTGTCGATAGTCGCTTTCATAAGAGCCGCCATCCAGAGCCGGCCCTGCTTAATATTTGGCACAGCGAAGTAATGGACGGTCGGTTTGGTGAAGTTGACAGCCCGAGAAAGACCGGCTCTGGGAGGAACCAGTTTGAAGATGAATATTGAATCGGACGCTGCCGTTGGATCCGCGTCAGCCTCCGTGGCGGCAATGGTGCGTACGTTGCTGTTAACGGGCACGGCAGGTGAGTTCGATGCTCCAGTGAGTGTTGCATGAAGCCCGGTCAGCCTCTCGTTGTCAGCTGGCAGAACCCTGTGGAAGGATATATCGATGAGGCCTTTTTCCTGTTCGTCGTCCTCCGAGTAATAGTATGCGAGACGCCTGCCCTTGAGAACAAACAGCCTCGGCTTCCACGTTGTCATGAGGCCGTTGCTCTTCTTCTTCATCCAGCCGCTGTAGTCTGCGTCCACCATCGCCTCACGCGGGCTGACCTTCAGCAAACCACGCGTGTATGCACTTGTCTCTTTCTTGCCTTTCTTCTTGTTACCGCGGCTGCCCACTGAGGCCAGAGTACCTGGACTCTTCGATACATCAGGAGACTCGAGCTCCAAACTAGGTCCCATTGAGGGCGTACTAGACCCTGTCCTAGAGGGAGACTGCATCGGTGAGTCCCGCAGCGGCGAGTCGAGAGCTGGTGCAATCTTGGCACGCTCTTGTCCGGTCACCGCATCGGATATGGCTCTGACCCCGCTGGTCTTTGGCTTTTGCATCAGGTCGTTGGCCAGGGCTTGGCGGTGAGCTGGTGACACTGGCAGAGATGGCGAGGGGCGCAAGTTGTCAACGGACGCGGTATCAAGTTTTGTGACCGTCGGAGGGCTGTCTTTGCTTGGCACCGCAGGGCGTAGAGACTCGGTCGTGTTTGTCGAAAGGGTCCTCCTATGACTCCCATTCGCAGCAGCCGGCGCGCCGTAGTACTTCTGTGCTGCAGGCGACAGCGGCTCGCCCCGTATCGAACCAATGCTACCAAACCTGGAGTGGCGGGCCATGGCGGTTGCGCTCCTGACCCTCTGCTCTTCCGTGTAGCTTGTGTTGCGTGAGTGTGACGCCGTGCTGTCGCGCTTCTTAAGCACGTTGCGATTCCTGCTGCTGCCTTCTGCACTAGAGAAGTAGCCGCGGTCAAGGTCCACAGCCGAGTCCTGCAATTCATTCTCGGGAGAGAGGAAGTTAGAGCCGGAGACGGGCCTGGTGACTGCAGCGCCTCCTAGTGTCCAGTTCCGATCAAAGGACGGCTGCTTCTTATGGGCTGACTCCTGCAGAGGGAATGTTCCGCTGGGCATCAAGTTTGGGGCTGGGCCACCACTGTTGAGGCTCATCACAGGTAGCCGGAAATCCGTCGACGAATGTCTCCTAGAGTGATGCAGATCGCGGATTGATGCGGCTGAGGGACGCTTCTCATGATTTGGCCGGGAAGGGCTGTCAAGAAGTGTCCTTGGTGACACGGGAGATCCTGGCATGCCTGCAGGCTCGAGCTTAGGTGTCGTTGCGACTGACCTTCGTTTCTGTTGCGACATGGGCCGATCGTCGATCGGGGGGAGCCTGCTTATAGAGGTGATGGTGTTGTTCCTGCTCCTGGTCCGTCTGCCAACATCCGACCCTGCTTCGCTGCCGTATGTCTGTGTGGTTGGTCGTGTGAAGATACCATTGACCTCGTCTTGTAATGCCTTGACCTTCTGCCAGGTCTTCAGCCTCCGACCCACGGAGCCGAGGTCGAAGGCCTTGATGAAGAGCGACGTTTGATCCATACCCAAAAGCACTTCTCCAGTTATCTCCTGATCCCGGAATACCTCGCAGTGGTGCTTCTCGACTCCCGAGGTGAAGAGGTACTCTGCAACCTCGTCCGGCGTCCAAGACTCGACTTCGGAACGAGAGTGTGCACCTTCCTCCTCCTCGTCTGTCTCTTCACCTGCTATGTAGGACAATCGGTGATCTATGTTAGAGCTGTATTCGCTTCCAGAGTCGTTGGCGTGCCGCGAGACACTGCCATGTCTCGGGGTAGATCGAAGGTCGTCAATATGCTCGTCAATGACGTTGAGAGTCTCGTGGAGGACGTGGTTGTCCTGACCCTGGTTGAGGCGGGAGAATGAGCCTATGCCGGCCGAGACTGGAGGGCTCTTGGACGGAATTGTGCCAGTGTTAGGAGCACTGTAGGAAGCTAACGGCAGCGTCACTGGGGTGCTGTCGGGCGTCAAGTCGGGCGGCGGTGATAATGCAGCTTGTACAGGCTCGGTCGTCGGGGCAGCTGGCTGTGGCGGCGATTGGACCTGGACCGGAGTGGGACCCTCGGCAGACTGAGCAGGCGGGGCCTGAGGTTGTGATTGCGGCTGTGGTTGCGACTGTGAGGCGGGCGCCGCAGCAGTGCTTGGAGCGGGCTTGATGGCGCTATTGCTATTACTAGGAGCCGGACGGGTATAGACTGGAGGAGGCCGAAGGTTAGCAACACCCAAACACTGGGACGGCAGGAAGCAACGGCAAACGGTGGGCGATGCGGGGCGGGGTGATATGGGGTGTTGGTGTTGTTGACGGTGACAGACAGCAACCACCCCCCCGTCACTTCCCCCCTCTCCTTCAGGTCAGGCAAGGGAAGGGGCGACGCGACAGAACAAAGGGTATGGACGTACCTTCCGGGAACAGACCACTGTTGCCATTAACCAGGTGTTTGCCCAGGAACCACCCATCGCCAAACTCGTCGTCCCTCTCTACCAATTCGACACGGTCACCCTTTGCCAGGGTCAGCTCATCGGAGCTTCGGGCAGTGAAGTCATCTGCAGGTGGTGCGCATCAGATAAGTTAGCCCACGGAAATTGAAGAGTCCTGTCAATCAGTCGCGCATCCCCGGTGGCGGTAGGCGAGAGGAGGTGGGAAATCGACCGAGGGGGGAGTGCGAGTGCGCGCCTCGCCTGGGCTCGCTTGGTGCGATGCAGGGCGCGCGGCCAATTCCCGGTGGTCAACACTGACCAAGACCCCCTCTCTTGACCCCAGAGCCGGAACCCACAGCTCATCTCATGACAGATTGGGATGGTTTGTTAGGGACAAGAGGGGCCAGCACTTACGGATGACGAGCAGGATATCGCCCACCTCGGGCCTCGCTGCCGATGTCGCCATCGTGGATGCGCTGCGCGTTATCGTTTCTTGGGGGGGGGGGTTGTCACCTCCGCCTCCCTGGGGAGAGAAGTCGTGGTGGCTCGCGGGCGCTCTGGAACGGGGGCGGATCAAGGGTCCGTGGCCACTCGCAGGCGTCAGTGGCGGCAAGACATAGAGGTGTTGTTGTTTGTTGATTGAAGATTGTTTGAGGACGAGGACGAGGAGGGAAACGAGACAGACGCGACGGCTGTAGCTGTGGCTGGAAAAGGGTTGTTCGGCGCCGGGGGGGAAGAATGGGGCGGGACGGAGGTTTTGATGATGTGATGTGATGGGCTGGCTCGAGTTGGAGTTGGGGAGTCGTCGAGGTCGTCCCAACACTAGGCCACAAGGGTGGTTAATTAGCGGGCAGAACGGATGTGTAACAGCTGGTAGGGTAGGTAAGGTTGGCTGTTTGCTCTCTAGTCTGTCTGGTCTGGTAGCAGTAGGGGAGGGAATGGCCAAGGAAAAAGAGGCACGAGCCCGGCGGGCTTGGACGGACAGACGGAGTAGCGGCCGTAATAATCTGAGAGAGATTAGGATCCCTGAAAACGGGGATCTTCGACTTGGAGTCTAGGTGCAGCGGTTGGGGGCGAGCCGACTCAAGCCCGAGTTGAGGACTCGCCAGGAATGGAGTCGTGCCTTGCGAAGAGCAGCTGTGAGATGGCAGAGTCTCACAAGAGAAAAGGGAAAAAAAAGACCGTGATGAGCTAGGACGAGCAGAGGCCAGGCTTGGCCCCCCTTTGAGTGCAATAATAAGTGCACGCAGGTGGAGGATTCCCGTGCCGCAGCCCAGGCCAGCTCAGATTTGACAGATGGATCGACTTGAGTTCATCATTAGACTGATGATTATCCTACGGGGCTGACGGGCCAGGCGGGATGCGATACGCAATTCTTGATGCTGCAACACAAGTTCCCACTTTTTCCCTTTCCCTTCCCTACAGGCTGATGCCGATGGATTTCACCTGGGCCCTGCAAGTCACACAAGCACATTCTGCTGCACAGTCACTCCCAGTCAGTCTACAGCATACGCATTACGCCTTCATCCGAACTTTGTCTCTATCCCCGCCCCCTGTAATATGTTGATTCACCAGGAGGAGGGCACCCTCTCGTGCCTCTTGACTGCGCTCTCTGACTGACAAGCGGCACTGCACCTGTATTGCCACCCGCCCCGCCCCGGAGACCAGACCAGACCAGACGAGACCAGACGGACAGGGTGGCAACTATCTACAGGACCTACTGGATGTAGGTAGTAGCTCCACTGGTGGTTCACTGGATGCTGGTAGACCACTCGACAGTACATGCAGCCTGGTGGTAAGAATGCAGGCAGTGCTCCGTTGGACGGAACGAGTAATCCGTCGTGCCCAGTGGCTGGGGCTGGCAAGTGCATTGTGTCCGTCCAAAAGGAGGAGGACGAGGGAGTACGGGGATCCGTTATTTAGGTGCGGTTGCACAGTAGCGTGTCCTCTCTCGACGCATGTGAGGCGAGCCTTTGCAGGGTCCCCAGGGTAGCGGGCACCTATTCTGAGATGGCAGTGGTCGCATTCGTCAATCAATCCTGTCCCAACTGGACGGGGGAAGGTCGATAGCGCTTTACCCGTTGGATTAATTTGGATGGGCGAGGTGACGCTGGCACTGGGTGGGAGGTCGTTTTATTTGAGACCTGGGTGACACCGTCCACGGGTGCCCCTTTACGTTGAACCCTCATATAGGCAGTTGGCTGATCATTGGAAGTCACCTGGAAGAAGAGATTGATGCCAGCCAGCCAGCCAGTCCATCACCGACTTCGAGAATCACAGCTCGGCCTAGATCGGACAGCCTGGCAGCGCAGCAGCCCCCGGCAGCCGCCCAGCAAGGATGGAGGAGTGCATGTTGGCTGGGGAGACCCTGACCTTTATTTAGAAAGAGGAAAGCGGAAAGCGAGGGCCAGAGCATGGGCCCCGACGATCCTACGGTACATTCTAATGCGGCAGGCTGACTACGTAGACGACAATCCCTTTTTGGTACTGTGTGTCATTGCACAGGCTGGCCCTTACTCTCACCCTCACTCTCACTCATCAACCTGAGGGCTCAGCGATCAGGACAAATGAGAAAGGGGCCCTCGAGGTTGTACCAGGCGCAGCAGGATGCCTTGTCAAGTGAGATTAGGTAGATGCTGTGTCACGCGCCCATGAACCACTGACGGAGCACAGCAGCTACCTGGATGCTTTGGCGCGCAAAAAGTAAATTTCTCTAGCGACTCGGTGAGCTGACATCACTGCCAAGTGCTCACGATTTCACGGGCGGACGGGAGGGAGGGTTGCAGCCCGGGGCGGCTCGAAGATTTCACATGGAGGGTTGCCCAAGTCAGATACTCCGTTGTGTTTCTTGGTGTGCGCGCGTCTCTTTCGCAGTGTCGTAGGTCTGAGGTGAGAGCCAAGACAATATTATCTGAGTAATGTGAAGAACGTTGCGCATTCTGACCTACATGCGATCGACTCGTACGACCAGAACCACAGATAGCAAGACAGAGATAGTCTAGTCTAGAGCGGAAGTATACCTTTGCATTGCATGTATGTACTGGCGGCGCCAGGTCTTGGCAGGCGGTCCAAAAGATACCTCGGCAACTCTGGTAGCCGTAACGTCCAAGTCCGAGCCGACAACACCACGCAGTCTACACATTCAACAGCTACGACAGTAAACTGTCGAAGAGCCAACGAAGCTCACTCATGAATAGTTAGCCTTTTTGTAAGAGCCAATTGTCCCACGTCTGAACATATACAAAACCCAGAACCCCCGCCCAGCCCACACGACACAGCACCACAGTCATGGCCGCCCAGCCAGCCAAGCCCCTCGAGGGCTACACCGGGTACGCCCACTTCAACATCACCAGCCCGGCGGACTTCGTGGCCCACGTCGAGATCAACCGGCCGCGCAAGCTCAACTCCTTTATCCGGGAGATGTGGCTCGAGCTGCGCTCCATCTTCAACCAGCTGTCCTCCGACCCGGACGTCCGCGCCGTCGTGCTTACGGGCGCCGGCGACAGAGCATTCACGACAGGGCTGGACGTCCAGGCCGCCTCCGAGAGCGACGCCGCCGTGCAGGGCGCCAGCAGCGACGTCGACGGCGCCAGGACAGCGACCAAGATGCGCCGCCACGTCTACGAGTTCCAGGAGTGCATCACCGCCGTGGAGAAGTGTGAGAAGCGTGAGTTACGGCCCCCGGTCCCTTTTACCCTGCTCCTTCCCAGGTTACGACTTTCCAGGAATTGAAATACCGGGAAAACATGACTAAATCGCAGCGCGTGCGCGCCTACAGCTGTGATCTGCATACTCCACGGCATATCCATAGGCCTGGCCATCGACCTGTCCTGCTGCGCCGACATCCGACTCTGCGCGGCGGACACGCGGCTGGCCGTCAAGGAGGTCGACATCGGGCTGGCGGCGGACATCGGGACGCTGTCGAGGCTGCCCAAGGCGGTCGGGAGCTCCTCGTGGGTCAAGGACGTGTGCCTGTCGGCGCGCTTCTTCGACGCCGCCGAGGCGCTGCGGGTGGGCTTCGTGAGCGAGGTGCACGAGAGCAAGGCCGCGGCCGTCGCCGCGGGTCTGGGCAAGGCGGTGCTCCTGGCCGGCAAGAGCCCCGTCGCCGTGCAGGGTACCAAGGAGCTGCTCAATCACGCCAGGGATCACAGTGTGGACGAGAGTAGGTCTTTATTCTACCTGGCCCCTGCCCTGCCCTGCCTCAGACAGGGCCAGCTAACCTCTTGCTCTTGCAGGTCTGCGGTACACCGCTGTCTGGAACTCGGCCATGCTCCAGTCAAACGACGTCTCCTCCGCGCTTCTGTCTGGCATGCAGAAGAGGAAGCCGACGTTCGAGAAGCTATAGACATAGACCACTGTGATCTGTCCTTCCCGAGGACCTGTAAATATCTTCAAACCCAACTTGACGCTTGGCCATTGCTCCAGCGATCCATCTCGTGTATGTTCTGCCTTGGCCATCAACCGCATCCTGGGCATATCGCGCAGCTAGCGCAAGAGTTGTAGGCGGCGTTTGTCCGTAGGTACTCGTACAGTGTTGAGCAGGCGCCAGAGCCCCCCGATTGGAGAGGTGACAGTCGTGTAATTCGTAAGCGAGTTCCTCGCGCGCATCACTCGGAACCAGACTCGTCGCCGCCGTGCTGTTGGGTCGTCTCCCTCAGTCGGTCCTCCAGCATCTGCTTGAGCTTCTGCAGCATCGTCTCCTTGATCACGACGTGTTCGTCATCTAGGTCGTCGATAATGTACTCGTGGCCGCTCTTGGTGTCGATATTGACGATGATGGACTTGATCGACGGGTCGCACTCGACGAGTACACCTGCAGGAGGGCGTCGGCTTCGCTCCTTTCTCGCGAGGGCGGGGATGCTTACCTCTTATGGCTCTTGCTGGCATGGTGTCGAATTGGTAGGGATCACAGGTGCGGTGATATTAGTGTTATTGAGGTAGCCGAGTGTACTGGCAGGCCCGAGGGGATGGGTGTTCTGGGCTTCCGAAGTTGAGTGCGCTTCTGTGATGACGCCAAAGTTGGGCAATAGATCTGGAGTCCAGTCGAAAGCGATCCGCTTCGGCTACGGTGAGCCCCTGCAAGCCCGGGCCTGTGCGCCTTACGGGCCTGCGCAGGGGCCAGAAGCTTATTCGGTGGGCTGCATTTTTGGCGACCGCCCCTGGATCAAGTCGTCTATTCGTCCACCAACGTCTCTGCTTGATATCAGGAACTTGAATCAATTCCCATATGCCAGAGCTCCTCTCATACACTATCATTCCATCCGAAGTCTTTGCATATTAATCTCAACCCATTTTTCTCTAATGCATCTGAGCCTGATCATGAATCCCACACTAACCTTTTGGCGAGTGACCCAAGTGTGCAACCCACAGCAGCAGCCATCATCGATACTGTTCAAGTCTGCTGGTGGTTCGCAGCCCACCGCTGGGTGGCACGGGAAATGTTTTCATTACTCTGCTGACTCTAAAGAAAGACCAATTACACGGACTGTAAGAGGTTGTCCTGGAAGCGGATATCCCACAGTGAAATATCCCCTGAGAAGTTGTCCCACAGTAAATTAACACACAGTAGACTAACCCATAGGAGGTTGACCCATAGGTGGTTGACCCATAGCAGGTTGGCCCATAGGAGGTTATCCAAGAGGACGTTATCCCATAGAAGGTTGCCCTATAGGAGTTTATCCTATAGGAGGTTATCCCATAGGAAATTATCCCATAGGTGTCTTCTGCTCAAAGGTGACACCCAGCAGACGGCCTAGGGACTGTAAGCCAGCGATCGCTCCATTCGCTACTGACACTTCGATTATTTACCCATTTCGGCAATGTATACCAAACTCCACAAGACTTAAAATGTCCCTACTCTTCAAAATCACCAGGTATGTGCTTCATCCATCTCACTCTCGCCTTAGTGTCCTTCCACTCCGGGCTCCCAGGCACACATTTGGTCCTGTCGTAGTCCCACTGGCTCTGGTGCCGCTCAGCCCATTCATAGAACCTCTCCCAGTCCCTACACGTATGCTTCATACCCATGTAGGTCAGATACTTCTTGTTCCTCTCGCTCCACTGCCACGCCAGCGGAGTCGTATCGGCGTGACACATGAGGTACTGCCGGATCTGATCGACGCAGTGGTCCACGTGGCCCATCCTCTCCTCCTCCGTGTCCCCAAGGTGCGTCGCGTTCAGGTACGAGCTCTCCGGTGAGCCGCCAGCCCACAGCATCAGCCGGATCATGTTGAGGCACTGCAGGTGGTGGAACGCGTCCAGCTGGACGTAGTGCTGATCCTCGTGGCCCGGCACGGGGCTGGATGGGACCTCGAGCCTGGCTGCTGATGATGCTGGGATCTGGCTTATGCCTACTTTGTTATAGAGGTCGTGCCAGAGTGCATTATTCTCGGCGTTGGGGGAGCCCTGGTACGGCGTCTGGCCGTTCTGGACTGAGCTGTCGAAGACGACTTCTTTTTATGAGATGGCTCCGTTTGCTGGGGCTGTGGGATGACGGCAAAACCTCTCAGTATCGTCTTCTGGCTCCTCCTGTTGAAGTGGGCGCCAACTTATTGAAACTGAGGAAGTTCGATCTACCACTTACACCATTGTCTTCCAAGACTAGGATCAGTCACCGGCCGAGACCATAACCACATCAAGGCACAGCACAGTAACACGTTAACTGCCGCCGATATGCCCAGAGCGAGAATGCCCTATGAGATCCCACGCACAACGACGACGTCTCTGTACGACTCGGAACTGCTGCGAAGGAGCTTCTCCCTCGACAGTGCGGACCTCTGTCTCCCAAGCTGAACTCATCTCGTATTTCGTTGGTCAAAGGAAGCTGGGTGGAGGTGAGAAGAATTCGAATTCACTGGTGGACTAGGGCTTCGCATTGACACCGTCATCTCGGAACCTCATGAAATCGTCAGATAGAAGGAGAATCCAAAGAGCCAATGCCCTGCCATCTCAGACTGTGTAAGCCTCCCCTACGGCAGTTCCTCTTATGAATCGCAAGTTGTAAGGAAGATATTACTTCAGGTCATTCTATGTGTCCTGATATCACCTTTCTTGACGCATTTTGACTCAGTTGACACTGCGAGCACATACCCGAGTCAGCCAGCATCGATTGCTGTATGTCGGTCATGTTCATCCGAGGTCATGAGGTTTGTCCGTGAAGTTCGTACATGAACCATCGCGGAATCGTCAAACCTCCCGATACCCGAGACCTATCAAACCGGGGCATTTTCGGATGATTTCCTTGCATTTGGCAGCTCTGTCTACATTCCTTCCTTGGGACCACCGCCCCTGCCCGACTCCCGATCTCTCGGGCCGGGCGAAACCTCGGGGCCTGACCCCCATCGCCCTGGTGAAATTTCGGGAGAGCATATTTAACGGGTCCGGAGGAGTCAAGCTTTGCGGAGCCCCCGCGTTACCCACTCGGCCACTACCTACTCAACGCCCTGCCCAGCACAATCCGGGGGCGGGTAGACTCTGGGCAAGATATGATGAGGATGGCCCTAGGGCGGGAGGGCTCGCTTACGGCCTTGGAGAAAGCTTTGTTACTCGCGTTACTCGCGTGTCATGGTAAATCCCCCTGAAATGCTTGGGCCGCCCTGGGGACGACCTAATCCTTGTCTTCGGCACTTGACTTCACGGTTGCCTCATCAGCCTGTCCTATACGGGCGGATTAGGCATTGGAGAGCTATGAACATATGAGCAGTCCAACCTGCTTTGTACAGGTGAAGATGTGCTCACAAACCTATGGTACGTAAGTGTCAGCCGGAAGATTATGAACCTAGCAGGCATGATATCCTCGTGAGACGCTGTGATGGAAACGGCTCGGTCACGGTGTGCCGTATTTAGGGAAGGCCTCCGCTCTTGCAAGTTCATTGAAAAGGTCTACCTATTCGTGACTCGTGAAGCTTTTCCGTGACCATGTTTCTGGAAAGAAGTGATACAGCGGCGATGTGTGGGGCAGAGCGAGCGAGGACCTGGCTGCGATGAAGTCGCATAGGAAGTTCGACCTCGTGTGTTGTGAAACTGGAGCACGGGGCTGGCCTCATGTGGAGATCATCGCGATTTCTAGAGGCAAGGAATGCTATTATTGACAGCACTTGGACTGAACCTCATGGCATTGATTCTGTGTCTCGGAGGAGCACAAATAGGCCCAATTGTCCCCCATATTCCTTCGATCATCTCTGATATCAGATCCGTCAACCTTCAAGCCAGCCGAATAAACAAACAAACAACAAATATCTTCACCACTTCAACTGGAACAAATTTCTCTGTCAGAATGAAGCTCATCACCCTTTTCGCAACTCTCCTCGCGTCTTCCGCCCTCGCGGCCCCTACCCCTGATGGTACGTATATCCGCACTAACGTCCCAGGTCTTAGAAGTCTGCTAATTCACCCACGACAGTCGATGCTACCGAACTGTAATGTCCCAGGAGGCTGCTACAAGCGGGGTGTAGATGCCACGGACTGTAAAGTGCCCGGGGGCTGCTATAAGAAGAGAGAGCCTGAGGTTGCGAGCGTCGACGCCACTGATTGCAATGTGCCAGGTGGTTGTTACAAGAGGGACGTGGATGCCACGGATTGCAATGTCCCGGGCGGCTGCTACAAGAAGGAGAAAAGGGACGTCGATGCGACTGACTGCAATGTCCCTAGAGGTTGCTACTAGAAGGGTTACCGGTCATCTTGGAAAACGTCCGGCCAGAAGGGCGGAGATGGCGAATGCTGAGGACGCAATAGTCTAAGCTAGCTCTTTGTGCGCAAATACGGCTTGTGGAAGGCGAAGCTTGCAGGATAGTACGAGGCTTTATTCTGCCACATGCCGAAGCAATATATTGTCATGACTTTCCGCTCAGAACTCACAAGACTATTCTCTACTTGGGCAGCTCGGGGCTGTCACCAAAGCACTTGGCCAGCATCTGCGGCGGGTACCGCTCTCCCTTGCCCCCGCCGACCTTCTCGATCTCGCCCCTGATCTCGGCCACCTCATCCGGGCTCAGCTTCACCTCGATTGCCTTGGCGTTCTCGTCGAGGTACTTGACGCGCTTCGTGCCGGGGATCGGGATGAAGTCCTCGCCCTGGGCCAGGACCCACGCCAGGGACAGCTGGCCCGGCGTGACGCCCTTCCTGGCGGCGATGCCCGCCAGCGTCTCCACCAGCTTCAGGTTCTCGGGGAAGTGCGTCTCGGAGAAGCGCGGGTGGCGCCAGCGCGAGTCCGTCTCCTCGATGTCGTCGCGGCTCTTGATGGTCCCCGTCAGGAAGCCGCGGCCCAGGGGAGAATACGCCACGATCTTGACGCCCAGCTCGCGGGCGGTCCGGAGGAAGTCGGTCTGTTCTGATTCAATCTCCAGGGCGAAGGGGGAGTACTCCATCTGCACGGCCGCGATCGGGTGCACGGCGTGGGCCCGGCGCAGCGTCCTGGCCGAGCACTCCGACAGGCCCAGGTACCGGATCTTGCCCTCGGCCTTGAGCTCCGCCATCGCCTTGACCGTCTCCTCGATGGGCACCTTGTCGTCCACCCGGTGCTGGTCTGCCTTGGTGTCAGCTACCTATTATCATTGGACTCTGGATCTGGGAGTGAGCCCATGACGTACAGTACAGATCAATCTGGTCGACGCCCAGGCGCTCGAGAGACGCGGCGCAGGCCTCCTTGACATAGGGGGCGTCACCGCGCACTATGAAGTTACCGCTTGGGTCTATGTAGTTGGCAAACTTGGTGGCGAGGAAGATCTCCTTGCGCCTTCCCGTCTCCTTGAACCACTTGCCGAGGAGCTTCTCGTTGGTGTGCGGCCCGTAGACATCGCTCGTGTCCCAGAAGGTCACGCCGAGGTCAGCGGAGCGCGTGAGCACGTCGAGGGACTCCTTGTCGTCGTAGCCGCCGAACGAGGTGTAGCCAAAGGACATGCCCATGCATCCCAAGCCAATGGCTGAGACATTGTCGTCGCCGATCTTGCGAGTTGGGAACGGCATGGTGGTGGGGTAAATTTTGTCTTCTTTTTTATATCAAGTTTGGGTTAGACTACGTGAGAAGCAATTGCCAAGAGCCAGCGCGGTGGTTTAAATAATCTTGAAATCTACTTGTCCTCTCGAGTGATGGCGTGCCCGCTGATCTTAATGGAAGCCCATTGCGGAGTTACTAGGGCCTTACTGCCGATGGGGCGGGGATAGTTTCACTTTAGCATATCTAACACCGAGGCGGAAACCTTATACCCGGATCCCTAACCCTCCTACTTGAGGTGCAATCAAGATGAGCACAGAGGCTTATGAATGAGCATGTGAATTGTTGCTGGCGGTGTGTTATTGGGAGTTCGTGCTGCATCTTGAGCAGTCCATGCGAAATTATTGCCGTTACCGCCGTCTCCGAACCCGGGTAGCTTGGAAGAGCGGCCGAATGCCCTCTCACCCATGACCTGAGGACGAAATGATTGGTGCTCCCGCTGTCTGCAGACAGCCAAGTCACCTGGCAGTATGAGGAATCAAGTTGTTGAAGGCGAATGACTCTTATTATGGACGAACGAAGGGAATCTAGGCAGTATGTTCGAGAGCCCCGCTTGCGATATGTGGTAAAGATAAATCGATAAAGTCCAGCAGCCTCCTAATTGAAGACAGACGGGAAGCACTGCTCCTTGGTCATCGCTCCGTGTGTTCCGGCGTGGTCCTCGAGCGGCTTCACGTTGGACTTGACCATCTCGCGGCGGCAGTTGGTGCACTGTCTGGAATGTCAGCCGTTTGCCGGTGTGCACATGATGGGAGGGCGGATGGGGGTTGCCCGCTGCTTCAAACGCACAATGACCATCTCCTTGGGCGCCTTGACGGGGAGACCATTGGCCTTGACCGGGGCACGGGTGCCAGCGGCTTCGGCCTTCTTGTGCTCGCGTTGGATCTGGGAGGGTCAGCATTGGGGACCAGGGCGGGAGCACAGCAGCAGCAGCAGTAGAAGTTGCTAGGCTGGTTCAGGAAGATAAAAGAACCTTCATCTTCTTGGAGACAGCCATGGTGAGGTTGGTTTGTCAAACGGGCTCGAGGCGGGTCGGATTGGATTGGATCAGTGGCCTTGTTGTTGCCGTCGAGGTGTGGAGTGGAGGGAGTGTAGAAGAGGATAAGGGGAGATAATGTGAGGAATACCTAGGTACTTAAGCAAGTGTAATCCGCCCGCGTCGCGCGTCCTGTCCCCGTGAGAGAAAAAAAAATCACTAACAAGCCGCAGAAGGAAGGCGGTGTGTCATCCCGAATGCATCCGACTTTATTCTGCCAAGACCCACTTTACGGGTTGCGCTTCCAGGCACGTTCAGAGTGCAAGCGTCCCAAGGTCGTGAGATACTGGCTTGTTTTGCATGGACTGCTTGCGATGATTACACGCCCGCCTTATCCCGAACTGATAGCCATAAAGTAGTCTTTTGCACTTCAAACATCATTTATTGAATCCAGCGGGCAAACGCTACTGTCGAGCTGTAGATTGGTATCTCCGCCTCAGCACCACACAGTATACGCCAACAAATCCCAATCGGTATACACACAACAAACATGAGCCACGATTTTACTCAGGCATGCCCTCAAAAGGCTTGGCCAGCGTCTCCTTCATGAACGGCAGCTTAGACTTGGTCCAGATCTCGGTGTCCGGCTTCAGCGTCTTCTTAATCTCAGTGTCGAGGGTGCCCGCCTTGATGGCGATGATCTCGGGTGCTGCATCTGGGTCGTGGGCAATGGGCGACCCGCACTCGGAGCAGAAGATGCGGTGGACGTCCTTGCCCGAGGAGCCCTTGCCGGCCCACGACTTGGTCGGCCCGTTGAGAGTAAGCTTGTCCTTGGGGACGACTGCGACTAGGGCTGCGAGGGGGTAAATCGTGTTAGCATTCCGCCTGTACACACGTAATATAGGGACATCTCTTCCTGCTCAGTCCAAAGACATGCCCAAGTATGAGGAATTGCAGTGCCAATCTACACTGGGACTGAGGGATCTCGTTCCACATGCCAACGGCTCGCTAGGGCCTGGGCTGTGGATCCGTGAACGGAGCTCCCGCTTGAGGACAGGGGTTGGTTGAGAGCTTCGCGCCATCCGTGTGTAGGACTTGCGGGGGTGGGGCCCACCGACTCCCGCCCCGCGATGACGACGACCAAAACTCTCAAGCTCTCCCTCGCCAGACCGTGTGAGGTCAAGGGGTTTTTGGAGACTCCCAACGACTCGGTGTGAAGGTGTGAAGCTTACAATATGTCGAACCAGATTGCCGTTGGCAGTCGTCGCAATGGTCGTAACCCGTGATCAGAGGTTGGTCGACGTCGACCGTGTAGGTGACGGCCTTGCAGAGACAGTGACCCTTGAGAACCATGGTGAATAGCTGTTCTGTGTGGTGAGGGATGCCGGTGAGCAGTGGATAGTAGCTTGGTTGCAAGTGGATGCGTAGCTGAGAGCTAGTACGAAGCTTGTCTGCGGTGAGAGGAGATGACCTCCCCCGACCTCAGGACGTGGGAAGCTCCCTCCCTATATATGGCCGCTTCACCCTCGAGCTCGTAAGGAGCAACGGAAGGCGATGCGACTCGGAGGGATCAGCAGGTTGATGCAAGAACCCTGCCGCTGTCACTCGGGCTTCAGGAGCCACTATTCCTGTTTGCCGACGCTATGATGAAAGCCCTTCGCTGTAATGTGGGCCGGTGCGTTTCTGATTTGAATTTCCCGTCTTCTGCCCAGGAGGCAGGCAGGCAGGGAGGAAAGATGAGCAGGTCTTCCGCTAAGAGCCTAGATACATGCACCACGATCCCACCGAAGGCGGCAATTTGATAAAGTCTGCCCCCCCCCTCCTCCCCATCGTGCCAGGATCAGCTCAGCTTGGGATTCCACGAGCACTGAGTGGGAGGAGATCAGCACCACCCTGAGGTGCCGTCCCACAGAAACATTCTAGGCTGATGACAATCAGGATGACGACGAACTCTGCATCCTCGTCTGATATTCTCCGGGGCAGGGGGAGGAGGGGCGGGCTTCCCAGAGTCGCATTAGCTTCTGGCTGCCAAGCCATCTTCTCGCAGCAGTTGGTCTTGCAGCATTTTGTCTTTGGATGTTGGATCCTGGTCACATAACAGATGCACCGCGGATCACACCTCGATTAAAACGGCGGGCCGTGGAACTATTGCAGGGCCCAAGTTGTTTCGCCCCATCTCTGAGCGTCTGAACAAAGATCTCGACCGGACTGCCGGGATGGCGCCGCAGTCCGGTTCTATTTGTCACGTAAGCAAATCCGTAGGACATTCTTAGAAGGATGCGTCTGCAGAGTGCTGGTCGGATACGCCCCACGAAGCCAAGATAGGTAGGTAACGGGCTGACCCACCTTCTGCACTGGTTATTTGGAATTGAGATACATAGCGATAACGTCGGTTGTCAGAATTTAGGTGGGGAAACTTTCCGAATCAAGCTTTTATTCCTTTTGCTCAAACCTAGACGTCCAGCGAATGAGGGCCACCCAAGCTTTCCTATTTGGGCATGTGCGTTGCCACACCACCTGCAGACAAACATCTCGTTGAATCTGTTTAACGTCATTCTCTTATGAGGCTGTCTTGACCGGTGTTTTCACGACTCGTCGTGTGTCTGACGGAGCAGGTGCGATCTGATACCACAAAGTGCTACTTATTGAGACACTGCGCATGCTCGGCACTAGAGGAAAGATCGCACAGGCGGCTTTTGGCGATCTCAGTTGTGCAACATGACATGCACGCAGCATTTCTCAGAGGCAAATAGGTATTCGGGGTTCTTGGGGGCACTCTGTGCATCCCCGGTTCAATAGTAGGGCTCTGCGCGTTGTGCGTCACCTCGCCTATTCATACCCACAGATCCACAGGGCCGCGGCGAGCCCAAACATGCGTGTCTTGCCCTCACACGCAAAGGTCACAGTCCAGGCCAGCCACGTCCTTATCACGATCAGAGCCGTGTCAACAAGCAGGAGGTTCCCGAAGGCCAGTCTGTCAGCCACGAGCATTTTGAGAACCAGACTGCTGTACCGCTTCCGCATGTCCGCATCCTCTTGCTGTAGCATGAAGGCGTCCATAGACGAGATACGGAAATCGCGGATGTCCACCGCAGTAGTTGGTGAGGCTTGTTGCAGCGTTTGGCTGGATGTCAGTGGTCGCACAATTGCGTCCGGTCGTCGCCGCATATATCTAATGGCCTCGTAGAAGACAAAATCCACGGGGTTCCTCGCCTCCAGCACTGGTGCGGGCTTCTTGAACAGTATCTTTGGGAGGAGGTCAGGGCGTGAGACCCAGATTGTGCAGCTTTCGCGCAGTTCGGAGAAGAGGGCCTCGAGATCGTGTGCGTAGAACACAAATCTTGTGTAAAAAACAGGCGTCAAGACTTTGAACTCCATTTCGTCAACATCTGCATCATGTTTGTCTTTGGCGGCGGGCGAGAGCATCAGCTCCCTGCCAGAGTCAGCCAGTCCGCTTGGGACATACTTGACAGCGATGGGAGCTTGACACTGCTCAACAAGGCTCCGTAGGTATTTCCTGAACATGAGTTCTAGTTTCCGTTCGGCGGAGTCGGCATTGCGTCCCATGCTTTCCTTCAGGGGCTCAGGTCTATACCACACGTGGAGCTTCCTCTCGAACCAGAGACGCGCGGCTTCCTTCACGATCCTGGGGAAGGTGACAAATCCCACCCACCACCACGACAACAGGAAGTGCCATTTCTGTGCGATGGTCATGGTCGAGGGATCGATCGGCTGGCCAGTTGAGACAAGCCGTGCAACGATCTTGCCGTGTCCCTTGGATGACTTCAAAGTTATGGTGCTGTCGAGCGCTTCTCGGCCTTCCGCCACGGACTTCAGTGGGTCAAATGCCTGGATGCTGTAGGAGCCTTTTCGTGAGTTGAAAGGCGACACGTGGAAGTCCTTCGTCCACTCCCGCTTGAACACCGCAGGTGTGCTCGATCTGTTGGCATCTGCACGAGCAGCGCCTTGCGAGTCTTCAATTCGACCGCCATGTTCCGCTTCTGTTGGCGTCAGAAAGTACATGCGCCGCTCGTCAAAGGTGTTGTTGACCTCGACAACCAATGCAGCCAGTGAATGATCGTCCGAGTAAAGATACCAGAAGGATGCCGGGTTGAAATGATATCCCAGGAATCTGGCTGCTGTAACCAGGTACGCATGAGGATAAGCCGCCGGGTCGGCCCCCTGATGGGCCATGTCAGTTGGAATTCGGCAGGTGGTCTGCTTCATCATCGGGAGCACCTACTTGTGACCTCAGGTAGGCATCCAACTTGCCTCGCAAGCCCAGGTGCCTGTCTCCCCGGTGCAGATAATCTGCGGGGTCAACGTGAAACCAGCCTCTCCTGAGTCTGGAAAACCATGGCTGCTCTGAGGAAGACAGTGAGACCATTCCTCCACAGACCCCTTCCCAGCCAACGGGAATGCCAACGACGAGATAAGAGTAGATAAAAGAATGCTTCTCTGGGAAGAATCTCGAGTGGGTCGTTTTACTGGGGAACAGCAGGACTCTGCCATGGCCTGTCCATTTCGTAGCACTGGTCGTGGCAAGTAGGCACCGGGCCACTTGGAAGATGACGAGCGTGCTCAACGCATACTGTATGGCAGTCCAACACCAACTAAGGACCCAAGCATGGGAGTGATCCGGCAACCACTCGAGTGCAACGAAGAGGGTGAGCAGTAGCTGCTTGGTACGTCGTGAGTCGAAGCCGAGGCCGTGGTTGACGGCGACGGCGGCGGCACAGGACAGCCACCTGCCGCGACTCATGTCCAGGCGAGAGGAGAGTCGTGAGACGGGGGCAACACCAATGGATTGATCAACGCATCGAGCTCGGTCGCAGAATCAAGAGTGTACAAGAAACGAGATCTGGGCTGGAAGAGCTTGCCTGCGGGAAGTCCGTGATGGTCTTGGAAGCGTGGCAGTCTCAGCGATGAATTACACGCTGACTTTGGTCAACAAACCGGCAGCTCCGAGCTGCTGAGACTCGGCCGATGTCTTGCTTGCAGGGCCCCTGCCTACAATAATCATACTAGGTACGTACCTATGGTACCTAGAACGGTCTTGGTGGTCGCCATTGCGGTCGATGTCTTTACTAGGCGGGCTAATCGTGAACGGCCTCATAGCTACTAGGTAGGCAGCATGCCATACAATAGCTGAGGAAAGGGGAAATTATCTTACATTCCACAGCAATACCTCGTATGGAAAACTTACAGGCGCTCACAGCTGGGCAAAATAATCCGAAGGTGCCTGAGTAGATGCACACAGCCGCGCCTTAATAAGGCCGGCCTGAAGGCCCACCGCTTATATGCTAACATCCGAAGGCGGGTCTGAGAGCCATTTTCCGTTAGTGGCCAAGCACTGCCCCCCGCCATCCGCCCCCCTGCAGTTGGTTACTGGCCGAGAGGGCTGAGAGGCCAACACTGTCCCTATGGATTCGCCGGCTGACTGCTACGCCGGAAATGACTCCACACCCTCTCGACCGTCTCGACCGTCATTCCATCACTTTCCACGCCAAATATTTAACTTCACCCCTTCACTTTACCACAAAGGAGCCGCACTACCCATAGGAACCTCACAGCGTCATCAACATTCACTTACCTTTCCATCCCACGAGACCCATCAACATCAGCCTACCCCCCTCGAGCCCACCCCTGACCCTCTCGGCAAATACTTCGTGCCCAACCGCCTGTCTGATATCATAACCCCGCCAAACCCGACCAGGCAGCCTCGAGAACACACGACACTTCACACCAGTCAATCAACGACTACAACAACAACATCACAACCGTCAAAATGTCTGACTGGGACCAAGTCACCAAGATCGGCAAGTCCGTCCGCGGCGGCGCCGGCGAGCGCGAGACCGTCGTCAAGGGGAAGAGCGCCCTCAACGCCGCCATGCGCAGCGGCGCCGTCATCGGGAGCGAGAAGAAGTACGCCATCGGCAACGCAGTAAGTCCCCCCTTCAAGACCCCATCGACCCATGTGCATCTCCGGATCCACCCCACGAGCCCCAATAGCAGGAGCAACAACAACAGACTGGCCTCTAACATCTATCTCCCAACCAACAGGGCAAGACAGGTGGCGAGGGCCAGCGCCTGACAAAGGTGGACCGCAGCGACGACATCGTCAAGCCCAAGACGGTGGGGCCCAAGGTGGCCGAGGCCATCAAGGCCGCGCGCAACGCCCAGACCCCGACCATGACGCAGAAGGAGCTCGCCACGAAGTGCAACACGACGCCCACCGTTGTCGCCGACTTCGAGCGCGGCACCGCCACCCCGGACCAGAAGGTCCTGGGTAACCTCGAGCGCGTGCTCAACGTCAAGCTGCGCGGCAACGACATCGGCCAGCCCAAGTTCCCCAAGAAGGACGCCGCCAAGAAATAAACGGGCCGCTGAGGGGTGCCTACTGCATGCGGGGGATTACAGAGAGAGAGAAAACCTCACCAAAAACAAAGGGCAGCGCTGATTAACAAGGTGTTCAAGCAATGAGAGATCGGAAGGGTGCCACTGTTCAGGGTCGGTTTCTGGGCCGTCAGGCCGGTTGGCCAAAGGTTGCCAAATCTTCCTGTTGATGGGCAAAAAAGGGAGTCGGTCGGTTGCCTCTCATTCGGGGGCCGGCCGGAGGGGCGTTGGGTCATCGACCGAGGACCAGGTCGCGCCCCGTCCTTGCATAGCGAAGATTGAAGGCCTCCCCAATTTCTTATCCAAGAGTGACACATTTAGAGTCGTCCATAGAGTCTGGGAATAGAATTTGATTGACATCAATTCCGTGTCCTCTTCGAGTATTTGAAGTAGCTCTCCTATCGTCATTTTGAGCAGTCTGTACATGCTTCCATGCCAATGTCCAACGAGCGACCATGTTTGTATATCCAACAGCAAACTCCCTGCAATGATAGCAAATCCTCAATAACAATGCTGACTCCGATCAACGAACACAACCAACTCCTGATGCTTCCGTGAAGTAGAAATCACTCAAACGCCACCATGACAGGCCAAAGCAATTCCTAGCAACGTATCCCTTCTCTGACAAGAGACAACAGTTTCTTCAGCCTTAAAGGGCCAGCACTCCAAGCCAAAATCTAACATGCCGGATACCATTCTCAACCAGACAATATCTTAACCCTCTCCACCATCTCTCCAGAGCTCGGCGTCCGTCCCATCTGCACGACAACGTTCTCCTTGCCGGCGATGACAACAATCTTCAGCCACTCGGGCGCCACCTCGCCCGCTAGGAGCCGGATGCAAGCCACGCCCTCCTCCTTCGAGATGGGCAGTCTCAGCGAGTCCTTCAGCTTCTGTAGCAGCGTCACCATCCTGAAGGACACTCGCCCGCCCATGCCCGAGCCGCCCGATGCTTTGGCAAGCATGCCAACAACAGCCGCGACGTCGTCAGCGCGCTGGAGCGCGGCGCGGCGCTCGAGTTCGGCAGCAGTGGGACCCGTGGCCGCGAGTTGGGCGAGTTGGGCTTCTTTGAGTCGGAGGCGCTCGACAAGGGACAACTGCGGCTTGGCGGGCATGCCCTCGCCCTCTGTAGATTGCAGAATGGCAGACTTCTTGCTAGCCTCCTTTTCCTCCTTCCTGGCCGCGATACCTGCCTTCAGCTCCTGCATATTGCGCTGTCCTTTGGCCAGTATGGAGGAAGCTTTAGTGAGGGCCGTGCAGCTCGTGACAGGGCTTTTGGGCAGGCTCAGGACAAATTTGTTCATGTCAGCCTCCGCTGAGTCACTGAGCTTTGTCCAGATCGTCCGTAGGTTGTTCTCCATCACGCGCACCAAGCTCCCTTCGTCCAGCGGCCGCCCGTGATGCCCGTCTCGCAACTCGATACAAATCTTCTTATTTCCGTAGTCGACCAGGTAGAAGGGCGAACGGACAGTGCTAGACTCGACGTCCATGATGCCGACGCACCGGCGAATATCCGCCAGGGAAATGCGCCTCTTCCCCCATGCCAGGCTGATAGGCTGGCTGATCTGGCGGAGGTCGACGGGCGTGTTGGTGCCGTTGTGCGCGTAGTGCACCACGATGGTCTTGAGGAAGGCCATGTAGAGGGAGACGATGTCGAGGAGCTCCTGCGGGAGGGCCTGCTCGGGTTCGGGCGTGGTGGCGGCGGACTCATCGTCGCTCTTCTCCTCTTCCGTGTCTGGGACGATGGACGTCGCAGGCGTGCTAGCCTGGGTGATGAGGGGTGAGGACAGGCGAGGGACGGTTGCGGATGGAGAGGCCTGGATGCGCAGGCGCTTGAAGAGGTTGCCGGCCTCCTTGGTGCGAGGGGACTCGATCTCGGGCGACAAGGCACGCTTCTTGTTGTTGCGGCGCGGGGTCGATGGGATCTGCTCTTGTATGCTCGGCCGAGGGACGGGCTCTGGTGCTTGGTGACGAGCTTTCTTTGCAGATTTGTTGGTGATGTTCAGGATCTGACGCTGAGCGTGCGGTGTCGCGCTTTCCTCTGGCTCAGGAGAGCGGGCTGCCTTCCTCTTCCGCGTGGAAGGGGTGGCTGGTGTGCTCTGGCCGATCTCGACGGTCTGGACGATCTTCTTGTCGCTGACCTCCTTCCCGATGGGTGCAGCATGCTTCGACACGCGGGTGAAGGTGCCGATGGTGGCAGTTTCCGCGGGCGCGGCTACCTTGCGAGGGCGACCTCTAGGTCTTGCGGAAGTTGCTCCTGGCATTTTGATTGCGGGTTCTTGTAGTTTCCACACACAAGAGGATGGGAAAGGCAAGTGCAGATGAGAGTTGTGATGACAGTGAGATGGAATTATGCGGCGGTGAATCGATCAATGGGAAGTCGCAAACAATTTGAACAGGCAGCTGGTGAAGGTGCAAAGTCAACAACCAAGAGTTACGGCAGCAGCGATCCACTGGAGCTCGCCTAGGTATTTTGGGGCGGCTATCTGCTCTGCAGGTGGGCCCGACGCGTCCGAAGCCCGCATCAGACGCGACACCCGCCGCGTTTGGATAAATTGAAAATTAACTCAGTTTCAGAGTATATTTTTCGCGCCTTACTGCGTTAACGCATCCTGTAGTCCTCTGAGCTGGGATAGCTGTCAACAGGCACTGCACACCCGCCTCGGCCCGCCAGCGATCACAGGCCCCAACAGGGTATTAATCAATGCAACCAAAACTTTGTCATGATCCATGGACAATCGAGATCTGTAAGAGACATGAGAATTACACACAAACCTCGGCCTCGTAGATGCACTCAACAGTCGCAATGGCTTCAATCAAGACGATGATCTGGAGTCCGCGGGAAGGAGAATTCCATTGTCTCTCATCAGTGCTCCTATCTTCAAATATCGCTCGCAATCGAGAGTTGTACCTTGATCGCACCCTAACGCATGGCAAGAGTCTAATTCTTGGTCGACATTTACATGTGTCTGCCCACAATCCCTTCCACCGACGCATGTGCCAACACCACTGTATGGGGACTCTTAAAAGCCGGGTCATGTCGTAGCAGCCGACACATCATCCACGCTCGCACGACCTTCGGTCCAACGCCGGATGCTCGGTATCTAAGTAGGCCTCGGGAGAAGGAAGTGACACGAGCCCGCCTCAGGGAGCCCATCCCTGATAATTCCGCACCTCGGGCGGTTGCGCCGCGCTGTGAGCTACTCTCGGCCGGAGGGCGAGGCCGGGTGTGTTTCCTGCTGCGAAGTCATACGTGCGTACGACACCAGATTCCCTGACAACCCACGCACATAACCGGGTTTCCGCAACCCGGCATCTCCCCACCACTCGGCTGTGCACGCTGCTGTTGGGGCCACTCAGCACCGCAGCATCCGTGTCACCGACCTCACGGCCAGGAAACGGACACGAGGGACGAGGCAAACACTCGCCTTGCCAGCAAAGAACTTCCGTGGATCATGGATCACATCCGTGGAGGAATGCAGGCCACTCCGGGCCCACGGGGCTCCACAGAGGACCCGGTGTAATGGTTCTGGAACATCTTTTCCATTTTCGTATCAACGGGGACCCGACTGTCCCGTCGTAAGCTCAACGCCTCGTCGTTCGGCTTCTGCTGTCTATGGCCTATGATGACATGCGCTCCTCGAGACCCTCCCGCCAATGCCGCCATGGTCCGCCCTCACATTGTGCAAGTGCTGTTGGCTGCTCCGTGAAGAGGAACAGGAAAACCCGTGGCACGACCCTCCTCCCCTTTTCTCTCTCTCTGAACCGTAGCCGTGTCCCTGATCGTCAACCCTTCTTTGAAGGAAAATCCGCGAATGAATGCCCCGCTCCTTTTTGTCGTCTCATAATAAAAATACAGTCCGTCGAATTCGCCAATCCCTTTTCCGTCCATCCCGCATTACGCCGAAAACCACTGGGGAGGAAAATGAAGCAGACCAAATGAAGTAAAACCCTGGCATGAATGCTGCTGCTGCTCCTCGTTTTTGTGCTGCGTAGTGAAATGACCGAGAACTCCCATCCGAATGAATTAAAAAGACTTTGTGCAAGTAAGGGGCGAAAGTCTCAAGGTGAAACCCCTGCCTGTCTGTTGCCCATGGAGAACAGGCGGCAGGCCATTAACGGCGGGAGCTGGGCTTCTCGTGGCGGAAGCTGACGGGGCTCGGCGGCGGAGGGGCGGGGACGTCCCACTCGCGCGGCGAGTAGTCGTAGCTGGGGGTGGGCGACGACTGGAGGTCCTTGGAGGACAGGGTCTTGGTCAGGCTGGCCAAGTCTTGCGAGGTGATGAGCTGGAGCCGCTCGCGCGAGGGCGAGACGGCGAGCGGCGAGGCGATGTGGTTGGGCATCTTGATTCTGGCTTTGTTTGTTTCCACGGGTCTGGGTCTGACTTGAAGATGGTGTGGTGGGGTTGATTTCTTTGAGGACAGAAGTCAGCCTCAGCTTTTTATATGTATTACTCATAGGGTGATGGGTGAGTCGCTACTTACAGTCGATGGTGAGTGAGGGAGTGATTGATATGGTATGATGTGTTTGGCGTGTGTGTGGTGAGGGTGATTGCAGGTTGGTTCTGATGTCTGGCGGGATGCGACCGTTTGTCTCTGTCTTGAAGACCGGATCTTGACTTGGCCAGGAAGGTTTGGAAGAAAACTGGAATCTGGGGAAGCGGGAAGACGGTGAGGGAAGGGACGGGGTGAGGATTAAATATATACGGCAGCCACTGACTGCAGGTGTGTAGGTGCGCTTTTGGTGTTATGGTGCCGGAAGTGAACGAAAAAGGCTACAAGGGTGTGTAAGATGTACCCAGGTAGCCTCTATGTACCCGCAGCAGCACGTTGTCACTGCTTTCGGCTACCCAACAACTCGTTGGTGCTCGGGTGTGGGGGATGGTACGGTGTTGGTCCGCGACGACCCCAGTCGGTACCTCAGGTACCTTGCCTGGCACCAAGTGGTCGAGTGGTACCACCACGTCGGGCCTTCACCACCCTCCCCCCTCGCTTTACCACGATAGGAGCAGGTTCTATTCAAGGATTCACCAGAAACAGCAGCGGAGGAAGACAAGGGACAGGTGGCAGGCTGCGTTGTCGAAGTGTGGGGGGAGGTCTCACACACGTACCGTCTTTCTCCTGTGTGCAGTTCTGTCTGTCTGCCTCAGGAGGTGACAGGTGCTGCTGCTGGTCCAGTCCATGTCCAGTCCATGTCCAGTCCATGTCCAGTCCATGTCCAGTCCATGTCCAGTCCATGCATGGAATGCTGTCGAGAGAGCCTGGAACCCGCGAGCATGAGACCGTTCCACAATAACATCGCACAGAACTACCGAGTGGAAGGTGCATCGCCGCTTTGGGTCGAGAACAGTCAACTAGCGACTTTCTGTCCTCGCCTCGCCAAAAATGGTGGACACGACAGGGCCGGGAGACTGACATAATGCCAGGTGGTGAGATTGGCATCCCTCGGTGCCCGGTGAAGCAGTCGACGACCTTTTGCTACATACGCACCACCCAGGCGGACTGAAGTACATGCCACCCCCCAGCCCACACGTCTGGTACTTGAGAAGGATACCAAGCCGAGGTGTGAAATCCTGCGCGCGCCCGGGCTCGCTCGGAGATTCTCTGGTTTGTGCCGCCCTCAGCTTTGGAATTCCAGGCCTCGGGTCACGGCAAGGGTGCCTGAGACCTGGGGAACTGTTTCGGTGTGGTCCAGGGCCAGGAAAGAAAGTCCGCTGGGCATATTATTGCTACTGTGCTGTGTTATGCACGGTACAGCAGTGCTATTCACAGACCGATGTGATGATGGGCAGTTGGTATGACTGACCCGGGCGAGGGAGTGGAGGAGTTATTTGGGTGCGAAGGGGGAGGAAAGGAGCGTGGCCCACGGATCGGGTCTCTGAGCCTCCTTTCTCGCCTTCCCCCCACCCTGCCTATCCTGATATTCTGTTTCTATCTTTTGCACGTTGCATCTTGCCGCCCCTTCCTTTCCAAATGCAGATGTGACTTCATATGTACTTGTATTTCTCTGCCCCCAAATTTAGCCCTGCACTCACCTCAAGTATATTTGTTTTGTTCCTTTTTGTTCCGATGCGTCGACTCGGTGTAGGGAACATGTCTGTCTGTAACCCGCCGCGTAAAACGTGTATTGGACTTCAGCTGTCCCCGGGGAATGGCCCGGGTCTTCCACGCGGCACTGACAGCACCTCGCAATCTGGGACGAACCTTGGGGAGAAGAAAAAAAAGGCCCACGGTGCCTGCCCGTGCCTGTCCATGGCAACACCAGGCCGCCATTCCGATCGACCGCCCTGTTTATTATTATTGGCGTGTGCAGAGACTCTTCCTTTTAAAATTACACCTTCCAGCCCTGTGATGAGCCAATGCGCTCGCGCACAACATTCTTCCATCCCCCCTTACACCACAGCCGTGATAGTTGATGTTCGTGAGCATTGGCAGGTCTGGGCGCAACTCTGATTTCCGTCTCTGGGGCTTGCAGGGCGCCCGGGGTACAAGAGTGGCCAGGAGCCGCTGCAGCTGTAACCCCCGGAATTTCCTTCCCTGACAAGCCTGCGAGAGATGTGAGAGAAAATGTGGAGGTTGCAGGGTCCCGCCGGTCTGCAGGTGAGACTTGTGGGGGGCGGTTTGTGTGGGGACTGGGGGAACTTCCTCACTCTGCAGTGCTCTACTGCCGCCATAATGCAGATGTGCTCTGGGGTGCTCGCTGGGGGGACATGTTCCACTCCTTCCAGACCATACCCCTGTGGCTTCTCCCGCATTGTTTCCCACCCTTACACCCTTACATATCGGATCCAAGCCGTCGACGGTGTGATTGATGCCTTGACCTCAGCGTGGGACGGCAGCTGGGCGCTGGCCGGCTGGGGCCCGTCGGATATTCCTCATGCCTTTTTCAATCTTTTACCCCCGTGCTCACGAATGAGAGTTGCAGCTTCAGGGGCAGCCACTTGGGATCTCACCCGGTATATTGGCCCGGTGCGACCCCAGACTTCTGTCGGTGAGCGACCAACTTTGCCAACTTTCAGTCTCTCGGGGCTTCTCTTTGTCGTCCTCCTCTCAGTGCATGGTCTCTGGTGCGTGGCATGGTCTTGGTCTCCCCCAAAGAGGCCCGTCTGAGCTGGCTGAATGAACTGGCCAAGCCTGCCATGTTGGAGCTTCATCGTCCCACTCAATGCCTCCCGTCCTTGGGCCTCCTTCCCCCAGCCTGTCCAGCGTATCATCCCACTTCCAACGCCGCGTGGACTGTGCCTCACCTAGCCCCGGGCAGGCAGGGCAGTCTATTTGGGGCCCGTCTCTGCCGCGCACCTCTCACCTCTGGAGGATCTCTGAAATCCGGGGAAGGGCTGCTGCGCCCACGAGCTTAGTCCAGCACGCCGATCTCCAAAATCTCATCTCAGCCTGGAGCCTGAACTGACCTGAGCTGAGCTGAGCGGATGAGGTGAGCTGAACTTCACCCGCCGTTGCATTCCCCCTCCCTGCCAGGCCTGTCTCCTTTTCCGGGCGTGGGGGTTTGAGCTCTGTCCACAGCGCCACCTCCTGGGGAGCACCGAGACAGCAATCTCACCACCCCATTCCTGCTGGAACCGGGCTGGCATGACCAGCACTCCCCTCTCCAGCCTGACATCTTGAGGATACAAACAAACACATCTCAGCATTGGGGGTTTCGCCCCTGTGGCAGTCTTGTGGCCGTCTTGGAAAGATGGAACAAGTCCACGTAAGATGGCCGAGATCTGATTTATAATCGGCGTTTCCATCTCGTCGGTTAATTCGGCTGCTCAAGACGCCATACACGGGTAACACAAGCTTTTTTAGTAGGTGAGCTCCTGTCTTGGTCATGGGTCGTCCGGCACCTGGGCGCCAAGATCAGACCTTCGGGACGTGGCGCTGCGCGACGGCTTCCTGGGAGCAAACGACAGACGTCGCCAGTACATCCGGCCTGTCGATCAGGTGGAGGCTCTAAACAGAGCTGGCACACCTTTCAGCCCGTGCCGTCGGTCTCGATCGTGTTCCTGCATACAATCGACAAGACTCGTAGACGCTCAACTTGGAGCAGGAGTTGATAGGTATAATACCTGCTCCGTTGATACCAAGGTGGCCGGGTAGCTCCGACCCTCACTACATCCTTACATTGTCTACTCTCCAACGCCACGGCAAAATTGTTTGCTCTGACCACACCTGATTCTACCAGACCAATCTTGGTGTCACTTACACGCCCTATCAAGATGCGCATCTCTGACTTCGCTTGTCACTCAACCACTGCTCTTCTAATAACTTAAAGTGAGTTTGTCCGTGTTCATCTGAGACGCGCGCAAGGCGCCGTCAGATTACCACGTTCTAGCGTGGCGTCCAGACTACCGGAACCAAGCCATGTGGTTCACCTCTGACTTGCAATCGGACAACGCAACGTCGCTTTTCGACGGAATCGCCGATGGGCAAGCGCCTGTGTTGATTTCCCACCCAGAAACGCCGTCTCGGGGCCCTCCCTAATCTGCTCGTCCTGGCTGCCCGTCCCCAGTCTCTGGAGATAAGCAAGTTAAGCTTCGCGTCCGCACGATATTACGTGACATTCGCCTCCCGATTTGGTCTTCAAGCCCGGGCCCGTCCGGCGATACCCCGGCAAACCCCCCTCTCACCCGGCCCAGGAGTCTGGGTGTTCCTTCTTGATGCGGTATGGCGATGGCACCTCTTGCGCGGAAGGAGGGAAGTAGACATGGGAGGTGGGGGTTATCGGCGCATTTTCACACGATGCTGGGCCATTTGGCTTTGCTCGTTTCTGTGTAGGTCGGAGCGCCGGAGTTAGATCTATGCCTTCCTCCACCACGGTTCCGAGTCTTTTGTCTGTAGAGACTCGCTGATTCCTTCTCTCCTCCCATTCCGACCTGTGGATAGCCAGTCCTCTTGCTCTCGTACTTCACGGTCCTTTTGCTTGACTGCATAAATCGGGACCTTTCTCCCAGGGTCGCACACTACCAGAAGCACCACCTACTCCTGCACAAATCCCTTATTTCTGTCCACATCAAGTGGAGCTCCGCAGCACAGTATGCAAGACGAAGAGAAATATCCAGTCGAGCCCAAAGTCGTCGCCGGATCCAGCGGTAAATCCTCGGCCAGCGTCGAAGATGAGGTGCCCCCATATATGCGGGATGCCAGCAAGAAGGGCGTTCTGGCAAAGCTGCGCGGGTGGGAGGAGGCCCTGGACCGGAAGATCGGCGTCGAGACCCATGGCATATCGCGACGGCGACCCGAGGACAGGGACCCGGCGTATGGGTCGTGGAGCAACCAGGCCGTGATGTTCCTGGTGAGTGATCCCATGCTAAGCCACTGCCGTGTTGTGTACAATGCGTAGCAGAATATATTTCCTTGTGAGATGGCCGGATGCTGCGAGATGGATAAGACACATATATCCATGCACATTGACTGCCTAGCCAATATCCAAACCATGACCATCTACTGAGTAAATTTCAGATGTGGATGTCCGCAACAATGAACCTGAGCTGCTTCGCGACTGGGTTTCTTGGGTGGGAGCTAGGCTTAGACTTATCCAGAATTATCACCATCACGATATTCAGCACCTTGCTTGGTAGCGCAGTCACTGTAAGTCAGATACATCATATAGGGAGAGGGAGACCTGTGGGAATAAGCACGGGTTGACTGATAGCAAACGTCACACAGGGCTGGTGCGCCACAATGGGACCCGGTACCGGGCTTCGACAGGTCTCTATCTCGAGGTACTCAATAGGCTGGTGGCCGAGCAAGCTGATCGCGGCGCTCAACGTCGTCGAGCAGATCGGCTGGTCCTCGGTCGGCTGCATCACCGGCGGGCAAGCCCTGGCGGCCGTGTCAGACGGGCGGCTGGGCTCTGAGCTGGGCGTCGTCATCGCGGCCGTCTGCGCCTTCGTGGTGTCCTTCGTGGGTCTCAAGGCCGTCTTCACCTACGAGAAGTTCGCCGGCCTCGTGCTCGCCGTGGTCTTCGTCATCATGTACGGATACGCGGGCCCGTCCGCGGACCTTGCCACGCCGACCGCCCTCGCGGGGCCGACGCTGTCCGGGACGGCCCTTACGCTATTCGCCGTGCTGTATGGCTCTTCGGCGTCGTGGTGCTCCATCGTCAGTGACTACTATGTTGAATATCCGGTCGACACGAGCAAGTGGAAGGTCTTCCTCCTCACCACGCTGGGCAACAGCATCCCGACCTGCCTCGGCATGATCCTCGGCTGCATCTGCGGCTCGGCCCTGAACAACAAGCCAGACTGGCTGGAAAGCTACGACTCTGGCATCGGCTACCTCATCCAGACCATGGTCCGCCCGGTCGGCTTCGCCAAGTTCCTCCTCGTCATCCTCGCCTTCTCCGGCATCGCCATGACTGCCATCGCCATGTACTCAGCCGGCCTGTCGGTCCAGCAGTTCGCGCGCCCGCTAGGCGTCGTGCCCCGCTTCATCTGGACGTCCATCATGTTCGTCGCCATCATCCTCCTGGCGCTGGTCGGCCGCGATCAGCTGCTCACCTTCCTGCAGAACTTCCTCTCCCTCCTGGGGTACTGGAACACGAGCTTCTTCGTCATCCTGGCCGCCGAGCACTACCTGTACCGCGGCGGGCTGCGCCACGGCTTCAAGGGCTACCACCTCGACGCCTGGAACAACCCAGGGCTCCTGCCCCTCGGCTGGGCCGGCGGCCTCGCGTTCGCTGCGGGCATCGCGGGTGCTGTTGTTGGAATGAGCGAGACTTTCTACGTGGGCGTGCTGGCGGCCAGGATCGGGGATAACAGTGGGGATATTGGCAACCAGCTGTCGTTCTTGTTCACCCTTGCTGTGTATGTGCCTGCACGTTGGGCTGAGAGGAAGTTTACTGGGAAATAGATCATGTCTACATGTGTAAGGGAAAAGACCCTGCAAGACATGCTGCGGATCAATTGCTGATTCAGAGAAAAGTTTTATAATCAGACGCTTAGCTGTAGTATCATGTAATCTCAACATAATACCAAAGAGCGAAGTAGCAGGTAGAACATCCTGCGTATCAAGAACTAGGAAAAACAGCTAAGTTATCGGTGTAAAATCAGAAAGAGATTAAAAGAAAGATTCACTGGAGCGCTTGTGGTTTCTTGTGAAGTATGAAGTTTTCTCAGGCTGATGTACATCGTTATCATTGGTAATATGTAAACTGTGTAAGTGGTTATGTCCACTCAAGGTTCTAAGTCTGAAGGCTGATTCGCGCCGGAAATGTCTCCTTGCTCAGGCGCCTTAACACATCGACAACCTATAGACTGCTTTACCGCATATATACCTGCGCATGTTTCATAGAATTCAACGTGTAGAATGACCTTTTTGCGTAAAATTGCATGTTACGAACAAGGCACTTGAAAATGCAATCTGTGGTGCCCACCTCTGGTGTGCTGGACGTTCTCATCCTTTGTTTTGAAATCTTGAATTTCCACACGGATTTGACGTGTCCTGTCAAAGGCTATTTTTGTGGAATTGATGATCCTGAAGTCCCAGGTGCAACCTCTCCCAACGAGGGCAAGACTATGTGGTCAAGCTCAAGGTACACACACGGTGTTGCTAAGGATATGCCCTGGACGATATACATTTATGTGGCCCATGACGATTCCACTCGCGAGAGTTCGTGGGGGACCCGGGTTGCTCGTGAGGAAAATACCACAGAAGCTATGTGAATATTGGATTCACAAAGAGCTGGCATTTAACACTCAGAACGCGACAGCCTTGAGAGCGTGGCGTTGGCACAATTTTGAGAGCGTTGCGTTAAACGTACGTCGAGTCGACACGAAGAAAAGACAACTAATACTGGGAGATCGGAGGCGCTAACTTCCAGTATTTTCCGGTACCTAGGTACCATGCAGGCAAAGCCCCGGAGCTATCTATCTGTGTGAGCACTTGGCGTACGGTGGTCGGCCAACCCCACAGTCGAACGAGCCGAGCTCAGGGAGTCGCCAGTTGTGCCGAGGCACGTCTCGACGGACGAACATCGGGGCCGGGTATCGCGCCCCTTCCTAGAAAAGGCAACTACCTGCCCGTTGTCAGGTCTTCCGGAAGTACGCTTCATGTTCACTTATCTCTTCCGAGACTTGTATAAGAGCGAACTGTTCAGAATGTCATCAGAACAGCCAATTATCCTCTATCACTATCCCTTCTCGCCATATGCGAGGCGGATAGTATGGTACCTTCAGCTGCGCGGCATCCCGTACAAGCAATGCGTGAGACCAACCCAATCCCAGCATACGCGAACATGCATAGCTAAAACGTGAGGATAGATGCAACCTCCAATTATGCCGCGGCCGGATGTGGCCAAACTGGGAATCAAGTACCGCCGCATCCCGTTAATGTCCATCGGCCGTGACGTGTACCTAGACACACGGCTCATCCTTCAGAAGCTCGAGTCCTTCCCCGCCAGCGCCCCCAGGCTCGGCGCCGCGGAGAACACGGAGCAGCGCGCCACCGAGCGCCTCCTGGAGGTGTTGAGCGTCGACGGAGGCGTCTTCGCCTGGGCGGCGTCCTTGCTCCCGCGCGAGCTGCCCATCTTCAAGGACCCCAACTTCCTCAAGGATCGGGCTGATTTCATGGGCGGGAGGAATATGCTCGCTCCGAAATCGCCAACGGCGAAGCCCGAGGCCCTGAACGACATCCGCAACGTCTTCGAGCTCTTGGAGACGACGCTGCTCGCCGATGGGAGGGACTGGGTTCTCAAGACTGAAGGGCCGAGCCTGGCGGATATCGAGGCCGTCTGGCCACTTCACTGGCTGATTGGCCTGCCGGGAGCCCTGCCTTCCGACCTCATCTCGAAGACGCAGTTTCCCAAGGTATTTTCGTGGATCCAGCGATTTGACAAGACTGCCAATGCTGCGAGACAGAAGCTGGGCAAGGTACCAACCGTGTCCGGAGAGGATGCCGCCCGTGCCATTGTGCAATCCTCGTATTTTGAGAGCGCTGTCAGAGAGGTTGAGCAAGGCGAGCCGCTCGTAAAAGCCCTCGGGCTGAAGAAGGGCGACAATGTTGTGGTATTTCCACTTGACTCTGGATCAACGCACAAGGACTCGGGGGTCATCTTAAGCCTCGATGGCAAAGAGATTGTTTTCGAGACGAAGACTGATCTTCAAGGGTCCCCAGTGGTTCGGGTCCACGCACCTCGACACGGCTTCCGTATCGTTCGCGAGGACCAGGCTTCTCACCTCTGAGATAGTGAATAATATCAGATTTGCCTAGGTTAAGGATGAAGTGGCCATTCGTGTGATTAGTGTCCTATCGAACCTGTGTTAGGCATGATGAAAAGAAGGTTCGGAACCTCGTTGCATGTCCCAAGACCTTGTTTAGGGCAAGACTCTAAGTGTGTGCGGTTTAGCAGTAGCAAAAGTGTAGGAACGATTCTGTCAAGGAAATATTGGATATTCACAAGTATTGGCAACCAACATTTTCTACGCGGGCCAAACCAACTCCATCACTATCTCACCCTAATTGCGTGCGGCGTATCTAGATGGCGACCCGAGACAAGGCCTTAGGGCCGACCGGCAATCCCGACTTAGACGAGACGGGACCTAGGATTGAAGCCATGCAAAGCGGAAAGGCATGCGGAGCCGCATGTGGCGATGACGTCTTCTAGCTGCTGGCTTGGAAGATCTGATCTGTCTCGCCTATCACCGCGCGCGCGTGGTCTTCCAGGAATGCGCCAGCAGTTATCCCCGAAAAGCTGCTTGGTACGAAGTTGTTTGTCTGCAACACCGAGTGCTTTGTCTTCGTGGACTCAGATACTCGGCTCTCATGGACTGATAGGACAGACCTTGATGAGCCAAGTCAAGATCTCAACTTTGTGTCGCCAAGGAAGCGTCCACGGAACTTTGTTCGCGCCACCTTCGGGAAGCAGAAACGATTCCGGCCAGCTCACAGGTGAAGGGCTCGAGAAACGTTTGGGGTCTATTGTATACTCATCGTAAAACACAACACTTCGTAAAACTCACCCAGAGCATCCCGATCCCTGCGCCGGGTTGTGCAGGCAGAAATAGAGTTTGACGCACACCAGCTGGCAGTCTGGCAGTTCTTACAACCCCGCCCGGGTGCCATGCCGCCAGGCCGCGTGGGTGTTGCGACCTGCGATGCGCAATTGCCCTCTGACAGAAGCGGGCAGGGAGGGCACAAGAGCTGTCCAGCGAATCTCGCCCGAGCTTTCCCACCAGCAGATCCTAGGCGTCGCGCAGTCTTCTACATAATGAGCCTGTGGTGTGGACGTGCTGCATCCTGTCCGTCATACTCCAACTTGATTGGCCCGGCCCGCATGGGACAAAGGTGAATTCCACGCAAAGGGATGTCTATCTTGCGTCATAGGTCGGGATGATGTGAGGTGTCCGCTTGTCAATATACAGTGTCCTGTCACAGTGTCTGACGCCAGCAAGGTAGCGAAGGCGCGAAGTCCACGGTATCGGCAAGGAAGACACGAAGAAGGCCAAGCCCAGCCTTCGATACGTACGTGGCGGTGCTCGATCAGTCGGCGAAGTCTTGATCTTGGAGTCGACACCGACTTCTTCCTGCGAAGGGTCAAGGGGATGGTGAAGAGGCGCTGCCTCGGCGCACGCCGCACACAACGATTGACAACCATTATGATCCCTGGTGCCGGAGACGCATGCAGTGTGTTTCCGCTCTGCGTAATTTCAGAGCCGAGCAGGAGACAAGGCTCCGGATTGGTAGAGGCCGAAGTGGGGGTTTTGTCCTTTGTCACTCGATGCCACTGTGCGCCAAGCCTGAATGCTGTGATGATCTTGGAGGATTCCCACTTCACCGACGCGCCTGGATTTCCGTGACAATAAAACAGGACCTGGCTGCGACCGGGGATTTTCAAATCCTGGATGGCCTTGGGCGTGCAGGAGCATGCTGTCCGTGTTTCCCGTTGGTGGCTCGGCCGGTTGGGCCGGTCAAGAGTGTGCCAAGCTGGGTTCGCACCAAGTCCTAGAGATCAAGATACGATCCAAAGGCAGTGAGTGGCCTCCGTCTCCGTCCTTGTGCTCGTGCTCGTCCCGGTTGACAGGCCCGCCCTACGACGGATCGACCGCCGTTGGCAGCTCGGGCCAGGATGGATGAATAGCAGTGTGAAGGGCAGTGTGATGTTGGAAGAGATGAATCGCGTCGTCACGTCAAGGTCAACATCATATGATGGTTTAGATAAAATCTTGTCTGGGGTCATTTGTGCTGAATTTGATAGTGTTTCCCTGCACAGCGCAACGCGGGACCGGGTGCGGGATCGATATTCGCACGGAGCCGATACAATGTTTGAAAAGGGGGTTGCACTTGCGACATGCTTGTACCGTTACCTGACGGCCTGAGTGGCAGAGAACTTCAGCGACAAGCTCGACGTGGAGCACGACAGGGCAACAGACACGACAAGCGCCGAGGAGGCCATCCAATGCTTGGTTCGGCCGAAGAAGCACAGGCAGACCTGAATATTGGATTTCATATACTGCTAGATTGCGGCCAGGTCGAGCAGCGGCGGAGATGGTGACCTGCAGCGGTGCGAGGCGGGCGATGGGTGAGGAGGAGGCGTCTTGGGACATCCGGTAATAATGCGAGACTGGGAGTCCCCGCCACAGGGATTACATTGCTCCAGTCTTGATGCTTTGTAATGTGGAAACGATAACTTTGCCTCCCGTTTTCTCGAAGACGTGGAGCACGGCACTTTGTACTGTACATGGGGGCTGCGGACCGCCACTGGCAAGAAAAAGTATCTTCCCTGCTCCGTGTTGCACTCCTCTGCTAGGCCCTGTTAGAAGGGCTAGTGCCTGGCCCCATTTCAATCTCTCGAGTGGCAGGAAAGGCAGGAGGAGCACGAGGGAGGGAGGCAGTTGGCCCTGGGCGTGCGAGCGAGAGGAGGGCAGGACGGCAGGAAGCAACGGGGGTGGGACACCGGGCCCGTTCCTTGCCATTTATTATTGAGCCCACTTCCCACACCACGTCATCGCCCCAAATCCGTGACGTCTTGTTTTTTTCTCTTCCCTCAACTCTTTTTTCCTACGCACCCAGGCAAATCGATCGCACGCCCACGCCGCGCCTGCGCCCACAATCACCACCACACCGGACCTGGGACCTGGATCTGTATCTGGACCCGGACCTGATCTTGTGCTGCACGCATCCTGCACGGCCACTGCCCACCCGTTTTTCTGTCCAGGAGGTGGTATCGTCACTGCCACGTCGTTCCACCACCAGTCAGTCTATTGACGTCCACCTTTGCCTGCCCATCTGGAGGTTTGTGAGACAGACTGCACGAGACAAGGACACAGAAGAAAGGAAGAGCGCCAGACAGATATCAAAAACCGTTGCATCGTGTGAACTCCCAAACCAGCAAGCCTAGCATTCGTATCTATCCGTCTGTCGTTCAGTCAATCAGTCCGTCAGTTAGCCAGCCAGTCTTAAGCAGCCGGCCTAACAGACCCGGCCGCCAGTCGCTCACAATCCCTCGGCCTGTGTCACTCTACTCCTCCCGAGGAGTGACCTCATGAGGACATTTTAACTTTCTTCTATCTAACCCACCTACCTCCTCTTTGCGACGCTCTTTCTTGCCCATTTCGTCATCGCCCTCACCCGCCCTTCCTCGTGCCAGATCATTAATTCCTCGACCACAATGGCTGGCGATAGCGACTCCAAGTCGCCCAAAACAACCAATGCTACCACAAACCGCCCAGGTTAGTCATATGCAACCCCCTCAATCCATTTTGTCCGTTCCAATCATCGCCATTGTCACCGCCGTCATCATCACCACTTTTCATCACCCGCCGTTTTACTACGGACAGCCACCGCCACTTCACTACCCATCACCATCACCGTCACCACGCACTTGATCCCTCCTGCAACCAATTGAAACACCATGCCGACGAATACTTTTCCCACATCTAGATGCCGCGGCCGATTCCAAACCTTCAGAGATCGTAGCGAAGACCGAACCGTCCAACGGCGAACCTGCTAAACCACTCGCGCCACCTCCCCGCCCCAACCAGGCGGCCAAGGGGAACACGCCCGACTACTTTGGCCTGACTGGCCCCGGAGGCTCGTTGAACCAAGAGCCCAACCCCTTTGAAAGGTCATTCGGTGGTGATCCTACACTCGGCGCCAACGGTGGTCCTCCTGAGACCCCAGGAGGCACCAAGTTGCCTCCTGTCGCAGCCATCACCTCACCGTCGTCGCTCCTCCCCGGCACCGGGTCGACGCCCTTCAACTGGGGCGGTGGGTCGCTGCGCACCGGGCCGCTCAGTCCAGCCATGCTCTCAGGCCCTCAGACCGACTACTTTGGCGACCAATTCCGCGGTGGCTTTCCCACACCCAATGAGTCCTCGCTTCGAACTGGTCTGACCCCTGGCGGGAGTGGATCTATGTTCCCTGTGGTTGGAAGCCCTAACACTGCTGCCATCTTCAACCTCGCCGGTGGTGGTGCCACACCAAGCACTGTTGACTTTCACCGGACGGCTATGAGAGCGGCTGCCGCTGAGCGTGAACAACAAGCCCAACAACCATTGCCTGCGACTTCACAGCCACAGGAACTAAGCAACGGTGCCCCGACCGTCAAGTCTGAGGCCAAGCCCACCGGACCTTTTGATAACCACGACAACGACGCGGCCAACGGTCTGTTCATGCTGGCACAAGGCAGGAACGGTGCCCAGCAACAGAGCCAGTATCCTTTACCGCCTCAGCCAGCAGACCACGGCCACCCCGCGCCTGCTGTCCAACACCCCAATCCCAACATGAACGGTAACTCCACTCAAAATGGCCGAGCATCTCGAGGTGCTAGTGAAGCCGCAAGCGCGCAGTCAGACGAGAGCGAGCATGCCCGACCCAACACCAGGGGCAAAGGCAAACGCAACTCGGGCTCGGGAGTAGCCGCGACAAATGGCAGGCGGAAGGCCGACGAGGCTTCAGCCAGGGCCCCTCCAAGCAAAAAGGCGAAGACTAGTATTGCCGACGCCCCGCCGTCCATTGGCTCTGATGAACAAATGGACGATGACTCTGACCACGATGACGCTGGCGGAGACAACAAGCCAAAGCACAAGATGACCGAGGAAGAAAAGAGAAAGAACTTCCTTGAGCGTAACCGGTGAGTAGAACAGAAACTGCCCTGATAAGATTCGTTAACCACGATGCTAACGATGAATAGTGTCGCCGCCTTGAAATGTCGTCAGCGCAAGAAGCAGTGGCTGGCGAATCTTCAGAATAAGGTTGATCTCTACCAAACAGAGAACGACCAGCTGACACAGCAGATTGCTGCACTCAGGGAAGAAGTTGTCAATCTGAAGACGCTGCTGTTGGCACACAAGGACTGCCCCGTGACGCAGCAACAGGGGCTCCAAGGTGCTTACATGGCTGGGATGGAGCCATATAACGCCCAGATGAACCCGTACGGGATGGCTGCACCGATGCCAAACCACCAGATGATGCCTGCCCAGGCAGGTCAGCGTCGCTTCTCATAGCGGAAGGGGCCCTCGAGCGGGATGTAAAACTTTCCCGCTACGAGAACGGAAGGCCTGCGGTTTGGTTGTAACATATTCATTTCGTCATGGTGACATTCCCTGGCTTAGCGGGCATTGGCTGTAAAAAGTATACGGAGCAGTCCATCACAAGGGGACAGGGGAAACCAAGGTGTTTTCTTTACGGTCCAAGGGCATACATATGGAAAAGGGGGCGTTCTCGGTGTGGTCTGCACTATCTTTCGGTGGCGTTCGGGAGGGGCCTGGGAATGCCTGGATTCTCAGGCCTGGATTTATGACATTGCACCCAGTGTCGGCTACGCTTACTGTCGTATCTTCGCGCGAGAATTCTGTGCCTGACCTCGACTATCTGATAGCAGCATATGACAAGTCAAGGTCAACAGGACTCGATGTTTTGAAGTTCTACAAAGAAACAGCAATAACCGTCTTACTGTAGCCTATATAATCGACTTTAAATATCGTTAGAATGGACCTCAGTAAAATGCGAGGAAATGCGACAATTGCCTTTTGCCTCTTGTTCTGCGAGTGGCAGCTCCAAAGAAAAGAGTCCCAGAGCCTTCTCGAAAGCGTGAAATCATACCCAGACTACCTAGGTATGGTAGCTTCTTACCGGGAGGGTTGGGGGAGAAGGGGTTTGGTGTAATGTCCCCACCTGCAGGCCAGTGCTGTACGGTGGGTCTCGAGGCACCCGTTTTGGACTAGCGCTGGTCGCTTTCGTTGTACCAGCAGTAAACAGTCGGCCTTTGGGGGAAGAGACGGACGCCTCTAGATGGGGGCAGGCCCGTTCCCGCGGCATATTGATGGACCCCCAACACCACTGACCTTGCAAAAGCACGAAAGTCTGCGTCGCGAGCGCTCAGCATCGATTATAAGCGCGCAGAAATCCCGGCATCTGATGTGCAGTATTGAAACACACGACATTCCGAGAATCAATTCAACGATTCGACGCGTCTTGCAGCGCTGAGGGAGCAGTCGCGAGGGGCACCACCGCCTCTGGCTTTTGACCCGCGTGCCCACAGCGACGACCTGCAAACACAACACGCGACGCCGACGACCACACACCGCCGCCAGACCTATACACACCCTCACTGAATGCGCTCCACTCTGAGATCCCATCAATGACGACCGTCGTGCGGACCCGGCACCCTCTGGAAGCATTGAGCATGAGCAATCAGTCTAAACCCAGCCGGTCAAGCAAGCGCCTTAGGGGTATGTGCAGCTCTAGCTTATGGCCGGCGATCGGATGACTGATGGTTACTGACGATGTCACTCGCATATACAGCGAACGCCGTGTACGACGAACAAGATGGCGACTTCCTCTTCACGCGTGGATCAAAGAGACAAAAGACGGTGTCATCCCCAGCGTCCTCGCCCGCTCCAGAACCAAAACCAATAGCAAAAGCTGCAGCGAAGAAAGCCCCAGGAAGACCACGTAACGGCACCAAACGCGCTGCGTCATCGCCGCCGCCACCACCGAGCAAGGAGGAGGAGCTACCGCTTAGGACCTCTAAACGGCCGACACGGAGGAAACTCGATTCCTCACCACTCGCGCCAGATAAGCCATTGGTGGTGCCGAGGAAGCGCCCTACACGGAGGACAAAGTCACCACCTGTCGAAGACATCGCCGAGGAAGAACTTGGGCCGGAGCCAGTAACTGCGCCCGCGCCCACATCCGCGAAGCGAACGAATGGGACCAGACAGGCATCCAAGGATGATAGCGCAAGGAAGAGCGTTCGCAAGAGCACGCGGAAGCAACAAGCGCCACCGGTGCAGGATGACTCGCAAGCGACCCCCGAGCATGTTGATAAGTCCCTTGAGAGAGATCCGAATGCGCAGAAGATAGCACTGCCGTTTAGCGACACCCCTATCAACGACCGGAACAAAGATTTCCGCAGGAACCGGGCCGCAGGCGCAGGCGGCGGGCGACGGAGCAGCGTAGGCCTGCGTGGGAGGCGGGCCAGCTCCCTGATTGAGAGCGGCCACAGCGCGATCCCGCACCGAGAGGTTGGCGCGTCGGAATTCTTCAAACATATCGAGTCAGAGGGACTGAGCGAACCAAGAAGGATGAAGCAACTCCTGACGTGGTGTGGGGAGAGGGCTTTGAGCGAAAAGCCGAAGCACGGGACAGCAGGAGCGCCCGCGGTACTGGGTGCTCGTGCGATACAGGACGCACTGTTGAAAGAGTTTGGATCCAAGTCGGAATTCTCAGACTGGTTCAGCAGGGAGGATGAACCGTCTGCTGCTGCTGCTCCAAAGAGGCCTGTGGTCATCAAGCCAAACCCCATCAATGTTGAGCACGAGGAGAAGATTGCTGCTTTGGAAGCGCGCATAAAACGGTAGGTGCTCTCGGCTCGATTGGCAACTCTGCGGGTGCTAACGAGACAAAACAGATTAAAGGAAGCCCGCAAATCATGGCGTGCCCTGCAGGCACCTCTACCGCAAGTTTCACCTTTGTACCCAGAAGATGGCGATCCCAAAAAGGCGCCACTACCGGACACAACTCTTCTCGATGCAGAAGAGGTGAAAATGCTGGAATCCCTGACGGACCCGGCCTCGTCATTTGCACACCTAAAATCAACCACAAGAACGCGGCTGCAAACTGTCCAGTCAGAGGTGGAATTCAAGGTCGACCATCTCGCGGACAGCGTGCACAAGATGGATCTAAGAGTAGTGACGGCGGGAAGACAGGCAGACAAGGTCCTCGCGTTGAGCTCGGAGAGATTAAAGGAACGAGAAGAGAAGGAGCGGCGGGCGGCGGGCACAAAAGCACTGTCAACTATGGAAGTGTTGAGGAGTCTGAGCAGGATATTGCCCGAGAATGGGGGATAGGCTCGACCATTGGCTATAAGCGCCGCCACGGGAACCTGAGCCGGAGCCTGAGCCGGTGCCAGGTGCTTCAGGGGGAAGAAGTTGGGCGGCTGGATGGCATCCACGTACTCGCTCAGCACGAGCACCACCGTCGTACGCCTCCATGCGAGTACCAGCGTATTATCTTTTCCTCAGAAGTGGTTCCACATGATGTGACGACAGTTTATGAAAGGAGGGTCAAGGGTTGGTGGAACCTTTGTTGGATGTGCTGGGCAAATCCGGACTGCAGCTCCCCTTGGACCAGATGGCCTGACCATGGGGGGGACAAGGCTGGACTATTCTACATTGTACATACTGGCCTCCCAAATACCCGCATACAAATGACGATGCTACAGCATGGCAGTGCTGTTGAACACCTATGAACACCCCTTTACTATAGCGGTTGTCTGACCGTGCAAGATCCATCTGTCCGTCCAAAGGCAGGCCTCGACAGCTGAAGCAGCAGGACCATCACAGATTCCCGCATGTGCACTCTTCGCTTCGTGGACCCAAGGTAGTTCCTAGCCCTCCGTGTCGGGATCACTTCCTCTCCCCCAGGGGAGGCATGAACGCCATCCCCTCTGCCTTGTCCCTGTCGTTGTTCCCCAGCACGCCGGCCGCACTCCTCTCCTTGACGTGCTGCCGCAGCAGGTCGAGGACCTCACTGCCGCGCCACCGCGCGGGGACGGGCCTGAAGGCGGGCTTGAAGGTGCCGATGGTCTGCGCCCACTCGCCCTTGGCCGGGCTGGCCGGCTCCAGCTTCTCCCTCTTGCCGCCGCCGGCCCCGCCGTCCGCGCCCTGGTCGCTCAGGTACGGCTCCGAGTTCTGCAGGCCCGCGGCCGGGGTGTTGCTGCTGGTGTTGGGGCTGGCGTCCTCGGGCTGCGTCGCCCAGTAGTAGATGTCCCAGTCGTTCTCGTCCAGGAACCGGTCGTACTGCGACATCTGCTCGGGGGTCATGCGCGGCAGGTAGGCGGCCGCGAAGGTGCTCAGGAGGAGGTCCGACTCGAGGGTGCCGCGCTTGCGGGACTGGTCTATTGGTGTGTATTATGGCACAGGTTAGCAAGAAGCACGGAAAGACGTGTATTGTCTCCTCTTACCCCTTCAAAAGGGGAGGTGTCGTATGGGGTCGATGATGGAATTCACGTACAGGTTAACCTGGCGCGCATGGTCTCTGCGTCCTCGCCCGTGCGCCGCAGCGGCTCGATCCTGAACTTGGCGCCCTCGAGCTCGCCCACGCCCATCTCGTGGCCAGGAATTGGGTCGAATGGGCCGTTGTTGCTGTGCTGCCACCGTGCCGGCACGGCTGAGGCGACGACGGGGCGGGCGCTCAGGATGCGCCGCGAGGCCGGACGGAGGGCGCGGGGGATGGACATCATGGTGGGGGACAATTTGTATTTTCGAGTGATGTCTCGTGGCTCGGTGTACAAAAATCGACGATTACATCTGGTGTCGTGGGGTGAGGGATTGGGAGTTGGAAAATGGTTGTCAAAAGAATGCAAACTGTCCGACCCAGGGTCCAGTGCCGTCATAGATTATTCACCAAACTACCGAGGCCTGCCGTGATCCCGCCCGGCGCGTTCTCGATCTCGGTATCGGGGCCCAGACACCAGCAGGGATCATTCCGCTGCAGGTGCTTCAAACTCCTCGGAACAGGTCGCACGGACCGATCTTGTGAGAGGTCTGGCTTGATTATGCTACTAGTTTCACTCCGAGGTAGCGATGGAGCAGACAGCCAAATAGCGTGTGAGCCGCCTCATTATCAGCCTGCCAGAATCGTTTCAACGTTGTTCAACTCCAGGGTGATATCGTAGACATTAGGTCAGCATCATCCGACACTTCACACTGTCCTGAACAGTCCATCAGAGTTCAGGTAGCCAGACCATGACCTGTTCATCTCGCAGCTATCCACCATTCCGTGTGTCTGCCGACTCAAGTGTACATATATCTGAGTAACTCCCATATGACCATGACCGACTGCTTTTGCCCCAACCATATGCTTCATGAACTCCGGGAATCATAAGCCATCGTGCCCGACGGTTTCTCTCTTTAGATAAGGTGCTTGGACCTGGACAGGAGAGCACAAGAGTCAGTTCTGTGCCATAGAAAAGATACAAAGCAGGGGAGGGCAGGGACACGAACCTGAAGTACGCGCGCAGGTACAGGATCTGCCAGACCCAGAGCACGATCAGGATGAAGGTGGTGCAGAAGCCAAACCACTTGACCCGGTTGTTGGTGCTCTCGTTCGTGTCACGCAGCTTCTGCTCGCGCGTCCGCAGGTAGTCCATCTCGCCCACGACCTCGGAGACCATCTCCTCCATACGGCGAAGGTCCGCCTCGACCGGCTTGAGCTTCTCGGTGGCCTGGATCGCGGACCAGTCCTTCGCGTCGGCGCCGATGTCGATGTCAAGCTCGACGTGGCGGGTCGTGTCGCCGACGTTCCTGGCTGTTGTGGGCTTGTGTGTCAGCGGCATGCTTCTTGTAGTGGCAGTACATTTGGGGGCAGCAGCGTACATCCTGTCAATAGGTTCTCGAAGCAGACGTCGAAAGCGGCGTCCGCGTGGGACGTGAAGACTGTCCTTTGCTCGCCGGCGACGTCTTGTGGCCGGCCGTACTCGTTCCCTACGGCATCACGGATCTATGCATCGGCGACGGCAGCTGTCAGCATCATTCAGGACATGGCAAGTTTCTGTCTCGCAGCAGGACAGGGACGTCGGCGGTGGCCAGAGCGACTCACGTGCATGTTCACCCGCATGCCATCTCCTTTGGTCCCACTGACGATCGCCGTCACCACCACCAATGTGTCCCTGGCGACGAAATTCCGTATGCATCGTTCTTTCTTGCTGTCGTGTGACTGTGATGTTGCTTGCAGGTCGAACTTCAATGCATTGGCGCAGGCCATGAAGAGCACCAGGCTGCAGACGTACTGCAGCAGCGATCGTGGGAGCGCCATGGTTGTTGTGGTGGACGCTGTTTGTGTTTGGGCGGGAGGGAGCTTCTTGGGGACAGTTACAGCCTGGCTTTCTCATCTGCGTTCGATACGGTTCTTACAGCAAAGGTGTCGCGTTCACTTACGGTCTAGCTCAATGCCAGGGGTAGCTCCCTCACCCCTGGCCTATCAGGGCCGACGTATCAACATTAATGTGGGTCCGATTGCCCCTCGAGCCTTGCCCGACTTCAGCCTTGCTGCTCCATGCTCCAGTTCTTCGTTGCTGCTGCACTTCTCCATCCGACTGTTCAACTTTCGCGACACCACCAAGACTAGGGACAGAGCCAACACAGCAACGCACCAGTGGAACCCAGAGCAGCGCATTCAAGATGCCGAAGTGTAAGACAACTTCCAATGCTAGACACGTTATTATCAGCCGTCAACTAACGCGCAAGTCTCGGTACAGTCTTCTGCGACTACTGCGATGTCTACCTCACCCACGACTCCATGAGCGTGCGCAAAGCACACAACAGCGGTCGCAACCACCTGCGCAATGTTATTGACTACTACCAGCGTGCGATATGCCTTGCTCCCCTCTCCCAGTCCCTCCCACCATCACACTTCATCGTGCTGACGCCCGAGTTCCTCCTGCAGAGATCGGCCACGAGAAAGCCCAATCAGTCATCGACTCCATCACCTCTTCCTACGCCGCCGAGGGCCAGCCCCAGAACAACCCGTTGCTGCCCGAGAACCAGCCCGGCGCCCGGAACTTCGGCGCCATGCCCTTCCCGCCCTTCCCGGGAGGCATCCCGCCGCCAGGCTTCCCGGCCCTGCCAGGTGCTGCTGCCGCCGCCGCCTCCGCCCCGGGCGCCCCGCCACCACCAGGCAACTTCCCCTTTCCGCCTCCCGTGCGCCCCGGCTCGAACCAGGCCTTCCCGCCGTTCCCTCCGCCGCCAGGTGCCGGCCCCGGTGGCGCGCCCAACCTGCCGCCAATGCCCATCCCTCCGCCGGGCAGCGCCGGCGGCCTTCCGTTCCCACCACCCGGTGGCCTGCCGTTCCCTCCTCCAGGTGCTGGAGGAGCCGGCGCCCCGCCCAACTTCCCGTTCCCGCCTCCTGGGGGGTTCCCTGCCGGCATGCCACCTTTCAACCCTGCTGGCGGCCCTCCCCTGGGGCCTCCTGGAGGAGCGCCGGGCGACGGAAGGTGATGATGGGGCCGTTTGTTCGAGGATCGGTCATCAGTGGAGCAGCGACATTGTCAGACAGGGCTCAGCAGACCGAGACTGCTGTGTGTTGAAGCGTTATTTTCAGGTGCCGTTGGTCGGTTGAGTTACATGCTGAAAATGCATGGTTCAGGAGAATGGCGTTTTGGCGTTGGGGAGCACGGTCGAGACAGACATCAAAAGGGAGACATGGAAATTGCTGGCACGTTCAAGACGAAAGGGCACAGAGGTGGTAAACCACATGACCGCCATACAGTTTGCAGTTCAGGAGATACTCGACGGACGAGCCAGAGGGAGTTGAAGGCGCCCTCGGCAAGCAACGCATGGTCAAGGATGGCAGAGCTGGAAATGAAGATACGTCTGCCGCTCTTTGCTTCGCGTTTCAGGCCGTCAGATCTCGTGCTTCGTTGTACGATTTCCCAGAAGAGTGTGGACCAAAGCGTCATGTTAGCAGATACGTTCCCCTTCTTCCATACCCAGGGACACAGAATGAGATCATCATAAGCAATTCAGGCTCCAGTATCCAACACACCTCAGAGGGGCTTGAGATAAACTTCTTCGTCAAAAGGCCGTTAGGTATCATTCATCAGCTGCTAGTCAGATACAGAGAAAGGCTATCTATAGTATACAGCAGGTAAAGTTCCAGGTCATTCCGTCATCCAGGTCGTCCACCCGTGCCAGCTTGACATGCTCAAAGCAAGAAACAAAAAAGGGAAATCGAGACACATAATTCCAAGTCGCTCTGGCCCTCCGTAGCTTTTCTGTGAAGCAAGATATGCAAAACAAGGGACAAAAACACGTCAAAATTTCTTTTCTGTATCCTGCCCCCTCTCTCTGCGAGAAACATCGAGAAAGAGAGCCTAATGTGGGAAGCTGTCGCCCATGCCGCCTCACCGCGCGCATGTTGTTGTGATAACCATGTTCATGAGGGCCCAACGCCAAAGTCACGGTCCCCTGCCATCCATCGTCAAGTCCTTCCTCCGCCAGCCTTTGTACATCCTGTCGTCATATTGTCCACAAGGTATCTGTGTGTGGATGTCGTTACGTCGTGACATGGAGCGTATAGGTGTGGGCCATCATCATGAAAGAAAAGCCTTGTTAAAAAAAGAGAAAAGTTGAAAATCGTCCGTCATGAAAAATCAAGTCGTAAAAGTGAAGCTCTTGGTGTAGACGTCTCCACGCCTCTTGCTTCTCGGGCCATGCTCCAGACAGCTTCGATATGGAAAAGCCAGCCAGTCGCTCCGGGAATGTGCTGCGAATCGCTACAGCTTCAATGGTACCCATGCCTCCTGTTCCGGCTGGAACGCTGACCATGCTCAATGAGCAGGGTGATACCTCCTGGTTTAACTGCCATCAACCTGTTGGGGCATTCTCCGCGGCTGCGAGAACGCGCGCCGATAGCCATCCTGGCGGATGACATCAACCACGCCGTCACGAACCTCCCGAGGGCCAGATATCTTCTGCCGTAGCTCATTGCTTCGTTTCTCGCGTCTTTTGTCGCTTAGCCGCCTAGTCAGGGCTCCCAAGTTCTGGGACATGGACCACCTTCTAGTCTCAGAAGTCCGAGGAGGAGTCGCGCGATCTGCACTTCCGTTTCCAGTGGCACTGACGTGTTGACCCCTTATACTGCTCAGGCTGTTTGATCGGGACCAGAACAGTCGACGGCGTCCGTCTCCGTCAGGCGCGGTCGAGGGGCGTTCCGTTCTACTGGCCTTCTTGCGAAGAGAGCCCACGCTTCCTCGATGCTTGACCACACGCAAATTTCCACTAGGGGTCCGTCTGATAGTCCTTCTGTCCGGACCGTCGGTGAAGTCGTCTACATCTTGGAGAGGCATGATGGCAAAAGTTCGTTTCATGCGCTCACTGAGGCTTCTTTTCGGTGGAGGGGGCCGATTGTCAATAGCCGGATATCGCATGACCTCTCCGTCGTCATCCTCCATGTCGTACACCCCGTCATCAGCATAGTGACTCGGATAATACGATGGCCGCCAGTCCGGGTGAAGTCGGGTCTCATCCATGGGCTGTTCGTGTGGGAGCGACTCGCCGTATGACTGGTCCACCTCGGGTTCGTCCATAGTGCCTCTGCGTATGTTTTTGCTCAGGGACAAGGTTCTTGCCAAAAAGCCAGGACGAGTGTCACGGCTTGGAGAAGGCCCGTAGGATGCGTACGAGTGCCGCCTTTTGCTCAGTGCCCGACGCACTAGAGAAGATGCCCGCATGGGCTTTTCATCCAGCTCATCGTAGAAATTGCCTAGCATTCTGGTCTTCTCCTCTGCAGGTGTCAGGCCGGAGGGAGTCGCAGGAATGAACTTGATGGCGGGGGGCTCCGGAGGCTCTCGAGGGTTCCGCAACGGAGAGTCGACGCTGTCCAAAGTAAACGTTGGCTGCGCTAGAGGTGTCATAGGTTCATCCACGGAGACTCCGTCGACCTCTGTGGTCGTGATGGTAGGCCGGCCCGGCCTCTCAGTGGATTGACTCCCGGGATCGCCATCCGAACTTTCAGACGGCCTATGATCAACCATGAGAATAGATCTGTTCTGATGGGGGAACATGCTGATTGCCCTGGCTTCCCCGATATCCGCTGCCGATGTCCCATTCGTTTCTACAGAGGCCTGTGAGAATGGTGTTGCCTTGGCGGAGAGCAGCATTTCTCCGATCCTCGATGCTGACTGTCGCGGCTGATGGCTTTCAACTCGATCTTGGTCATCATTTGCTGGGATATGTTCCAGAGATGGAACAGCATGCACAGTGACTACCGGTGGGTGTCTCTGTTCACCGCGACTCGACGGCTCCATTGCGGCACGACCTGTAGCTGCGGCTGCAGGCTTTGGTGGAATTCCGTTAGCTTGGACGGCATTATGAGCTCGGAGGCTCTCCGCAGTCAGTGAGGGAGCCCGCGAACCATTCCGCGACGTGTCTCTCGACTGGCTGCGACTAGCAGGTCGACTCGTCGGCGCGGATAGAGAGGAGGCCCTTTGCGGAACAACAGGGGGAAAGTCCATGGTGCGCTGATCTCCAGGCGTCGAGCCATCCGACTCTGATATCGATCGACCGCGCCTGGGTGGGCGATCAAAATAGGGAGTCAAATCTTGGCCATTTGGTAGCTTATCAAGGGGCACAGACCCAAGACTCTGACTCTTTGATCTCCTGCTGTCGGCTGACCGCAACGAGCGCTCCCGGCTGCTGGACCTGTTTGATGAATGCCGATCGGGCACGACGACTACAGGGATGCCCCCATTTTTCCAGACGTCGCGACGAGCCTTTCGGCTGCCCACAGAGTTGACCGTTGAGTTGGATGCATAGCTCTCGCGCAATGCATCATTGGTCTGGTCTGCAGATTGTCGCCTGGATCTGCCACTATTCAGAGTCGATACCGAGCCCACGGGCGACGGTTGCCAAATTGAATCGCGCAAAGCGTCCACTCGCTTGACGTGGCGCAAGGTTCTCTGCCGGCGCGGAGGGGTTCCGACCAGAATCGCTTCCACTATCGTCGAAGCAGCCGATTTGGAGGACATTCCCGAAAGCCTCCTGATGTCCGCACTTGTGGCTGCATCCGTATTCGCTCTTTCCGGGGCTGTGAAGCTTCTCGCGGGGTCGGGAGACTCGTAGGTGAGGATTCTACCCTGCAGCGGGAAGGCGCGTACAGCTTTTGTGGCATTCGTAGGTGAGACAGTAAAATCGTCCGCGACCTCGTGTTGTCTTTCATTGACATGCGCGCTAGGCCGCCTTTTCCGTACGGTCACATTCCTCATAAGGTTGTCATCCCATTCCTGTTCGACGTCATTGGGTGAGCTCCCGAATTCGCCGTCAAAGGTGGTAAAGTCGCCTCTGGCCTTGGGCGTGACGCTATGCTCGTCCGCCAAGCTGGGGCCCAGGCCTAGCCCAGAGCCTGAGTGGTTGTGCGGAGTCTGCTTCTCGTGGCCGTTGCCATTGGTGTAGCCTTTGGCGAGCCGGACCGTGACCTCAGACGTCCGCGCAGACTGCGCGGCTGGACGTAGTGTGGACCGACCGTCCTCTTCGTCTGAAGGCTCAGGACTCTCCCTTGCAGTCTTGAAGGATTCGGTGCGTGACTCAGTGGTGCCTTTGGACGGTATTCGATCGGCGAGAGCCGGGCGCAGTATCAAAGGTCTAGGCCGGGTGGCACTCTGCGGAGGTGTTACGTCGGGGGTGGGAGGGCTTCGTTGATTCGGTGGCGTGCTTGGACTGGCCTTGGATGGCACGTCCTCGGAGCTTTGGGCTGGCGTGTGAAGGGGGCTTAAGCTTGAGAGAGGGATCGAGTGGCTGCTGGAAGATGTTCTGGAATGCGCAGGTGGAGTCGGTGGGAGGTCCCCACCACTTATCCTCCGGCGTTGATGTCGCAGTGTATGGCTGCTTGCCACGAGTGAGCGGAGCCCGATGTACGGAAAGGCATGAATATGTGGCAGTCTTCTTACCTCTGAGCCCCCGCGCTGGGCGTTCTCGCCGAGTCCGAGCCGCCGGAGAAGCTCCCATTTGCGCTCCTGGGATGCGGGAGGACCTTGTGCCTCTTGAATACCCTCTGGCTTCTCTGGCTCTCAGGGCTCGCATCAACATCGTGCTCCGACCCGGGCGGCACGATATACTCAACTCCGGGGATTGCCATGGTACTAGAGGTCGAGGAATACGGGGACCCAGCCATACTGATTGTCATATTCAAGGTTGGGTGGTCGCGCAGAAGGACTTGCCGCTGCAAGGCCTGTGGCTTTTAGTGGTCGTCGTTCTATATCGCGGCTCGATGGATGCAGTCTCGATACGTTGGTTGCATTGTGGTGAACGATATGATAATGATACTTGGTCGTGAGTTATGATTATGCTCCCATGCGAAGCAAGCTGGTGGTGATCGAGCCCTGTGCCGCCTACGGAAGATGCGACCGGCTGGCTGGGCTGGCTGGCACGGGCCAAGAAGACGGTCGAGACACACGAGAGCCGTCGAAGGTGGCTTTCCCTTGACGAAGCCGTGGTCCGTCGTCTCGGAGCAGCGACAATGGCTGCGGGGCTCCAAGGGTAGTCGTAGGTGATGCTGGGTACGAGGGCGAGAGAAGGGCGCGAAGGGAAATTTATGTCATGCGTTGTAACAACAAAAGGGGGGGAAGAAGAGGAGGATGGTGTCGTAGAGGCTATTCGCTAATCGTGCATCCGTCAAAGTCGAGGCGTAGGCCAATAAGGGAACAGGTAGCGTTAAAAAGGCTGCGCATGGCTGACGAGGGACAGGCCAAAGCTGGAAAGGAATGGCTGACGTTTACGTTTTTGGGAGATGGGATGGAGGATGTTGCTGAGTAGGCAGAAAAGGATGCTGTTACAGCAATACTCGCGGGCTGCCCCCAACTGGAAGGAAATGCTGCAGCCGACGACGACACGAGACTTGTGGGAAGAACGGAGATGGGAGAGAAAGGGTGGGAGGGTGTCCAGGCTGGTGGTGACAACCACTTGCGATGCGGATGCGCACGTCAGGTCAGGCGGGGCGAGACTGAAGTCACTCACTCCCACACTCAATCCGCCAGTAAGTCATGGACGACAGTGCGGTGTCCGTCAAAACAGGGAACTTGGGCTTGCCAAAACGAGGGGCTGGGAACCTGAAGGCCAACCTTGGGGTACCTCCGGTCTCTAGCAGGCCGGGCCGAGCAGCAAGTGGCCCTGGGGCATGGCACATCATGCTACGCTTCTTCCTTGGACGCACGCTTGTTGAATCCTCCATGGATGCAAATTTCTGTCCCGCCGCGAAGCTTGGAAGTCGAACGGGCAGAAGCTCAGACCTGGACGTATTTTATTGCGGGATCCAAGCGTTAAGAAGTAGATCCAAGGGCCCCAGGTCCCAGATGGAAAAGGAAAGATCGTCGCCTCCCGGTGGGAGCTTGGGCCAGGTGCGATGTCAACGACGACAAAGCGATTGTTCGTCGCCTTTACAATCCTGCTACTCGGCCTCTTTCCTCGTCCCTGTTCACTACCAAGTACACGGCAAATGAAAACCACCGCATCAGGAGATACATGTACTGTCTACCACCACGACGCGGCTTCGGGTGGTGTATGGCCGCCCATTGCCCACGACGCTTCTGCAAATCATCATGCCAACGCCCTCTACAGGCAAAAATCGTCGTCTCCTTAGCCAACAGCTCGCCAGCAAGCCGGCAGGTGTCTCTATGTACCATACATAGTACACACTCGAATGCAGTGGCCCGCCCGCCCACCTTGCATCGGCGCGAACCCCATCAGGCAAGTCAAAAAGCGACCACACTCCCGACTCACCCATCCATTCGTTCGAGACCTGCATGCCGACTTGGATAGCTTGCAGCCAACCAGGCGAATAGCATCACCCGCGCGCTCACCTCCTACTGCGCACCTCCAGACGGGGGCGTGTTCCGGTGACAAAAGATCTCAGACCTCAACAGAGGCCCCAGCGGTCTCAAAGTCAGTTAGTTGTTGGGGGACGAGCAACGGCACTGGGATTCCCAAGACCTGATCATGATGGTTGAAGTTCCCATGAGCGACTGTGTGGTGTGCTTGTGTCTGTCAGTCAGCCAATAGCACCACTAGTCGCTCAGATTGTGTGGACATGTAGGCAGTCTACTCGATACACTCACCACGTTGAATCGAGACCTTGGCCATGATCTCCCCCACCCAAGATTACGTGGTAACGATGGAGAGGAGACAAAGTTTTGCCGTACTACTGAGCCCTGGCTTATCGGATGGGTACCTTGATGGCCGTCACTCCTTCATAAAACGCGCGGCTGGGCGCCATCCATTCGCAGAGACACAGCATCTTCAATCTCTCCCGGTTCCAGGTTACACAGCAGCTTTTAACTTCTCTTTGCGGCGCGGGCCTTCCCTCCCGGCTAATGAGCTTGCTAATTATGCATTATATCCTACGACAACACCGAACCATACCGCCTACAGAGGGCGAACAGCCGGCCAGGAAACCACGCCGGGATGATAGCCATGGCGTGCTGGTGAAGGCAGCGGATGGAATCAGACATTGACAAGGCCATGCGACGAGTTTGCTCCTCGTTACTGCCTGGAATCAGGCTGTCTCGTCCTCATCCAGATCCACGGAATTCCCCAATAAAACCGGCTCGCAGTCGGGAATGATTGAGCAGAGAGAACGGACACCAGGAAGCCCTTTGAGGCGTTGCGCGTCCAGCTGAGTTCGCGCATCGCTCTGGCCTATAGTTGGGTCGGTACTGGTGCGGGCCGCCATTGGCAGCCGTTCGTTCTGTTTCTTGTCATCCACTTTCTTCATTCCGTTTGAGGTGTCTTTCGTCTCAGCTCAAATTCGACACTCCCTCATGAACTCAGACTTGTTAACACATGCCAGTCTACCCAAGTGGGCTTGTGTGGAGTGGGCATCGTTATGTGGAGTTTCGTCCCGAACTACGGCCAGTGCCGAGCCGGTCCGGATCCGATCTGTGTTCGCCTCGGGAGTGTCCCACTTGCTTAAATTGATGACGGCCGCGACGTGCGACGAGCCCTTCAATTGACCATCAGGCATCGAGTTTCGTTGCCCTGTTCAAGTATATCCATTGGCAGTATCAAGTCTTAGACTGCCAGAGCAGCCGATGAGAGCACTTGTCATTGAGAAGCATCATCACTGTTGGTCAAGATGCGGTCTTATCTTTGCTCTTGCCCAACCCCACATCTGACACCGTTGAAGATAACCACGGAACCCCGCCAGAACCACGGGCATGGCTATCACACGTCATTCATTGTTGCTAGCTCAACGTTGCGGCCGACCGGCTCAGGGGCTAGTCGGATGGTTTGTCGGTTCCTGGCGTTGGAGTCAGACGTGCCTACAGTTTCTATTAGGTTTCAAAACATCTCACCCACGCAGCATGACCCAGGGCTCGAGGCCTTGGGAGCATACGGCCAGCTACAGCCATTGGGCAATGCCATCCTGTGGAGGCCATGCTATGCCTGGACAGCTGGCAGACCACTGACGCATGCCATCTCCATGATGTGCAATTACTATCTCGATGCCCCGCACTTCAACGGCCTTGACGCTACCAGGCTCGGTATCTCCTAGGAGAGCCACTCGTGCCGGTGGACGGGACTCTGGTCAGGGCAGCCACTTGCCGGGCATCTTGGGCAATCCATGGCATCCCCTTGCCGCATTACTACGTCGACTGACTAGTCGATTGGTCTGGCCACATGAATTGGCGATGCTGAATGGTCAGCCTGGAAAGCATGGTGGTGATAAGCTACGGGACAAAGGTGCTCCATCTTGACCGCAAGTACGCGCGCATTGGAATGTGAGGGCAAGCTTGAATATAGCTCCAGCACAATAAAGCCAGGCCGAAGCCCCAGCTTTCCCAGAAGTTCTTCTGCAGCTCATATCGTGATCTCCTTGCTTGACTAATTTCCCTCACCCGTTTGAAAATGTTGTCGAAGACCTCACTTGCTCTGATTGGGGCTGCCGTGGTGACTGCACACAGCAGCCATGGCCCTCAGAGTCCGATCTCGGGGCCCCATCAGTCTCTCTGGTACAGTACTATTCCTGGCGATGGAGGCACACAGGTACGTCATGGATGGGGACATAGACCCGGTCATCTCATGCTAATTACTTTCCCACAGGCCGACTCTGTCTTCTCCGGCATCTCGACCTTCGGCCGTTTGCCATATGCCCAGTGCCTGTCCCCTCAGAGCGACGCGAAATATGACATCGCCTTCATTGGTATGCCACCCATAGACTCGCTAAAGTCATCAGTCGGAGCCATGGCTGACCAGCTACCACTCTGAAGGTGCTCCTTTCGACACCGGTACTTCATACCGCCCTGGAGCACGTTTCGGTCCATCTGGTATCAGGCAGGGGTCACGAAGGTTGAACCTTTAGTATGTGTTGCCCGTTTTAGCCAGGATGGTGACATAACAATTTTTTATCTGACCAGAGTCGGTTTCAGCGGAGGATACAATGTTCCTCTCGACACGAACCCGTTCAACAGCTGGGCCTCTGTGCTCGATTGCGGCGACATTCCCGTTACTTCGTGCGTACCACCTTTAGTCCAGTGTGCTCTACTACTTTGTATTGACAGATTTGTGCCACAGGTATGACAACACATGGGCTCTTCACCAGATCGAAGAGGGTCACTACAGTATCCTCTCCCGCGACCCAGCCACTGACGCCGACAAGCTCGGCCCGGCAAAGAAGGGTAAGACTCTGCCCAGAGTGATCACGCTCGGCGGTGACCACACGATCACACTGCCCCTGCTGCGGTCTATCAACAGGGCCTACGGGCCTGTGTCTGTCATCCACTTCGACTCCCACCTTGACACCTGGCGCCCCAAGGTCTTTGGTGGCTCGCCGTCCGAGGTCGCTAGCATCAACCACGGCACCTATTTCTACCACGCTTCCCAGGAAGGCCTTTTGAAGAATGACTCAAACATCCATGCCGGCATCAGGACAACGCTGAGTGGGCCGTCGGACTACGACAATGATGGCTACTGTGGCTTCCAGATCGTTGAAGCCCGTGAGATCGACACCATTGGCATTGATGGGATCATCAAGAAGATTAGTGCGCTCAAGCCGCTCCCTTTCGCGCCCATTGCAGTCTACTGACATCGTGTAGGGGAGAGGGTCGGGACCAAGAACCCCGTGTATCTGAGCATTGACATCGATACTTTGGACCCTGCTTGTAAGTCTGACTTCTACCCTATCACAAGTAGTGGACCTTGTGATCACTAACGCGCTGGGATTCCAGTCGCCCCTGCTACGGGCACCCCCGAGACCGGCGGATGGTCCACGCGCGAGCTCCGGACCATCCTGCGCGGCCTCGACGGCATCAACCTCATTGCTGCTGACATTGTCGAGGTTGCTCCGGCATACGACACGAATGCTGAGCACACGACCATGGCCGCTGCCGATGCTCTGTACGAGGTCATGTCGATCATGGTGAAGAAGGGGCCTCTGAGTAAGACTGTGGAGCAGAGCAAGGAGCCGGAGCTGTAGACGTGGAAGATATGGGTATGGGATCTCGAAGCTGAAGCTTGGCTTAGGTACATATGTGGCTGGGGTCGTGTAGGAAAAGTTGGCGTTTCTCGTGACGGTAGTGGGAGAAACAAGCATGTGGTGGAATGGAGTTATCCATTATGGTGATGCATAGGTTCAGCTTCCCTTCGATAGGCATGGCTACTGCTTCAAATTGTCTCAAGACCTGGACCAGCTCATAAAGCCCATAGAAAATGACAATTGAAAGACTGTATTGCTGTGCAGTTTACTAAGCACTCGACTTCTCGTGCATGTTTTGGTTTTCAATTTTGACGAGGCGATGTTGAGATGATTGAGTGGCCTGTGGTGTAGGCCGGCTTGCACTAACATTCACCTAAAGATCAAGGGTGACAGTCTGTTAGCGTGTCAGAAGTTGAGCCGGGTCAGCTTCCACTCTCCTAAAGCACATGCGGAGAGCAGACTCCCTGTATCGCTCTTCACCACCTCCACGCGCAACCGTCTTATACCGTACTACCAAATCAGCCATGCTCCCAAAGCTGCCGCCAGAGCTGCAGCGCATGGTGATCGAGGAACTCCGACTACCTCGGCTGCCTGTCGGGACTCCACGGTCCCTGAATAAGAACTTCATCCAGCTCCGCTCGGCCATCCTTAGCCTGTGCCTCACGTCGCGCCGCTTATATGAGCTTGCCGAGCCCCTGCTATACGAGAGCATTGCTCTCACCAGGGACAGGCAGTTCGTGCCTCTGCTCAACTCCCTACTCGCCAACCGTGACCGGAGATCATGGATACGTTCCATTGCCAGTCCCCTGTGCATCATGGAAGAGACAGACGTTGACGCAGCTCTGCCACCATGGAATCGGCTCATTGCGCCACGAAAGGGAATGGAGCTAGACCAACGGGAGAAGCGAGCACTGCAACTTGCCGGTCTGGAGCTTGACCACATCCTCGAACATGACCGGTGGATCAACGATCAAGGCTCGGAAGAGTCTGGCTGTGGCCTGCGCGAGGACGAATGGGCATTTTGCGATCAGGTAATGGCCGTCATTCTATGCTTGACCACCCGTCTGGAAGATATTCTCGTGCAAATACCGACGGACAGGCAAGGGGCCGGTGGCCTCGAAAACCTCGACCAAGCCTTACACTCGGGGGTCAATGCCCAAGAAACCGGTGTGCTACAATCGCTGCGATCCGTGAGGATACAGCCAACGCGCACCATTGAACAGCCCACGCTTGACCAACCATGCCCAGTCAGGACGATAGTGCCACAAAATGTCGAACCCGGGTTCGACCCGGGCTTTGGGATAGATCCTCTGCGCCTCCACACTTTCGGATTGGAGAACGTCGAGGAGGTGGAGTACTGTGGTGACAATGGCATGTGGTTCAGGCTTCTCAAAGCCGATCGTGGCCCGTGGACAGATGATACTCTGCCCCTGGACTTAAAACGCTTCCGGTCCCTGAAGAGCCTGAAGCTGCACGAGAGCAGAACACCGCCGTCGTATTTGCGACACCTCCTGGAGGAGGCCCATAGCCTCGAGAACTTCCATTACACCACGAGACAACAAGAATGGAGGCAACACTATTGGAATCCCCTGTACGCCGACTATGCTTTTATGCCCCGCGACTTCTTCTCGACCAACGAGGCACTGTGGCCGGTCAGGAAGACTGTGAAGCAGCTGGCGCTGGGGAGCGTCCAGCGCCCCTGGGATGACGGCGACGAAGAATATCGCGACCTCGAGCTGATCGTCGTTCTGGATGCCTTCGAGAGACTCACGCATCTATCGATCGACATCAGGTGGCTAATTCCCATCACGCTGGACCTGGAAGAAGAGGTGGCTATAGTCCCTCTGTGCAAGAGACTCCCCCCGTCAGTCGAAGACATCAAGCTCACTGAGACATGGGCCAAATCGGAGCTTCGAGCGCTGTGTAGAATCACCAGGCTTGAGAAGCAGGCAATGGACTGGGTCCAGGCTGCGCTGTGGACCCTGTTGGTCAACGACGACGAAGGCGATGGCAAGGGCATGAAGCTTGTCAACTTGAGGAGAGTGACCCTCGCGGCGGTGCCAGTCATTCATGCACATAGGAATTGGGGGCTAGACTCAGATGAGGGGGGTGAGGATGTTGATGCCCAGTGCGTACCACTCAAGACGGACGACGGGATAGAACAGATGAAAAGCATGTTCGCCAGCCGCGGTGTCGAATTTAGTATCAAGTGGATCTCTGACCACTCATCCTTATCCTCCTTTTCTGGGGAGTCGGAAAGTGACTCAGACGAATCTAGCACTGGCTAGCAGTTATGAAAACGGATATTCGCCCAGAAGAAAATATATGGTACACAGAAACCGCTTAAATAATATTCCTACAGCTAATCAGAGCATAACACTCACACCCATTTCTCAAACCAACACCTAATTTACACACCCAAACCCAATATACATATCAAATTTAATTTTGCTCGGGTGTGTGAATTGGGTGTAGATATGTTGGTTATGGGTGTGTTGATTGTGGGGGTGTTGGATGTTGGGTGTTGGTGCGTTGGGTATAAGTGCACTAGGCGTAATGTATCTGTATACCATCCGTTTCTTTCTGTCCGAATATCCGCTCTCTTGGTAATAAGGGGAAACTGTCCTGCGATCTTCGGAAAGGCAGCAGGGTCTTTTGGGCCGTTCCAATGCTTCAAGCGATACGATTCATGGTCAGGATTCCCCGTCACGATTGCCTAATGTACGGCAATTGCGACATTGTATATCTTTCTCACCGTCAACTTATCATGGGCCAGGGTCTGTTCTTGAATATTGAAGAGCCGTCTGAAAAGTTTATAGAGGGAATATACCATTGCAATAGCATCGATATGTCACTTCTTCCCTCCGCGTAACCACCTCTTGTCCGGGCCCTGGAATCCCAATTCCTCATCATAACCAGTGGAATGAGCTCCAAGCTTGGTTGAAGACTCCTCTGTTGGTCTAGTTCAGAGATTTTCATCGTGAGTAATAGGGCTATTCAAGCAGCGCTGGCTCAAGGTGCAACACATAAATTCGCGTCTGTATACAATTGCAGTCTGAAGAAAACATCCAACTATTATGCAATCACTTTTCCTTTGCGCTCCAGGACTCAAGGTCCGCCATCAGTTCCTCCAGATACTGCCTTTCGTCATCCTGGTACTTCACATACTGACTCTTCTTGTCTCCCATAGAATCAATAATCAGTCTCGTCTCCTCTGCCAGTCTCTTGGCCTTTTCAGGTTTTCCAGCTTTCCAAATGCAGCGGATGAGACATCTCCTGGTACCCTGCGAGGGAGGACTGTCGGGCCCCATCTTGTCATCAAAGAAAGGCACGACCTTCCTGGCAAGTTCTTCTGCTTCGGCGAAGAACCCCTGTTCTTCCTTGAGACTTGCCAGCATATTGACAGCTGAAATGTTGACCTCTCCCGGCTTGGCCGGATTCGGGATGTTGATCATGGATTGAATGGCAGCCTCTTGCTCGGCCTCCCTGCCAAGCTCCGACAGCACTGTCATGCGGGCCAGTGTCAAGGTCATCCACCCACCATAGTCCGTGGTAGCAAGGCCTTCCGGGCTTGCTGCTGCTTCTCGGTCAGAGATGGTGGCCTCGAGCTTTGCAAGGAGGAATTGCAGCCTGTCTTGCTTGGCTGCAGTGCCCAAGCGTTCGAAATCGGGCTCCATTGCATGGATCTCTTCTTCGCCATAGCCCTGGAGAAAGTTGCTACCGGTAGTGTATTTCAAGTCTGACCTGACTTTCTGTTAGGATGATGTCCACATGTTTTGGGGACTTTGAATGAGTACCAGAAAGGGATCTCAGGCACATCGTAGTCCCAGCTAAATTTTGGCGCTGAGGGGTTCTTCACACCAGCCGGTGTGTCGAGTGCCATGTGTTCGATATGGAAGAGGTTGTGAATCGAAATGGAAATAAATGAGGAAATCCTGTAGAGTAAGAATACGATGATTGAAAGACTATATCAAGAAGAGTGACAGCCGTTGATCTGTTGTGCAATGATATTGTCCAAAATCACATTCCAACTGAGGGGGAACTGGGCTGAAGCCGGAGGATTATCCTCCCGACTCCTCGCTGCTATCTCCTAAATTGGAACCAACCGCTCCTGCCACCTTGACAGTCATTGTTCCAAAGAGACCCAGGAACCACTTAAATCACTCAAAGTACTCATCAGGCATATGATCAATGTACAGGATCGAAAATTGAGTGAAAATCAATGTAGAGGTCATACAGCGCTCTGTGTAAGAACTTAGATCTCCAGCCCCACCATGGGATGATCTAGAATACTAGTCAAATCACCGCAGAGTGGATGTCATACTGTAACCAACTCTGGCTCACATTATGAAGAGACTGGGGCTCGATCATTTTGTTGCCACGACATGGTGGCTTCCAAAAACCTTCCGTGTCTGCCCGCACAGAGATGCCCAACTGGGATCTCTGCTTTACCGATCCATCGAAATCAACCCATAAGCACCAGGTTTAACTTCAGATGCTTTATGCGTCTACGACATAGAAACATTGGCCAAGGTGTCATGTAATTGCCGTAAGCTCAGCCATTCATGAAAAAGCCTGAGAAATGGCCGTCAACACGCTATTCACTTGGATACGTCGATCACAGAGGAAGAAGGCTTAATTAACGTGAGCAGCTTAAACTTCTTGACAATTCTGTATCCTTTGCGAAGGTACGGACACTATGGCCATTTCGCCTTGGTAGTCTCGTCCTCGTTGTCGCATGCCACCTCTGGAACCACCAGCCTCATCTGAGTTAACGGGCTGTCTTTGATCTGGGTTCCCCTTGAGCCGGAATTTGTGTCTTGGGGCACCTACTAGCTTAGCTTTGTTCCTCAGGTTTAATAGGAGAATAGGGCCCGGCCAAGTACTTTTCATCGAGTGAATAGACTAATCATTGGTTAGTTGATCCTAATTCCATGTTCAAAGCCCACGCACGTGGTATCAGTAACTCTTGACTATTTCAGATATCAGGGTTCCTTCGTACAATGTTTCTCATCCAAATTGCGACTTTACCGAGAGTCGTCGAAAGTCAATCCTCTTCAAAGCTGCTCGGCCGCATAGGATTCAGGGCGTATTTCTATAGCGACCTATGGATTCATTTGGTTCCTGATAATGAGAGCTGGAGGACCACGAATCCGTTCCGGCTGCTGATACAGATTCAGCGACTTCAATTCCTTATTGAATTGACAACGATATGGACTCTCCAACAGTACATGGAATTGAGCGATTGCGATGATGAGGTCTTGACCGCGCTTTAATTCGTGAGGTTGTCCTACTCCCTGTCTTGGCTGTTTCACACAAAGGTATTGGAGGCTCTTCCAGAAAGGTTATAATTACTACCACTTTTTCATTATAAGCATCTTGCCCTATCTGTGAGAGGCAGATAGATGGTGAGGCTTTCTTCATCTCACAGTATCAATGGTATCATCTCCTGACGGCGCAGCAAACATGTTGCACGCTGTACCAATATTCTTTCTGTCCATCTCCTAGTACTTAGTAGACCTGTCCGAGGCCAAGCATCACAACGAGATCTTCGGCCAACGCAATCAGGGCCTACCTAGGAACTGGTACATACCGCTTCTTAGGGAAGCAAATTAGAGACATCACAATTTTCGCCCGTCAACTGCTCGCCAGTAGAGGATTTGCCTGAATGTGTTTCGTTTGCCAGAGTACGAATCATGGGCTTCTGAGCCAGTGCTACTGTGTGATGTAGCAGAAAAATATCATTCTACGTCAACTACACAAGCCCTCGCTCAAGTTCTGGTAGCACCGCCGTGAACGCTAATATGGGGCTCGAAAAGGGGCTCGCTGAGTCAGCTCAGGGGATTTATGGGCCGGAGAGAAAACATCACCGATCCTTCCGACGCCAAAACCGCTTTGGTACAGTTCTTTCAGTGTTTTGCTTATCCAGACTTCCCTTATCATTATATCCACTGCTATATCTTGTGCTATCGCAATCACCCTACTCTACATTTTTCCTTCTCAAGACCAGTCATATCTCCTCTCTGCCTCGCGTTCAGGAGTGAGAGCTTGGCTGGGCCGTGACCACCAATCGGCCCTCGAGTCAAGCTAGAACTATATGCCCGGAAAACACGGAAAAGGCAAAGTCGATGAGGACGCACTGCCAGACTTCCTAGAGGACTCACCATTTTTACCTGTCTGGAATGAGGCCGAGTACAGAAAAGCAACCCGGCCAAAGGCTGCCAGTCTTGCACAGCTGCTGAGATCAAAGCCGGCACGCCTGGCATACGGTGTGCTTCTCTTCATTTTCATAATTCTATGGCTTCGGATTGCACATGTATACGACCGCTTGACGGGCCCGTCTTGTTATTTCCGGAATCCGGTGGCACCAAATGATCACTGGAGGGCAACAACAAGAGATTGGAGAAAGTTTGCATACTCGCTGTATGCCACAGATGCCGAAAACCTGTGCAATGCCGTTATGATATTTGACGACCTACGTCAGTATGGAACCAAAGCGGAAAGGCTTCTTTTATACGCAGACACCCTCGATGCCAATGATGTCGAATCTCGCGCAGGAAGGCTGCTTGCCAAGGCACGGGATGAACTGGGTGTCAAGCTGCAACCGGTCAAAGTCTGGCATCAGGAGAGCGCTGCATGTACGTACTTGCCTCAGGCGTCATGCGCTATTGCGAGACTTGTATTGCAAGTCATACTGACAGATAATCGTGAGAACAGATTCGGGGCCTAACTGGGCAGATTCATACACAAAGCTTCTGGCCTTCAAGCAGACCCAGTATAGCAGACTAATAGCCATTGACTCGGATTCTCTTCTGCTTGGGTCCCTGGATGAGCTTTTCTTCGTCCCACCAGCCACTGCCGTCATGCCTCGCGCCTATTGGTTGAGCAAGCCGACGATGTCATCCCACATTATGGTCCTCACTCCGTCCATGGACACATTCCAAAGAGTCGAGGATATCATCGAACGCAGAGCCGGGAAAGACTTTTACGATATGGAAATTATGAACGCATTGTTTGGTGGCGCCTGCGAAGTGATACCACACGAGACTTATGCCCTTCTCACAGGCGAGTTCCGAAGCAACGACCATGCGGGTTTCCTCAGGTCCCAATCAGGTCGAGTCTGGAATCCCCGAGATGTGTTGAAGCAGGCAAAAATGGTACATTTCAGCGACAGCCCACTGCCAAAGCCCTGGGTTGCTACGGACGAGAAGATCTTCGCCGCGAAGCCCGACTGTTCGTTTCACGCCGAGCAAGGGGAAGAGTGTCGAGAGCAGCAAATCTGGCTAGACCTCTATAAGAGGTTCAGGGGAAAAAGAAATGTGAGTGAAATCTGTGAAGACAGCAACGGATAGCCTTGCAACATGGTCACTTCTTGGCTGACAAAAACACACTTCGTTACAGAGCATGTGTGTTTGAATCTACACCGCAGATTGCAAACATATCACAGCATGTAAACCTAGAACATAAAGGCTCGAGAAATTTAGCTATTTAATACATGCAATCGTGTCCCCTACGTGCTTAGGACACCTCTACAAGAAGTATTCTGCGAGTTTCCCGAACGAATTAGGTATCAAAATCTGTCCGAAAACGCAGGAAAACACGGCGCACACAATTGCAGCCAGGGGGCTTCCAAGGACATTGTCAGCAAAAACGAAGGCCATTGCACTGGGATCGACAATTTGGTCAGATTTGGTCTGTATTTGGCACAAATTACGTTTTTCAAATGGTTTATGTCTAATGGAAATATTGAATGTAATGAGTCGGATTTTGTTAGGTAACGAGTACCCAGCGCTGTCGCTTGGCTTGCAGATATATTTCTTGGCCTCTCCAGCTCCGTGACCATCGTCTCGATCCTCGGGCTGCCCAACCAGTGTGGATCGCTGTATAAATGGCGGACAAAATCATGTTTTCCTCTATTCTTCCGTTGCAATTGCAGGTCATCGTCTTACGGATTTCAGCCCTCCGTCGCTGTCAACCGTTACGGGAGTTGACGCCGCGATCCAGATCAGCTGCTACCAGTTCTATGGAACCCCGATCCGCCCATTACATGATTCCTCGACAAGCATCGCTCCCTCCAGAGGAATGGATCGGCACGCGTTAGGCACGACAAGCATTTCGGACACGACGATCCAAGACAAGATGCATGTATATATACAGCCAGCTGTCCCTTCGCTGGGCGAGCACATCAAGTCATTCATCCGAGAGCATGTGCCGGGCGCCGTCTTCATTGATGACTTTGACGACTTCCCGTCAGATGCGTCCACTGTCTTCCAGTACTGTGACGGATGGGCCTTGAACCGGAACTTTGCCCTTCTGAACACAGCACAGTCGGCACTCATAAATGCGTACCCCAGCAGCGATGCCCTGGCTCGGAAGGACTACCTCTCAAAAGTGATCGAGTTCTGGGCAGCAAAGAGACCAGACAGTATCCTAAGGACCAATGTCCCGCTCACGGTGCGCCTGTCTCTCGATTATGCCGAGTATGTCGACGAGGCCCTCACTGCCGCGGACGATCTCACGCTGCTGTCTTCGCTGGAGGAGAACCAGCTCAAGGTCGCCAAGGAGCGTGAGTGGTGGATCCTGAAGCCAGCGCTGGTGGACTGCGGCGCCGGGATCCGCCTGTTTAGCACCACGGATGAGCTCGCAAGCTGTCTCGAGCTCGCCGAGTATGAGGTTGACGAAGACGAGGAGAGCGACCTCAGCGATCAGGCTGTCGAGGCCAACGGCAGACCGTCCAACGACACGGAGCACGGAAACCCCAATGATTTCTCACCGACTCTTAACATCCCTGGTCTGAATTCGTTGGATGCCCTCGTCACAGCTACCGGGGCTTTGTCGCTCGAGGGGGCTAAGAATGGCATCCAGAGAACCCCCAAACCGCAATATGTCTTCAAGGAAGGGGGAAGAATCCCCTCAGCCCAGATACGTGAGTTCGTAGCTCAGCGATATATCATCTCCATCCCGCCAATTGAGAAGAGGAAGTGGCACGCTCGAGCTTATGTTCTCGCCATGGGCCGTCTCGAGGTCTACGTCTTCAAGGAGATGCTTGCTCTGTTGGCTGGGGAGGACTACGAGCCGCCTTGGCTACACCCCAGCCTAAAGGCCTCCCTGACAAACACTGCGCTCCAGGACGAGGATGTCTTCGTGAACAAGGAGTCAATGAGAGACTTCTGGGCAGCCCCATATGGCCTACTCCCTGGAGATTGGAAGTCCAGCGTCTTCGATCAAGTCTGTAGCATCTCGGGCGAACTTTTCCGAGCAGCTGCTCAAACAATGGCTGACAAGTTCACCACGGTAAACAAATGCTTCGAGCTGTTCGCCGTGGACTTCCTCATCGACACGAACGGCACAGCATGGCTTCTGGGAGTGAACGAGACGCCCGCTTTCTACGACGTTGGGATCGCCGGTCGGCTGGTTCTGCGCCTCATGGAGTCTGTTATCTGTCTTTCTATGGAGCATATGGGTCAGATCCAGCCCGGTAACGAGCAGAACGAGCTTGTGAAAAGGCGGATGGTTAAGGTCCTAGACCAGAGGGATAAATTAGCCAAGAGTAACATCACTGAGATTCTTCCCGAGAATTAGGAAGGGGAACCAAAGAGTAGAGGTAGATCAAGACAGATCTTACTAGATGGAGGATTTTCTTTTGACACGCATCTCAGTGATCAAATGCGTCTCGTAACATTTGTGAGGTCTGTTCACAAATGTCTACTAATCAAGGAACCTAGGCCACTCGTTGGTTTCTCTCTTGTCCAAAGCTCCTGCAGGATCCATACCGCGGAATTCTCAGCTACAATCCAAACGACCGCCGGAATTTCGTCCCGAACTCCATGATGCAGGCATTCTTTGCTGAGGTCGCGAGTCTCGCCATCATTTACGGTAAGTGCCTGAAAACCGACTGCATTCGATTTGCATATTGTTTCTGGCATACCTGCGACGAAACGTGAAAGTAAAATAGCAGACACGTGCACATGTTCTGGCCGATCACTCACTCCAGACATCTGGGGTCGACAGGCAAACAACTCTGCTGAGAGCTGCGGGCTGCATCTTCTCAAGAAAGCCGAACATGAACTCGAGCGCATTCCGTATTACTGTGGAAAGAGCACGGACACCGTCTACTCAAGATGTGGTTCTAATTCCCTAGGCAGGGCTCTGGGAATTTTGCAAGCATGATTGTGGTCGGTGACATGGACCTCGGGAGACGCTAAGTGCCACCAGTCGTGTGCAATGCGACGTTCTCTGTCCCTGATTGATCAAGTGCCCAGATTGCATTTGCACCAGGATCCCAGGGGTGCAACTCGATGCATTTGCTGAACGATCAGTGGCTGCATGTCTCGGGCCGCTGTGCCCAGGCCATCTTCGAATGTATGCAAGTACTCACTCTCATCTCTTTTGCTTTGCACCAAACCAGTTGACTCGACGGCGCCCAATAAGCTAGCTTCCAACCGCCTCAGATCACCCAGCCAGCGAGTCTGACGAGTAGCGAACCAGCTGGGCTGGCTGGCTGGCTTTCTAATTTCAGGCGGATCGGCCCTTCTTGTGTTTTGATTTCGGTCGTATCGTGTGTTTTGAACACTGACTTGTCTTTGTGGTGCCGAACACAAGAGGGGCTGAATACGTCGCTTTCCTAGAACACCAGTTCCCTAGAACCTATAAGTGGATGAGCACAGTCACTCACTCCTTCATTCCAGATCATCCCATCTTCCAGCCAAAGAAGAACAACGACGGCTCAGCCCCCCGCCCTCCCCAACAAAATGAAAACCGCCGTGATCATTGCCTCCGCTGCGGGCCTGGCGGCAGCTCAGTTCAACTACAACGAAACAACTGGGAAATACACATGCGCTCAACCGAACCAAGCATACTGCGTTGCAGCATCGATGGAATCCAACATCATCTTGCGTTGTGATAATCAAGCCATCGGGCAGCCTGGTAATTGTAACGATGTGAGTTCCAAGCCTGTGGTGGCCTCGCGAACGAGACTGATCAATGGGGCAGAATCTTGATGGGGAGCCTCCAATGGGAAACACCTACTCTCCCTGCTGGCAGACCTCTAATACCACGGGCGACGCTGCTTGCAGCAAGAATTGCGTCGTGTACGGCGGGTCTGGCAATTCCAACGGCACGTTCACCTTGCCAGCTGACAGCTGCACGCCTACTTATACGGCGACGGCGTCCTCCGCCACGACAACGGCTACAACACTGACACAGAGCGTGACGGTCTCAACGTCTTTGGGTTCCGCGTCGTCGAACTCAGACACTACCACCGCCGTTGGAACGGGCACTACGATCTTGTGCACCGAGACTGAGAGTAAGAGCAGCACGGCCTCGACCGGAGCTGTGACCGGATCTCCGCCGTCCACAACCGTCACTTCCGCCGCCTCTGCCACGACTATCATACCGCCGCCTGCGTCTCCCCAATCTTCGAACAATCCCAGCGGCGCCGGCTCACCTCCGCCAGGCGGCAGCACAGCATCCAAACCGAGCAACACCGGACCTGGTCCCGTGGTCACTTCCACTTCCACTTCCACTTCCACTTCTTCACTGACTGCCGTCTCGACCACTTCTTTCCCTACTGCGGGTGCAGTGTCCAACCACGTCGGTGTTGGGCTTGGTGTTGTGGGTTTGGTCGTCGGTGCTATGCTGTAAGACAGCTGAATAGGGAGGGCACTTCGGCCGAATTTGAATGTGGACAGGAGCACAGGTAATGAGACTCATTTCGATTTTTATGATGGACAACCACCCACCATGCCAGTGGAAGCTAAGCCTATACCTACTTGCAAACCAGAAGCTCTTTGGAACGATGGTCAAATCTAGAGGCTTTGTGGATTAAGGGTGGTCTAGGGGCCAAACAGGAGGGCGATACCTATGGTTCACCTCATTTATGACTGGACTTGGATTCTTTTCTGTTAACTCAAAGTTTCTCCATAGAAAAGTGTCGTCCACTGATTATACATGCAAGCTTGACATTTTGCTTTTGCTGGTTCCAAGGAAGCCATGAATCATATTTGCAATGATCTCTGCGCCCAACTTATTGGGTAAGGTCTTAATGAGTTCTAATCGAGTATTCTATCATATATCGAATGGTATAGAAGCTTTCGATGTCATAACAAGACCGGATGGTATCAGGTTGACAAGACCGAGCTGGTGGGCTTTAGTCACGGATGAGGATCCATAGCATGATGATTATCCAAAAGTAGTATGTCCTGCTACTGTGCTTTCAACGTCAATGGTAAGCCCGAAACGTTGGCATCGCACTACTGCCAGCTGTTTTCATTTCGGTTAGTCCAAAAGGAGAAAATAACAATGCAAGAACCTGCTTCACAAGGAATATGGACGTCTCCGAGTCTCGCACTAAAACAACCCGCGCAGCATTCCATGGAAATCACGGGTGAATTCTTCGGGAGCATGGATTCCCGTGTTTGCGTACCGCAGGGCCCAAAATGTTCTGTGCACGAACAGACAGCATAACACGAGCGCCGCCAATCTAGCCGCTGAGGAATAAGCGGAGGGCCGCGACTCTCCGCGGGCACAAGAGCAAGACAAGCTCAGCCTCAGGTAACGTCTTTTCCATGTCTTACACACACACACACGTGTTATGTTACGATTCGAATTGAACGAACATGTGGCACTATCATTGATCGTCCTCTGAGACTCGATGCAAGGTCTTACTTGCCCCTGGTTTCCAGTCGAGATAGACATCCACTGAATATATGTCCACCATCCAAATACACCACATCTGTCTGATTACGACGTGGCTTTCCCAGCGTCGCACCCAATGAGAGTGCCTCCAGCCCCGCCAGAACGATCGCACCTGCGGGATACTCTCCCGTGGTATAACCTCCTGTAGAATGACCTGCTGTGGGATACCCCTATAAGATATCCTGCTGTGGGACAAGTTCCTGTTAGACACAGAATCAAGGACTCCTCATGTTCATCGTTATCCCATGAATCAACAGATTTCCTCGGTTTACTCCGTTCTCGTACGGCTCATTGCAAGTGAGAGCGGACGCCAGGACCATGCCATCACCCGCTCGTGCTGATTGCCGTGAGACCCGGCTGGGGTACTGCCACCCAGCCAGTTTGAGGCCGCACAGCATGAATTGAAAGAAAACGGACCCGAACGCTGTCTCACACACACGCAGGACGAGAACCTGATCGAGCCCATGCGCCGGCAAGCGTGAGTGCATGACGGCTCGGCTGAGGTACGCTTTGACGTCGCTGCTCGCCGAAAAAAGCAACGCGAGGGGAGATAGGGGCCGCGTGTCTATCAAACTAGCTACAGGCAGGACTTTGCAGAAAGGGTTTGCGCTCGAGCTCGACTGCCTGGACAGGTCTCCCGGTGTGGTGGCCGAGGCTCTTAATTTTGTTCGCTTCGTGGCTAGGTGGCGAGCACTATCGTCAAGGTGAAGGTGGAATACACTAGATCGATCACCAGTTCTGTCATTAAAGTTGGGAATGATATTACTTCAAGGACAGTATGTGTCGGATGGTTCGTTTCAAAGCACAAGAGGTAGACTGGTCAATTCTTGTCTGGCCATGATTTTCATCATTTCGCTGTTTTATCAATTCCTTCCACCCCCGTGGTTTTAGAAAAGAGATATAGAACAAGAAGGCAAGAGGAAGCCCATGAGCATTGCCCAGAAAACATGACGAGACCAAGTAAAAGCGCTATCCTTACTCCGACGACCAGAAAGAAGAACCACCCGAGTTGTGCCTGAGCCATTCTCTAGCTCTACCAGCACACAATGAAATGATGAAGATGGAGATAGATATACCAAACCAGCCCAACCCGCTCAGAAACAACCCCCGTTCATCCCAACCACGCCCTCCTCCTCCCTCCACCAGTCCCTAAAGGTCCTCAGCCTCCGACTCCTCTCCTTGGCCAGCCTCCTGCCGACATCCGTCTTCATCATCTCCCCCACGCGCAGCCTCGTCTCGACCTGTCCCATCGCCTCCTCCATGCTCGACGAGTCCGTCCGCGCCCCGCTGAACGTGAAGCACCGCCCCACGCCGATCGCCCCGATCGAGTCCAGCCTGTCAGCGTCCTGCACGACCGCCAGCTCCGGGTGCAGGCCGATGAGCCGGCGCGTGCGGTCCGGGTCCTTCAACTCCGAGCTGTACGACACGCCCAGGCAGATCGCCTGGACGCGCGCGGCGAGGTCCTCCGCGGCGCCCAGGGTCCGGAGGAGCGTGTAGACCATCGTGAAGGGGTCCTCCCCCGATTTCAGGTATTTCCTGTCGCCGACGTCGTGGAGGAGCGCCGAGAGGGTGATCAGCCTGACGTCGAGGTGTTGGCGCAGTGGTTCTGCCGAATGCGAGTAGATATATTGCGAGAGGTTGACCACACGTTGTATATGCTCGAAGTTGTGGGAGGCGTCATTCTGTGACATGTATTGCCGTACGAAACACACCACTGAGCGCAGCAGAGGATCGGAGTCGAGGAGAACGGTGACTGCCATACTGGAGAGGTAGCAGGAGATGCGCACACGGGAGTCCGGCTCTGTTTCATACGAGCTTGCAGAGGTGATGGGAATATCTTGCTGTCTATCAACTTTCGATTTTGGACGTTGCTTGACATTATCCTTCAGACAAGACCGGCCACGTCTATCTTATAAGCCGAGCCGACCATGTGGCCGGCTCCTGTAGTCCAATGTGTAGCAGGCCCGTGGCATGGCAACCTGTGCCGCCAAAACTGAAACCAGGGCCGCAAAACGGGCGAGGACAGTCTACGGCCAGAGGACATGGCTTTTTTCGGCATGTGCCTCCGCCGTCGCCTCGAAGCTGCCGTATGCTTGCTGGCAGGACAGCATCTCGGTGCTACCGACGCCAATTCAAAAGGGGTCTTCTTAGGCTCAGATTGCGCATGGCTTGATGGGATCGAGTCTCACCAGATCTAGCAGGTGGAGAATCCACTAGCCATCTCACAAGTCATGAACAAGAAGTGGCCGGCCAGTCGGAGCGGCCCGGACATGGTGCCCGTCTGGAGGAGCCCCAGCGCCCTGGTTTGAAAGTCTGACCAGAGCCCGAAACCGTATGCTTCAAACCTCACCTCAGTTGGCCCGAAAACTTGCCACCAATATGTTTCAATGAAAGCCCGGAAAATGTCCTGCTCAACCTCCCCAGCCATGCAAATTGCCGAGACTTGTCTCGCCCGGGAAATCCACCAATGTGGACTTCCGACAATTCCGAGGTGATTTACTACTTCCGGCTGAGTACGCGGATCACCCTTTTCGTTGACGGTGATACTTCAACATTGCGTGCATGCGAGAAGCTGACATCGCATGAACCCCCTCGTGACAACCCGACCACTTGCTCAAGCAAGCCTGCGAGCGCTTGACCGGTGACGCGTATCGTTGTGCTAGATTCTGCAGCACCCCGGACGTTGAAAAGGATCCGACAAAGTGTAAAGAGCACCAACCGAGACATCGTTGTTCACTGTTTTGCGGACCTGACCGACCGGGCGGAAAGCACATGAATGTCCTAGAGATGTGGCTCCTGCATGGCCTTGTGCAACGAGCCAATCCATCTCGAGACGTTTATGCAGGGTAGACGCTCTTGCTGGTGGGCTTATAGTTCACCTTGAGCTACAGTGAAGCGCCGCAGCACAAGACCTCCAACGCACACAGATCTTTTCAACCCTCCACGCCCATGCCTGTCAGCAAGCTTCTTGTGACCAGCTACAGCAGTGCGCCCTACTACCCGCCGAGGCTAGTGAAAGTTCATGCATATGTGGGATGGGAGGGGAGACGGCCTTGGGTGTGGAGGCAGGGTCTCAATGATTGTGGACTATGGATTGACTCGTTATGTTATGGATAGTTGTAGAATGGATTTGGAGAGGCTAAAGGCGGCTATGAGAATAGTAGTCGCCCGGACGCGCGTGAGGGTGTCCTGAACGCCCAACGTCCAATGTCTCCACATGGTCGTATCGACTTCGGACTCAGAAGGCCTCGTGAGCTTGAAGTATTAGGATGGGATAAGAGGCATAGCCAGGGTGAAGCCCGGCTATCCCATTCGCTGGGAGATCTGGTGCAGAGGCTCTCGATGGACATGCACAAGTCTTTCTCGGCAAGACAGCAGCTGCAGCTAGCCCAGGGAAAGCGATGGCTTCGCTTACCGCAGCAGAGACAACGATCAGGCGCACTTTGCCCTGCAGCCACCTCCTGAATCGCAAAGACATCAGAGACAGCCATGGCCTTTCGACAGTAGGCAAAGCGTTGGGTGAATACGCCACATCCTGTCAACTTGCGCCCGGAGAAGATAGCCAAAGGATACCAGAGAAGAAAATACCACTCGTAGTCTTTGTCTTCCGGAAGGACCGAACCAAGAGGCCTTTGTCCTCAAGGTCGCACGGGGGTGGGGAGGAGGGGCTCTGGCATGCGATTCGACCTCTGAGCACCAGTCAGGTCAGTTGTGCCTCGGTGGAGAACTGTTGCACGCGGGTGCTATTTTCGTGCCTCGAATAATCGGCAGGCATGTGTCGAGGAGGCTCCAGTTATTAGACGCAGTAATCGCGAGGTTTGTGAACAGTGGGTACAGGATGGGTGGCACTATACAGTCGTAGTAGTCCACCAGGCCGGAGGGTCAGGCCGGTCTTGTGTGTCCGTTTCCTCTACTCACCGATCGAGTGAAATGCCGCATAGTTCAGATCGTCGTCGGCAGGTCACGATGAGATGCATGCCTGGCTCGTCATTCGAGCGATGATCGAATCTTAGACACCGGGAATTATCCGCAGGCGCCATGCCCTTGCCCCAATGGGAAGCTCAACGGAGCAGTTTGCAGCTTGCAGCTTGCTTGCACAAGTGCCTTGGTGGAGATGCACATTCTGCATGCATGCAGAGGGCTGCATGTCGCTTGGAGGGGCAGCGTCGAGCTGAAGCTACCCATGCCCGCTCTTGACCCTTGTCTCGCCTCGTGGTTGCTGGCAGAACGAAGGAAAAGACTGGCTGCGTGCCATGTTTGCCAGGCCTGTTTTACTAACAGAGATATCACCTTTTGGTGGTAATAGGACGAACGTCAGAGCCATGCTGATCTGATCTGATCTGATCTGACCTGACCCGATTCGATCCGACCAAAAGTCTCGTCCTCGGTGAGTCCCAGCCCAGTCCGCTCGTGCAACGGACTGCAACCTGCGCCAACCTGTTCGGGCCCGAGACTCGCTCAATGTGTCCTGTGATGGATCGACCGAATACTGTAGATGTGGCACCACGCAGTAGAGTGGCACTTGCTCAGACTGTGGTATTCCAGACTGCCCGCTTGTTACTGGTGGATACAAGCAGAGGACGAACAATCATGATGATCCAGTGACTTGTCAACGGCTCCACCGCGGACTCTAGACTTCCTTTCCTCTGGCATGGCACCTTATGCAGCCACATTCGACGACCCAAAGGATGCAGTGTATGCCGTGATTGGGCGAGGCCAGACAGCCAACAGGGGAGAATTGACGCCGGGAGTAGAGATCGAGGAAGAAGGGGGGTGGAGTCCTCGGGAGAAGGTGGAGGGGTGATTTTGTCATGTCAAAAGACGGGAGCAAAAAAAGGTTGAGCTTCCACAGTTGCGGTGGGCAAGCGGAGCGGCGGATGTCAGCAGCAGCCCCAGGGTTGCCCACAGAGTGCCAGTGGCCGCCCATTGGCCCATGCGGGCAGGGATCTAGACGCCGGCCAGGGTAGCACCTCGAAACAGCCGACCATCCAGAGCTCGACCTCGCCCTCTGCTCCCACCAGCCTCTCCTCTTTTCCCACCTCCGCTCCGGCTCACTCACATGTTGGCCGACCATTCACCTGCATAACCGCCCAGCGTGCAGTAGTGCCGTCATCTCCCCCATCGACAAGTAATGTACCGCATACCACCGACCAGAGTGACACTGGCTGCCTTGTTGCCGTGCCCAGAGCCTGCTAACACCCGGCGACGTTACAGTGTCAGCAGCCACGCGACGGCCATGGGCTGGAATGGGCCTGCAATGGGGCGAGCTCGCTCTCCCTCTTCCGCGCTGTGATATCGACGTCCGGCTCCGCACTATGGGGTCCAGCACACCCGCTAGTCCTTGTCGACGCCCTTCCCATTGGCTTCATGGCCGCATCAAGCGATGTGGGTGATTCGACAATGTCCATGCCGGCCGGTACGCCATGGTATACACTACATGCACACAGTACTATGTATGTATGTATGTATGAATGTACTGATGGCATGGCAAGGGGCATGGCACACTATGGGCATGCTCATGCAATGCGAGGCAACGGGGCACATCGAGCGGCATGGATCATGATTGCTGTGCACTGCAGGGAAGACGCGAGCGAAGCAAAGGAATCGACCCGAGAAGGCTCCGTCAAAGCTGTCCAACACGACTGGGGATTCTGTTGGTGGTTTGGCTCGATTCCCGGGTAACGGTAACCCACAACCGTGCGGGCCGTCGTAGTTGGCCTCGACATATAATGGTTGGCCCCCTCCTCCCAAACTTTGTCTCTTCTCTCTTTCCTCTCTTCAGCAAGCCCTCAATCCTCAAACCAGTTCTTCGTTTTTTGTGTCGTTTCTTCCCCCCTTGTTCTTTCTATTTTCAATCATAGAGCTGTGCTCTATTGATCTTTGTTCGCTAATCACACCCATAATACCCAAAAAAACTACCCAAATCAACACAAGCCCTGTTTGCACTCACAATCCCAGTTGCCGGTCAACTAACTCTCTAATACCCAATCCACGGTTACGACTGTTCCTAATAAAACAATTTCTGGTTTACTTGCTCGCATCGACATCTTTATTGTTCCAGAGAAACGAATTCGGAAAGTCAATCCGGAGCAGCAGCATTAATTTTCAGTGTCAATCACAAACAAGTACTACAAAATGTCGTCAACACAGCTGTCTTTCTCCCTCCGCGTTTCCGCTGGCGTCAAGACTGTCCACCTTCTCGGTTCTTGGGACAACTACGTCGGACAGCTCCCCCTGTCCAAGGACAAGAACTCTTCAAAGGGCACGTGGAAGGGCACCTTCAAATTCCAGAGCGCCACCCTCGCCCCAGGCCAGCGATACTGGTACTACTACATCATCGATGGCTACCATGTTTCGCACAACCCCAGCGAGGCCTCCACCAAGGAGCCCACAACCGGACGTGAGCTGAACATCTTGGACGTCCCCAAGTCCAAGTCCTCGTCCTCATCTTCGTCCCACCACTCCTCTTCCAAGTCCTCCAGCAGCTCCAAGCACCACTCATCCTCATCCTCATCCCGCCACCACTCCTCGTCCAGCCGGGAGAAGTCCCACCGCTCATCGCGGGCTTCTCTGACCGTCGACGTGCCAAAGGGCCGCCCCCTGTCCATCTCTCAGATCCAGGCCCCAAAGCCCATGTCGCCACGAGGAAACCAGCACATCCTGAACAAGGAATACTCGGACGAGTCCATCGACGACCTCGCGCAGCGCTTCGGCTCTGCAGGCCTCGAGGACTACCCCTACGATTCCGAGTACATCACCACAGACTTCGGCACCCTGTCCGAGTCGCCCGTGTCTTCCAGCGGCTCGTCCCTGTCGTACCGCTCCGACAGCTCCAGCCCCAACAGCAGCATGTCCGGATACAGCACCCCTGGGTCCGACTGCTCCAACTGCACGTGCGAGCGCTACGGCATCACTCGCAAGGGCGAGCGCGTTCGTCTCGACTGCGGTGGGTCCCGCTGCGGCTATGGTGATGACAGCAGTGATTGCTCGTCCGAGGACGGCGAGTACAGGAGCTCCTCGCGCCGGAACGGCATCGTCGTTCGCCACTAGATGGAATGAGCGATGGAGCTTGAGGAAAGTAATGAGGATGATCACGGTCACCTGAGAAAGGAAACAGAAAAATGACACCAGGCCCACGGAGAAGAAAAGGCCGTTTCATTCATTTCCGAGCAGGAGACATCTCCCACACCAGCTGTGGTCTGACGAAGTCCAACCTGTCTCGAGTGTACTTGTTGCTACACGTGCGCACCATCGACATTGGTGCTCTGGGCACAGTGGGCTGGCTCGCAGGCGGGATGAGTTGCAGACTGGTTCTCAACTGATCTCGGCCCTCGCGGGCCAATCACCCCTTGTCCGTGTGAGCTCTTCGATGCGTCGCGATACCGCGTGCAACCCCCAACCAGCTGGGTCGATGCTGCGATCCCATACGGCTGAGCCTCCCTCCCCCTCCGCGCCGAGGGTTATGGCGGGCCGTATGAAACTTCTAACTCTCGTTTGTCTTGGAATGATCCAATTGTTTCGGACAATCAATTGTGAGGCACTGTCACATCACCCATCCTGATCTGTGGTCAGTCGACTGGGCGATGACAGACCAGCCTCTTGCAATGTATGGTACTTGGGATCTGGCTGTATGTATGAAGGTTCCAAGCATGCCACTGTTCTGGCGGCTGTTGTAAGGGGGTGACGGACTGATGCCAAGGCACTGGCCTCTGCAGATCAGGTAAAGCAATGTTTAGATGACTGTTGAATCTATACATTGGACATGTTCAATCCCCTTCGTGCCTGTGTGACGTGCTTCTCTTTCTCAAATCTCACTGTGACCTTGAAGCTCCCGTCATCCCGAGACAAGATCTGCCAGGCCGAATATCAGATGAACTAGCCCAAGCCAATCCGACGGGTATTTCCCGTTGCTCTCTAGCTCATCCGCTTCTCCCCTCGGGGCAATGCTTCCCCTGAGGTCGGTGGAGTTCCCAAGTGCCCACAGCGGGGCACACCCGTTGGAGATGCGCTGTGTAGCCCCGCATCGTGACGCTCAACTCCTGAGCTCTATTTACTGTGTGCTGTCATGGCCTCCAGGTCAACTTGTTCTAAGTCGTTCTGTGAATTCTGTTGTTTATCAAACTACCTAGGTACCTTTTCAACCAAAACTTCCCAATTCGAATTGTTGGTACTCCGCGCTGCATAATATTTCACTCCGTACCACTACTCTGGCAAGATCCAGCCACACCTTTCCCAGACGACACGGCTGTCTCTTCGACGAAGCAGCCCTGATTGAACCTCGGGTCGTACCTCGTGCCAAACTCGACAAAGAACACACAAGGCCCCTCGCCGAACCAACCGCCCAAGATGACGACCCCGGTCCCCATAATCGACTCCCACATCCACCTCTTCCCCTCCAGCGAGCTCGACACCCTCGCCTGGGCCAAGCCCGAGGGCCCCCTCTACAAGCAGCACTCCATCTCAGAATACCGGGCGGCCACGGCGGCCCAGCACGACCTCCTCTCGGGCTTCATCTTCCTCGAGACAGACCGCAAGAACGACGAGTCGGACCCCACCCCCGAGGGCGGGTGGAAGCACCCGCTGGCCGAGGTGTCGTGGCTGGCGCGCATCGCGGGCGGGAGGCCGCGCCCGGGCGAGGGCCACGAGGAGAAGGACGCGTCCCTGTGCCTGGGCATCATCCCCTGGGCGCCGCTCCCGGCGGGTCCCGAGGCGCTGGAGAGGTACATCACTGCAGTGCGCGAGGCGTGCGACAGGGACGGCGGCGAGGGCGTCTGGGCCAAGGTGAAGGGGTTCCGGTATCTTCTGCAGGACAAGCCCGCGGGGACGATGCTGGAGCCCAAGTTCATCGAGGGCTTGAAGCTTCTCGGGCGCAAGGGGCTCGTCTTTGACGTCGGCGTCGACCAGCACCGCCGCGGGAGGGCGCAGCTCGAGGAGGCCGTCGCGATGGTCGAGAGGGCGCATGATGGCGTGCCGGACGGGGAGAAGGTCACGTTTATACTAAGTGAGTCTAGTTCATCTCCCACATACTCCCTCAAATCAGGTTTCCTTGTGCAGCCGCTCTCATAGACACCAAAGACTAACCACACACGACCCAACCAGACCACCTCTGCAAGCCCGACCTGACGACCCTCCACCCGGCCGACCCGGCCTTCATCTCATGGCGCACCGCCATCTACACCCTCTCCAAGGCCGACAACGTCTACATGAAGCTCTCGGGCGCCTTCTCCGAGATGTCGGACGCCCTGCGCCAGCAGCCCGCCAACGACATCTTCGAGTCCATCATGCCCTGGCTGGCCGTCGTGGTCGCCGCCTTCGGGCCAGACCGCCTCATGTTCGGCAGCGACTGGCCCGTTAGCACCATCGGCGTCGACAAGGACGGCGGCGAGGGCGAGGCTGGCGAGAACGGGGACGCGGGCGCGGAAGACGGCGCCTGGGAGAAGTGGAGGAAGGTCGTCGACCGCCTGTGCTTCATGAGCAGCTTTGACGACGAGGAGAAGGCGCTGGTGTTCGCGCGGACCGCGAGGAGGGCGTACAGGCTCGGCTGAGCGGGTGCCGCCTGGTGGTATGCTTGGCCGGTTTGGGTGCTCCCATGCCGTCTTGACACAGCTACGGGCCCTGGTGGCGTCGACTCCGCGGGACTCAAGCCGGGCTCGATGAGGTCTGAGACGACAGACCTCGAACTGAGAGCTGTGCAATTTGTTGTACACCGGCGAGACGACGAGAGCATAAGAACAGGCGTACATCTACCTGCCGCGACCCGGAAGCACCTGTTGTTACTACTGCTGTGTAGCAGGCGGCCTAGACTGTAACCGGGGGCAGGAATAACAGATACCACATCACACAACACAAGGAACACCAGTCTGACACGAAAGGAATGTTAGCAGCTCAGAAGAGCATAGTCTTTCTACCATTAACCCTGATTCTCAGCGGGGCCGAGTATGAAGCTATCTAAGTAATGATACCCAATTTGCATCTGTGCGCCTCTTGCCCTGGTTTGCAAGTGCATACAACTGCTTAGTAGGACTTTCAATAGTCTAATGAAAACCCAAAGTCTATCCTGTAACGCCTCGCCGAAGTTTGCAAGATCGCTGAATCGCAGGCCAGCGTCTGTCCGTCCCGAATTATGTGGAAATAGTGTGACAGATGTCCCTATGGAGGCCTAAGGGTGATATGTAGTAGATGGCCGTCCAATGTCCTCGTCTTTGGCCACGATTTGATCGTCGCGTTTATTCTCCCCCTGGTCTTGAGAAGGCCCATCAAACTGACCTAGAGACAGATGTTCGATCTAGGAACTCGTGCCTCGTTGGTGCGGTGTGGATGTTCCTCCCTGCTTCTCATTGACGGCCGTCTTGTCGGACTCGTACGAGGGTGGTCGTTCATCTTGGAACCTAATGGACCGAAGGGTGTTGGTTCTGCTCCTTCCCGGCTGCTGTGATTTGGTGACGGAGCCTACAGTATTGGACCGGCTGACCTGTCCGTTATTACCGCGGAGGGTGTTGGACCGGCTGACATCGCCGGCGTTGCTCGCGTTCGAGGAATTGGACCGGCTGACTCCGTTCTCGTCGTGCGTTGAGAGTACCGTACCACTCCTGCTGTGGCCCGCAGGCTGTTGGTCGAATGAGAAGGCGGTGTTGCTCCTGCTCCTCCCTTGAGGCTGCTGACTAGCCGCCGAGGTGTCTCGAGAATGGGTTACCTGCGACATCTGAGATCGCTTTGACTGCGCCCTCTTCATACTCGAGTGTCGCATTGGCTTCCTGCCACTCTTGAGGTCTCGTCGGCTGGTACAGCAACATCCCATCCCGGCATGAAGGATGAATGCCATAAACGCGCATCCGGTTGAGATCCACATGAAAACGAACATGCGGGTCCCCACATACGCGTTGATGTTGAGGGACGTCTGCGCGGTGGCGGCATATTTGAAGACGAAGCTGATGACCGAAGCGATGACACTTCCAACCAGAATGACCAGGAAGGTCAGAAACGAGACGATGGACATGGGCAAGGCCCACCACCGCGAGAAGATTGCCATGGGGGACAGGAAGACCATCAAGAAGGAGATGATTGTGCCAGCGAGGAAAAAGGCGAACATGATGTTGGAGCATATCTTGAGAATACCAAGGATCTGGGTGATCTCTGCGGGCAATGCAATGGTGGCCCCTGAGAGAAGCTCGTTCAAGATGATATCAACTGGGTTGAACCAGTAGTAGCTCTTGGGGCTAGAGCAGCTCGTGATGCCTCTGCGAAGGGGTGGTTAGCATCTATCGATACATGAAGCCCGGCAGACCCAGTCACTCACTCATCGTTGTAGCCCTCACAGAAGTTCCACAGGCCGGGTTGGTAGAAGTCATGGAGGCCGATGCCACGCGCGATGGAGTTGATGAGCTGAGCGTTCTCGATCGAGGTAGGAATGATGTCGGCAAGAGATAGCCTGAAGAAATAAATTTCGCCGAGCACCTTGCCCTTTTTAGTTTGGCCGAGCTCGACCTGATCATGTGTGGTCAGCCAGGGGTCAACATCAGAAGCGAACAGGTTGAACTCACTAGCATGAGAAATATCCAGGAGAGAAGATAAAGTAGGGAGGCAAGCCCTGCAAAGATGGAGCGGGCTCTGGTATTCCTGCGGAGGTCTAGCTTGTACCAGTAGCTGTCATCTTCCCATATGGTCGAGTTTGCATCGAACGACCCGGCAGAACTCTTGGTCGTGCGTCGCCTGTGCAAGCTCTGAAAGGGGGCCGGGATGGCCATGACGCTGCGGGCGGTACGATCAGCTCAGGGAGCCTGACTGCGCGGGGAGCCGCCGTGAGACGCACGCGGTGTTGGATGCCCAGAAGGACAATGGTGGTGGTGGTGGCGGCGGCGATGGTGGTGAAGTTCAAGATCCAATCTGGAGTGATCAAAGCTAAAGAATGGAGCTTAATGCGTCATGTATGAATGGACACAATGAACGAGTCCTGTAATTGCGAGGTCGGCAGGGACCCTGAGGTGGGTAAGCTGGACAGTCTGGCCCAGGGCAGTGTTGTGAAAGCTGTACAAGCGCGGGTGGAAACAGGCGATGAATGAGTCGGAGGCGCCCAGTAACCGCCAAGCGGGAGCCCAAGTGTTTAACAAGCCGGATTCGCTGGCCGGAAAAGAGGCTGTGTGTGTTGATGCTCGTGTCCTTGCCGGTTGCTCTGTCCGTGTCTCTGGCGTGGAGGGATTTGTTGACCGTAACTCCTACCCTTCCGTTGTCCGCGCCAGGGTGACGACATGCAGGTGCTAGTCTGGTCGAGCCTGGACTATGTTATGTGCGTCCACCTCATCGATTTGCCCCCCGGGGAGACAGGCGAGGAGCGGGCGGCTGGGAATGGACCTGCTGGAGCTGGAGCTAGTCTGGAGCTCTCGAGCGCAGACAGGCGGAACTGGAGAAGGAGAGGTCTGGGATCAAAAAAGAAATCCGGACTGGCGCCACGACCCATCTGCCCATGCGGTTGGGGAGTGGGTCGGCCAGTCAGCCATTGTGAACAAGTGGACTGGATTGCACGCTGTACCGTGCTGTACAGTCTGGCAGTCTGGCAGCATGCCGCACAAGTGTGGCATTGCAGGCTCCAGGCTGGTGGGATCAATTGGAAAGGGAGATGGACCCCTGAAGCGACCCGGCGATCGTGGGTCCTTCGAGCCAAAATCCTGTCCTGGGTGGCAGCTTGGCGGCAAGGGCAGGGGGCCGAACTGGACTGAATGAATCAAAGGAAAACGAGACGAGACCTGAGCGAGGTAAGGCAGCTGGCGGCTCTGCCAGTCAGCAAAAGCTTTGCTGGCCCTAATCCCTGCTCGTTTCGAGAAATCTTCCCGGAAGCTCCTTTGATTCTGCCTTGGGATCCTGAGCTGTCTGGCCACGAGCCCACTTTCTCAGTGGGGGCGTCCATGTGCCTGAGTCGACGATGGATTTGACGATCGTCAATTCGACAGCAGATTGTCATTTCTGCCCACTGCTGCTCTCGAATGGTCGATCAGAGCCTGTACAGCTATGATACATAGTATCTCACCAGCGGTGAATACGAATGGGGAGAGACACACACAACTGTCGAAGGATTGGGTAGGTTACGTATGCTCTCATGGCTGAGCTGGTCAGGTCGCCGTTCCGTGTAGACCAATCGAAATACCGTATCAAGTTTTGATGCGGTCTGAAGAAGGCTGACTGAGTGCCGAGCCGGGCAACTAGGCATGTCTAGGGCTCCCGGCTGTCCAAGTCTCCATGGCCTCCAGCTCATTATCGAGTGATCATCATCGTGCACAGTTCGGCCCCACACATGGATTGGGTGTCCAGTACCTACTCACTAGGGTGGTGAGCGTGCGAGAGAGCGAACGTGAGGGAAAACTGAGGACGAAAGTGAGACGCTCCCTCGAGACGTTGTCCAAAGTGACGTCAGTTTGTAGTGCAGCAGTGTCGTAGTCCAAGGTTCTTCCCGTCGCACTTGGAGCCTCGACCACCGCCGACGCCGCAGGTCCATGAAAATTTGACAAATGCTCGACCACGGAACGGTCAAAGCTGAGGCTGCTACTGTGCGCCTAATGTGGCGTAAGCACTTCAAGCAGTATGGTGTGGTGGCCGAATGCCGGGATCCCGAAAGCTTGGCGGCCCTTATTTGGGGTAAAATTGTATACGAACAAGCGAGAGGAGCACATATGGTGATGGGCCAGGAGTATTTACTGGGCAGGAGAGGCCTGTCGCGACTCGCCGTACAATGGCCGTAAATGGCCGAAGATGGCACCAAAGGCAATAACCTGTGAGTGAGATCTTGGTGCTGCGCCCCCCTTCTTGGGACCCCATCGCCCCCATGGCAACCCCCGTCGTCCGTCATGCTGTCACAAGCGCTTGCCGTTCAGTCCTTGAGATGTCCACATTTTACGACGGGACCTCCACGGAGCTCCAGCCTCCAGTGCTCCAGCGCTCTAGCCGTCTAATGAACCATTCAATCTGTCAATCACTCACTTGATCCGTCAGTCGTCCCTGCCTGCGTGCCCTAGGTGGCCGGTCTGCTGGCTATCAGTGAGCTCCTTCCCGCCTGGCCGAAATTCCACCAGCTGGAGCAAAGGAAAGAGCCAAGCATCTCACCCACAACTGCCACCCACAGCAACAGCACCGTACCGTACAAAACCGTACCCGACCGGTACAGTGCTCCTATAGTAGTGCCACACATCACACCTCAGACAGCAGCAAGGGTCCCCCATTCACCGTTATCCACCGCCACGGCAACGCGGTCTGGAACTCTCGTCACTGTCCTGGACCGTCTCAAATTCTGGCATCACGGAAATAGGCCCTTTATTGCCAACAGCATAGCATCTCAACCTCATCTTTCAAGCAACCGAAGACACCAGTCCATCGTCACCCTGACAGCCCTAGTACAGCAGGCTCGCGGGCTGAAGCCCGAAGAACCAGGAGCTGTTTGATACTCGCCCTCCACCACATCCGTCTCCTGCTTGTTCAACCAGCAATGGCGCCCTTGAGGGTCTGGGGGCTGCTTCTCGTCAGCCTCGGGTCATTCGCTCGTGCTGCGGATAAGGATGAAGATACCACCTCGTCCGGATCCTCGTCCGGATCTTCGTCCTCATCCTCTGAGTCTGGCATTATCATCCTCACGGGCACTCATACGACACCTCCAGACAGGCCCACGCCCTCCTTTGATTCGAGCACTATCACTCTCGCCACAACCACTCTAACTGGATCCAACCTGGATACCACTACTGATAATGCCACAGAGTCGGAGACTGGGTCTGGAACTGTCACCTTCCTCACCGGATCCATCACAGGAACGGCTTCGGGCACAGCAACACGCCCTGGCAACTTCTCTGTCACCCCGTCATCAACTTCCACGGCCCCAACTGTGGTCAACACCCAGCCCTGCAACAACTATGTAGAGTTGTGCGACCGCAAGTACAGCAACATCACCATGGTGGGATGCCACAACTCGCCCTTCGTGAGGCCTGGAAACCTCGCCTCCAACCAGGCCTTGGATGTGACGCAGCAGCTCAACGACGGTGTGAGGTTTCTCCAGGGTCAGATGCACTGGAACGCCAACGACAGCGTCCCTCACTTCTGCCATACCACGTGCGACATCTTCGACGCAGGCCCCATCACAGACTGGCTCACGAAAGTCAAGAACTGGGTCGCTGCCAACCGTTTTGACGTTGTTACAGTCCTGCTCGAGAACGGCAATTACTCGACGCCGGACTTGTACGTGGACTCCATCAACTCGACGGGCATCCTGGACTACGTTTATACTCCGCCCTACCAGCCCATGAACTTGACCACCTGGCCCACCCTGGCCGAGATGATCATCTTCAACACCCGCGTGGTCCTTCTGTTGGATTATATGGCCAACCAGACGGCCTACCCGTGGTGGATCGATCAGTTCAGCAACATGTGGGAAACTCCCTTCGACCCGGTGGACCAGAACTTTCCCTGCGTCTCTCAGCGGCCCGACAACCTGCCCCTTGAGCAAGCCAAGAATATGATGTACCTCACCAACCACAACCTCAACGCGGAAGTGTCCATATTGGGCCAATCAATCCTTGTTCCGGACGTGTCCCAACTCAATCTGACCAATAACTACACCGGGTTCGGCAGTCTCGGCCTCGCCGCCAACAACTGCCGTTCCACGTACGATCGGCCGCCCACTGTGCTGAACGTGGATTACTACAACTTCGGCGGCGCAGAGGACTCTGGCGCCGTCTTCCAGGTCGCGGCGGCCATGAACAACGTCACGTACCGCGGCGGCTGCTGCGGCAAGGCTTCTACGAGCGACTCGCCGCAGGGACCGGGGCCCATGTTTTGGTACGAGGCGAGGAAGAACGACCGGCGGTCCGTGGCAGTATTTATGCTCGCCTGGGTCACCTGGATGCTGCTGGTCTGGTAGCGCTTGGGCCAGACGAGGAACCGGGGAGATTACTGTGATTTGATGCCGCGGAGGGACTGGTGGTGAGGTTGCCTCCGCTGCAGGAGTAAAGGGGTATAAAGACCCGGCTACTTTGGCTCGAGGAATCATCTGACTTTTATAGAATACTCTTTCATTGCAAGGCGTTTTGGTCGATCTTGGGGTTCTAGACCTTTGTGGGAATGAGCATTGCCGTTGCGAACGGTGGCAGAGTCACTCCTTTAGGAGAGCAGCAAGGCTCGGAGGCCTATGTAGACAATAGTATGATTGGAAACGGCCATGGCTAGAGTTACTTTGGTAAAGATTTAATTCATTGATTCTACGAGACTGTCTCTCTCTGTTGCAAGCCCACGGACGGAACTGGCTGTCTGCTGGCCATGCCATCAGCACTCGAGTCTTTCATTCTCAACTAGGCCAGTGTGCACCCAAGCATATGGAAGTCTTTCTCTCCTCTTAGTTACGTCATTTCTAGTGCCTTCATGTCTGCTTGCAGGGGTCCCCAATCTCTCATCTCATCATGAGTAGATGTATTGTTCGCGGCCTTCCTCCCTCGCTCTACCGATTGAGCCCCCTGTCTCCAACGCTCTCCACCCAGCTGTGATGTGGCCTAACGACGTACTCACAAGGACAGTCACGCATGAGTAGCCGATCTGGTCCGCATTTTCCTCGGGGGCTCGCACTCGTTGTTTGTGCCGTCGTCCTGGTACCCGGGGTCGTGACGAGCCCGCCGCTTGCGCCCGCCATGCCCCATTTCCAACGCCGCTGCCTGATCGCTGCTATCAGAGTCCTCGCTGTTGCTGTCTTCTTCCTCTTCCGACGACTCTTCTACCATGTCCCAACCCTTTTCAATTGCCGCGGACGACCCTTGTTGAGTTGCAATGAGATCAAAGAGTATTGGGTCGTCCTGGCTTGACTGCTGGATGAGCTTCTCGACGCTTGTCCAGCCCAACATTGGGACCTGCGGGCCAGGGTTCCGACGTATTTTCCAGTCCTCGATATTCTCAGCCACTATGCCAGTTGTGAAATTATACTTGCCCCCAAAATCTAGCAGCTCCTTCTTGCAATTTGGAAGTCCAATCGGTGTGTAACTGTCCTTGACCAACCATAAAGCTTTGCAAGGAGATTCGATATCCACGACAACAACGTAGGGCGTTATGACAGGTTCATAGCCACCTGTGTTGCGGGCAACGCACAGTCTGCCCAGCGGCAGAACATAAAAAGAGTCATCCGGATCACCGGCCCCAACGTTGGATCCCACGGCGTCTCCATCAGAAGAATCTTCATTCGCGTTGTCATCGGCCCCTTTTGCAATTTCGGCGTCATTGGCGTCGATAATCCGACGGAGTTGGGTCAGACTCTTCCTGTCGAGAGGTGGCTCCGCAGGTATTTCATCCATCCGGCGATAGATATCCCTCCTGACCTTGATAGCAGCCGCGGTAATGGATTTGTTGCGATCGACATTGTACGTTCGGGCGTTCTTCTCCAGGAGGTCAACATGTCTCCGAAAGTCCGCCATGGTTACGTATACTTTGTGGCGTAGATTGTGGTGCATGGTTTTGAGGTCAATGGGCTCTGCGATCAGCTCTGTGTAGTTGTCCCAGATTGTTGGGCGCAAGTCCCATACTGGTTTTCGAAACTCATATGAGTCTTCGGTATGGCTGACTGCTCGCACCATTCTCATGAGCTCTTCGTTCTGGTATGTCGTGATCTTCTCAGCTAAGAGAGCGCGATCGCTGAGCTTGCGTATGGGGCCCCGTGAGAATTCCATTGGGTACTTGCCAGCCCAATTGCTGTAGGGTAGTTGTCCAGCGAGGATGGAGAAAACCCGACCGTCTTTGGAAGTGACCAGCGGAATTACGCTCTTATTGCTGTGAGCGGCGGTAAGCTCACTGAGTGCCGCTGGCTGAGGACTTGTCAAGATCTGCTCCACAACGCTCTTGTCGGTTAGCTGAAGGTTTATGAGTTGCTTCACTAGCGCTCGACTGTCGTAAATTTCGCTGGCGTGCTTGGTGGTGTTGTTGCTAGTTGGACTTGTGTCGCTGCTCAACTCTGACTCCGTACAGTTTCGGATCTGGAGCTGAGTTCGCTTCTTACCATTTTCGATCGGGCTGCTCATGACGTGGACTTGAAACGGCTGACCGGAATCGACGAATTTGAGTATGGAATTGATATCGTCAAAAGAGACGATATTGCCATTGGGAGTGGACAATCCTTGTTGACCCTCGGGAGAGCTTAACATGTTGGCTGCTGGATTTTTGAGGTTGTCGAAGACTAAGAGTGCTTCCACTGGAAGATGGCTTCCTGCCTAATGGATGCTTCTGATGATCTTGATGAGAGCTGGAGGTCGTGAGAGGAAAGCAAATAGGGTGGGAAGGTGAGAACGAAAGATCAGTGAAGCAGCAATTGAGATATGGTCTGTATGCGTCAGTGATCGAGAAGGGAGAGACTGAAGAAGGGGCGATTTTGGGACGGTCAAGATGAACAAAAGCACCTTGGAAAGTAGGAGGCTCTGGCTAAGTTAACAGTTCTTCAAGTAACATGACCGGATGGGAGACGGAAGGCAAGAGAGTGGGAGGCAGCAAGTCCACAATTACGCAGGAGTAAAACGATAGGTAAGGAAGAGGACGACATCAAGAGAACAAAGATCTGGGCACAAAGTTGGAAATTGTGGCACGTTGCTTTGGAGATATAGACGTCGAGTTGGGCGAGATTTCATGCGCATTTAATTTCTTTTCTGTTCCCAGAGTTGTCCAGGCCGGTCAGTTGGTATGAAGCGGGCTGACGAGGAATTCGCCTGTCTAGAACTTAACACATTCCTTCTTTCAACAGAGTTCGGATCGGATGAGAGTGTGTTAGTCCTAGGCTTCGTTTTGGCATTTCGAAGTCGGGTTTCCAACCTACATCCGAAATCATTCGAAGCGCGAGGAACCAACAACGGAAGGAGGCGCCCCTTCGCAAGCCATTCACAAGTCCAGTGACACGTTGGGAAGGTTGAGAATCAAGGGAATCTCGGAGCATTTTACAGTTCAGTACACCAGTATCTTGATACAGAGCAGAAGCTCATGAAAGAATAACCTTCATTCTCGGTATTGGCAGCCATCTTCGACAGGGGAAACATATCGCCTCGTCTAAGTCCGGCTGCTGCTGTGCCCGCGCTATTGAATCCAACCTATGCAGGCCCATGATGCCACACCCGTATCCGATCCACAACTCTCATCATGCTGGTATCAACCATAGTGCTCTTCATCTTCTGAAAATCGACGCGGCCAACGACGCCTTCAACGCAGCCCACCTCCGCCTCACGGACCCGGCCATGGTATCACTTCCATCTGTTTGCCCATCATCATCAGTATCGTCCGCATCATGGTCATCAAAGTCAGAAATGTCCCACTCAGACAACCCACCAGATCCTTGTGCTGACAAGTACTTCTGCGATGACGCCGCCTGCCTCTCCCTCCGGCTCTTGAGCACCTCGCTGCACAAGGACGGGAAGACGGCACCCACTTGCTCACCCGTACGTGCCGAAACCTCCAAAAAGCTCACGCTGGCACCGGCCGTGATCCCCGAGGGGCCGAAGAACTCCTCTGCAGCAATTTGGCCTTCCAGCCAGGATACCTCCCGCAGGGAGTCGGGCACGTCTCGCTTTGCTCCGATGAGCAGGAAATGGTAGGGCCTTGTGTTGTGCGTCGCGTCGCTGGTTTCTCTTGTGGTTTGTGAGCCAGGCAGGTGAAATCCACTCTTCTTCTTGGTCGGGGTGATTGTGGTCCTGCCTGGGTGGATCGAGCTGTAAATTGAATTTGCCAGCGACTTTAGGTAACACAGCGATGCTGGGTCGGTGATGTCGTACACCAGTACCGCCGCGTCCGTGATAGCCAAGGCCTGGGAGAGATGCTCAGGTGACGATAGGTGCTCCACGGGGAGCTCGAGCGCGTCGACGGTGTACAGATTTGACTCGACGTGCTTGCCCTCATTTGACTCGATGGTGATGTTGCGTCGGCAACCGTTGATGTTGCTTGACGAGGCCAGGCTCGCAGCGTCTGGGAAGACACCAGTACAGAACTGCCCGCGATGAATGAGCTGAAAGTACCCTCGACAGTTGGACTCGAGCCTTTCCTTACCTTCTTCAGGATTGAGGTCTTCCCCACGCCCTTGGCCCCAATCACCAAAATACGGAACTCACCGACGGGCTTTGGCGCGCGAAGGCCTAGCATCCAGCTTGCTCGATTGTCCTCGGGGTTTTTCTCCTGCCACTTCAGGACTGCCCGGAGGTACTTGGCCTCGTCATCTGAGAAGATCATCGAAGCCATGGTCAATCGGAGAACAAGTCAGGATTAATTGAGGAAATCGCGAGGTGCTTTGATACGATCGTAAGGGAATGCGAGGTCGGGTTCTTGAGAGATGTGTGAGAGATGAAGAATGAGATGTGGAAGGCTTCCACTGAAGTTGAGCGGAACCAGAGATAGCACCATGGGCCCTACCCTCGTAGAAGTGAAAGCCCAAGAGCTTCACTGGCCAGCGCAGTGGTCTAGTCAATTGACCAGCACCAGTACGCAACGGTCTCGTTTGCAAGGACCCCTCCTAGGTAGACACAGCGTGTGCGCAAGTCTCGGTCCTCCATTATTTCGATTTCCTTCCGTCCTGAGTCACTGTACGATACATAGGACGTCCAGGAACCCTTTGGTCACATGTTGTCAAATACCGAAGGTAACACGGCAGCTTGCTGGGGAGAGTATGCTCGTCGCGATGCGGGAGAAGACTGAGAGAGTGATCACCTCAATTGTCCAACAACCTTGAAGTACAACAGGACATTTTGCACCGGTGTCAGGGAAACAGACCAGGGAGCCTCATCAACTGGACAGCCTGATGACAGCAAAGCTGCACACGGGATCACGACATCAACACTACGTCATGCTTCCGTCCGTTTCTCTGATACGAACTAAGGCACCGAGCTCCAACGCAGCCATGAAAGGGATACCTAGGTAGTGAGTCGGGTCAAAATCGAACCATGGCATCTGAGACAGCGCATGCAGCGGCCCAGTAAATCGGAAGTGCTTTAGAGAGGCTCAGTGTATATCAAAAGGAAGCAGACCTGAAGCCATTAATGCTCCGAAGTGAGACAGTTGCTCTCGAGCTGTCAGACGTTGGGAGGAGCCAAGCAGCACCCGCCTCTCTGTTCCTCCCGGGAAGGTGCGGTCCGTCTGGTACCTAGCTCCCGAGCGCCCCGTTGGCTGCTTTCAACTGGACTTGGGCGATTCTCCAATGGTTCGCCCGAATTGGCAGTCATGGTGTAAGCCACTAAGCGCTTGCTACCAAATCTCCCATCTGCTCCAAATTTCCAACAGGCGAGGCAGAGTCCGAGGCTTCCTTTTGTCCCGACGAGAAGCTGACATATTGATAGGCTTCCTGTGGTATTATCTGGCACCCTTGATGGGTTTCATCGCGAGAGTCGATGGGCAGGCCACCAAGTCAAGGCCACGAAACCGTCGCGTTTGGCGAGTGAGGGTTACACAGAGGCTGCCGTGCCACCACACCCACCCGCCAGAGGCAAAAATGGTCTCCGCGCGAACCTGGTCGAGGCTGCCATGAAGACACCCTCATTTGGCTAGCACCTGCAGAAGAGCCTCTGCTGGTGCGACAAGAAATGGCTTGCAATGGGCAAAATACCCTCCTTGCGTCTCGTGTCCCCAGTCTCAACGCCTTGGGCTGAATGAGAAGGACGACGGTGTTTGCTTCGAGGGTCGTAGAATTGTGCTCCGGCCTGAATACTCTTTCACCGTTTCCTTCTCGTTTCCTGGGGACGCTGCATGCCTGCCTTGGCGTCTATGATCTCCTTGTCGGCAATCTGGTCACGACCTAGTTGGCAACGTGGCGTAAGCGCCCGAGACCGATTTCTTTTGAGTGGCACGCGCATTTAGCGCGGGCATTGGCTGTTGATCGGGGTTCAGCCGCATCGGAGCCTATCACTCAGTACGGTCTCAATCCCCGGTCTTGCCTCTTCCCCGATGTTGATTCTTTGTTGGCAAAGTCTCTCCTACTCTTCTACACTCTGAGGTCGTCTGCCTGTCTTGTCCGGTTCATAATCTGATCGCTCTTTTGGTTTCTTGTTTCTCATTTCCAGGTTCATCTTTTTTTAAACCTTCGCTTTAGCACTAGAAGATGACAACAAGAAGTACCCGACTTGGTTCAACTTACCTCCACCGCCCCGTTGTGCTGGTAACAAAGATAAGCGCTCTTTGAGCGTTCTAGAATGACAATCATGGCTCAGCCCAGAAACCCTTCGCCTCGGCCCCGGCCGGCCAACCCGCAAGACGTTAAACTCGATTCTCCAGACCTGAGATTCAGCTCCCGTATCGAGAGTTTCAGTGACATCGCGAACTTGGAATTTGGAGGCTACTATTACGATGGAGCCGGTCTCCCCTCGGGTCCCAGCCCGTCCTCATCTCCCTCACTTCGAGGGCGAGAATCCTTAGTCTCGCTGTCAACGCAGCAGTCCGGGAGCATCCCAGGTATCGCCAGTTCGCATCAAGGACGATCGTTCGAATCAGCTGGAGGAAACATATACCAACAGATCGGACGTCCCACCCTGGAGCGATGCACGAGCACGAGGAGGGCGGACTCTGGGCAGCACGTGGTTGGAGGTATCGCCATGGCCCAGGATATCCCAGAAGGGAGGGAGAGTATGGTTATCGCCTTGATTCCTGCTGCTGCGGCCATAGATGGAGCAGGGCCATCAGTATCAATACCTACATATACTCATTTCGAAATGTCGATATGGCAAGAACAAGAGAAGGCGGGGAAGCTATCGAACGGGCTCGGCGTGGGGCTGAATCCGGCAAGGACGATTCGAGAGACAGACCTCTTATTATCTGACAGCCGGAATGCGCCCCACAGGCTTTCACGAACCATATCTCTCTCCCGACGAAAGACAACATTGAATCGTACTGCCACCCGGAAGGCACTTGGACAAGGTGCAGCAGACAGAGCTGGCCAAGCTGTCCAAGTGATCATCGGAGACTCGGATTCTGACGGCCAGGAGGATGATCATCTGCGCCCTAACGACTCAACTACCCGCCCAAATCGGTCGGCCGGAGATACAATTCCATTCGAAAAGCTAGCCAACCCAACCGTCAGGACGCAGAGTACAGCGTCCAAGACCAAGCCCCAACGAACGGAAACTTTCTTTCCGTATCCGGACTGGAAGCCCTTCTCGATGCGTTGGCCGTATCTCACGATGTTGATATTGCTCTCGGTCACCCTTGCCGGCCTAACAGAAGCGCTCTACCAGTCATCGGCCAAAACACCTTTGGTGTCATTCAACACACCGCAGCAGATCAAACCCGGAACGTACTTTGTGATCAAGTTTCTTCCGACAATTGTGGCAGTCATATATGGTGTGATATGGCAGATGACCGATCTTGAAGTAAGGAGACTGGAGGCCTACTATCAACTATCGCAGGAGGATGGCGCGACGGCCGCAGAGACACTGAATGTCGATTACATCACCAACCTCAGTTTTCTCAGGCCGTTACATGCGTATCGGCTGCGCCACTACGCTGTAATGGTATCCTCAATAGCTTCGCTGCTCGCGGTGTCGGCTGTGCCCACACTGACCTCCGCGTGTATAATTCTCACCCCAGACCGCGAAACGAGAACACAAAACCCAGATGGAAGCAAGGAAATTCTAATCGATCCGACGTGGTCGCGTGTACTGGAAGTGGTGCTTCTGCTCATCGCCCTGATGGGCGCTGTGCTCCTCTATCAGCTTGGATCACGGCGGTCTGGCCTCCTAGCCGACGTCAAAGGAATAGCTGGCCTGGCAGCGATGGCGAATGTCTCTCACATCCTCATGTAAGTATGAAACCCTCCATGCTCCGATGCTCCGCCTAGTTCTGCGGAATTATCTCCAGAAACCATCGCTTGAGGCTTGGTAGCATATCCCTCACAAGGAGTAGGGACTTCAAAGACATGGATGTAGCAACGCACAAGGACATCCACCACAAATTGGCCGACAAGCGATACATCCTTCGGAACTCGTCTCTCGCGCCTCTTCCAGCCGGGGAGAACGATCACTCGACCGCATTCGCCACCGCGCCAGGCGCCAGTCGCCTGAGGGGCAACTCCGAGCACAGGTTTCATCTCTCGCTCAACCCACAACCTCTCATTCTACGCGCGGCAGGCTGCGTCCCTTTCATCACAGGTATCCTGCTGTTCACTGCCCTGCTACCCATCTTCCTATTCACGCCCGCGGGCTACCTCACGGACAAGGCGCCGTGGGTGGCCACCGCGCTGGCCGTCTGCATCAAGCTGACGTGGGGCGCGGTCGACACAAATGTGAGAATGATGGAGCCATTCTTCATCCTTTACAAGCGGCACGCGGCGCCCAAGACGCTGACCCTGGACTACACCGCTATGCCATTTGCGTGGGTAGCGCTGCGGGCGCTAGCAAACGGGCACTGGCTCGTCTTTGCCGTGGGATTTGGCACGGTCATGACCGAGGTCCTGACAGTATTGGTGGCGAGCCTCGCGGCGGTGGAGGGCAAGGACTTCGCGCGGATGATCAAGGACGGCGGCGGGGTCATGGGCGGCATCAGTGCCGGCCAGGAGACGGCCAACTCGTTCTGGATAACCCTCAGTCTGGCCATGTTCATCCTGCTGTACATGGGGACCGTGGTCACGATCGTGTTCGTGCGACGGCGGAAGCCATTCCTTCCGCGACAGCCCAATACCATTGCTAGCGTGCTGGCTTTTATCCACCAGAGTAAGATGCTGTGGAGCTTCGTCGGTACGGAGAAGCTGGGCAACCGGGAGATCGTCGACTTCCTCGAGGAAGTGGGCCAGAGGTACGGGCTAGGCTGGTTTGAGGGACGAGACGGCATGGAGCACTGTGGGATTGATCAGGAGGAGCTCAAGACTTCTTACCGCCATGGCCTGGACAACAGCCGGAGCAACAAGCCGTGGATTGAGACCTTCAACGAGTGGCTGTGATAGGGCTGCCCGATGTCTGCAGGGTCTCGAGTTGACCACAATGTAATGGAGAACGGATATTCGCACCCGCCAAAACGGATGGTACACCTGTGCATCACTCACGCCATGGCTACAGCCCAATAGAGCATATCGCCCAGGCCTAGTTGCAAAACCAATACCTAATTTATATAAGTATTAGGTATGTATGTATTGAGTATATGGGTATTGGGTATGGGTATTGGGTGTATGGGTATTGGGTGTGTGGGTATCGGGTGTATGGGTGTTGGGTATCGGTATATGGGTATGAGGTGTGTGGTTGTTGGGTATTGGGTGTATGGGTATTAGGTGTGTGGGTGCGTTACTATGTGTGGTGTGTAAATAGGGCTGGTGATATGTACGGGTGTCCCCCCCCTTTACGGGTGCGAACATCCGTTCTCATATGATGCTGCTTAAAATCTTGCTCACGATAAGATCATGTTGTGGCGGAAATTCAGAGAACATGCTTTGCAACATGCTGGACCATGCAAATGGCTTGGCCTCACATCAAAACGACGGGCGTTTGTGTACAGGAAACTGCCGAAAACTCCAAGTTTGCACTTGCAAGACAATCTTTTGCTTCCTTGTTTAGGGATCTCAATTCTATCGGCGACATCCGATCGGGTACTATCGATCTCGCACCCATGCAGGCTTGTGAAGACTGATCTTTTGAGGATGATTACCCTGTGTTGGAAGAGAACCGGGATGGCCTGAAGAAACCACCCACGGGGACCAGACTCGGCTTTGTGGACAATGATGTCTGACAGGTGGAGGATAAAGTGGCCGGAATCCATAATGCTAAGCTTTTCGCCTACCGCCAGTGATAACGTGTCAGCGATCGTGTGGATTAGACAGGAGTTCCCGAATGCCATTCTCGCGAAGCTGGCAGTTCCAGATCGCCCGGCGGCACAGGCGGGTGGGGTGGAGGCCCCCCGGGGCGGCCGGGACGGAGAGCATTTGAAATGTGTGACGGGAGCGTGCCGTAGGCCAAGCAAGCCCAGTAAGGGGCTCTGTGCGAGTTGACGCAGTTGGCGTCGGACGGAGCAGGAGAGCCGAAGAGCCAGGCGCACATGGGGCGTCCGGGGTTGAGACCGGGTGGGCGATTGCCCAAAAAGATCGTGCAGTCTGGGTAGTTTGGTAGGTCTGGCAGCGTAGCATTCCGTAGCAGGGCAGGACGATCGATCGGCGCGTCACGTAAATGAAAGGGATGCCCACAAATTCCCCGAAGAAAAGGTGGGATTCGCTGCGTATACGTGTAAACCTCCTCTGTGACAGAAGTGTGCCTGAGAAGAGAGAGCCGGAGGGCTGTGTCTGGATGCATTGATTAGTGCTGGGGTATTGCTGAATCTCAGGGCCTAGGGTTTTAGATCGCCAGGGAGAACATGTGAAGTTTGGCTGTGGGTCGCAGCGATGGTGTTTGGCGTTGAGCCCCACTGCCGGCGGGTTCTGATCTGAAAATAAATCCAGAGATTGGATCTTCAAGGAGAGAGCCCCGGATTTCACAAGAAGGAGAAATTGATAAACAGGAGATGGGCGTAAACAGCCACGAAACTTTGACGCATAGCGAGAATCCTCTTGTCCGTGAAGGCGGACTGCTGTTCAGAATCTTGGGTCCAGGTTTCCAGTAGGATAAGCAGCGGGTGCCGTCTTGCAAGTGTTGCACCTGCACCGGGCTGGGTTTCGTGAGACTGGGTGGCGTCGCAGAGTGGTGGCCCACGAGTCGGAAAATATCGCCGAGGTCCACATGAGCCACGACGAACACCATCGCGCCAGCAGCCTTGTGATGGTGAACGAACTCGTGAGCTTAGGGGCCGACGGTCGTTGGTCAAATCGACCGAACGCACCCAATTGATTCACACATCACGAGGATCTGCCGAGTCGAAACAGCTTGCTGATCTGAATCCGGAATCCGTAGAACTATGACGGCACATCGAGGGCTGCAGGTAGGCAGGGTGGCAGGCAGGCAGGCAAGGCATGCATGCGCTGTCTTGCTTGTGTCAAGATCTGAGCACGGAGATCTAGCGTGCTCAAACTTTGAGAGTTAGGATTCGAGATTGATGGAGCCCGAGCTTGTGTCGGATGAAGATCCCCCAGGCTTAAGCGTAAGGAGTATCAACTACCTCCGCCTCAGTCATGTAGGCTTGTTATTTGCTCGCGCGTATTGCAATGATGAGAGTCATGAGCTTGCCCAAAAACCGCCCTTCCCAAGGGATTGGCAGATGGGCGTGGCAGCGATTTGGCGGTTGGGCCGAGCGTGGCTGTGCAGGTTGGCTGCAATAAAATCCAAGACACGGAGTGCGTCAGGCCAAGGAACACGCGGGTCTGGCTTCTGCGACACCAGGGAGCCGAGACGTAGGCGTACAGTGCTGCGGCACGTGTAGACGTAGCCTGCGTTCGTAACGGTGCTGGGCATGTCATTGGCGCGAGCGTGGCGCCCTCGAGAGTGAGCCGCCAATACGGTCGGCTTGTTCGAGAGGCCTGGACCCTGAAGGCCTGAAGGGAGGTGGTGAGTGAGGTCAGAAGCCGGCCTGCTTGGATGGATCTCTTTGGCTGTGGTTGTCTGCCGGGTGCCGTCAGATCCAGAGGGCAGGCCGGGTAAAGCCAGGCTAGCGTTATTATTATCTTCCCGTCTGGTCTATGTGGTTGAGACCGTTTGGGCCGTAGCTTCCACGTTGGACACTGGACGATGACGGCGTGAAGTTAATGACATGAGGGACGAACCGACGCTTAGTTTGTATGATTGCAGTTGCGAACCGCCCATCTCGATCCGGATGGTCAAGAGGCCTGGGCAGGAAGGCGCCTTGTAGGCCTTGTGCCTTCTTCATTGTGCCGATGGGTGCACGGTAAGCAGCTTATTTTCCGTATTCGGGTACTCCTTGGATACGGTCATCATACGAGGGAATCGAAGCGACCAGTGCTGCCAGTCAGAGCATTACGGTAGGCTACCTCGGTACCTAGGTACCTAGAAACACACACAGGTCAGCGGGTCAGTCAATCTACCCAGTAGGTATTCGCAGCAATTCGCCCAATATTGGTCCTGGTGTATAGTATGGGAGGCCCTGGCTTGGCCCAATTCATGCGAGCAGAGTCGGACTGGACTGGACGTCATTTTCGACGGCGTCCGTGTCGTGCAGCGGAATGGGCTTCTTTTCTTCTTTCTTAAGGCTAGCCTCGAAAGACCATACTGCTTGCTGTCGACAACAAAGCCAGCCAGCCACGACCCATTCCTTCTTTCTTGGTGTGTGTTGATCCAGCTGGAAGCGCAACCTTAATGTCGTACCTGCATCAGTGACGGCCACCCAGGTACCTACAGTAGTGCGGAGACATGGCATGGTGGGGCCGGTACCTGACGTCTCCTACAGATTCGCGTGGCTTGGAAAGTAGCGCCCCGCCAAGCTCGACCCCTTTCCTATCAGGTGTTACTGCTGGGGTCTAGCGGCGCCCGTAATCTGCAGCATCTAACCAATGGTGTCTGTGTTGCCATCCCCCCCCGGACCCTGGGCCCCTTTTGATTGCGACTTCCAATTGCGTCCGCCCCCCAATCTAACCTGCCCTGCCTCCGACCCCGTCTCGCTTTCTCCTCTCCCCCATCTTCACCTTTCGACGATCTGATCTGGTCCTGATCCTAACACCCAGCCCGTCCGTCGACAAACAACACGACCCGGGCGAGACACACACGCCAGCGGCCATTTCCTACCGGCCACCTTCCCATCACATTCCCATTCCCTTTCTACCCGCCGCCCTTTTTCTCATCACTATTCTACTTGCTTAACTCTACCACATCATCAACACAACCCACAATCATTTGGATCGAGGCACTGCTCCCCGTTGAACCGGTCTCGCCCTCTGTCAAAGGGCATACTTCCCAGTCTGCCAGCTTGCGACGCCCGCACGAACCAGAGGAATTATCAATCGAGGGAGTGGCCCCCCGCTGCGCCTCCTCGTGATTCGCAAATTAAACGAGACACATTCACTTCGACGACCGCCTTCTTGAAACCCCCATCCTCGACCTTCCCAAGCCCGTCGAGCGACCCGACCGACCGACCGATCTCACCAGCTGTCACGACCGCGGACCTGGAACCCATTCCTTCTTTGATGTCGACTTAAACCCATACAGATCCTCGTTTCACTCTCTACTCGACCGCTGGAACACGGTTCGACCTCACGAGGCACAAATCCAACGCCGACAGCTCACGCCCCAAGGGCTACCCTTTTCTCCCACGCCCTCTGGGCTGCTGCCACCTCTCGCTACGCCGTGTTGCTTTGCATCTCGTCAGGATGTGGTTCTCTCCAAGGACCCCGTTACTACTTCTCGCCTCCGCCGCCGCCTTTTTGCAGCCGACGGCGGCAGAGCAACTGCTGCAGTCTAGTTCTTTGAATACCTGCCAGGATAACTCAGGATTCACAGCCAGTCTCTTCAATGTGGCTTATACACCGGCCAACGGCACCGCCATGATCGACATCGTGGCCGTCTCGTCCATCCAAGGAAATGTTCTCTTCGACGTATCAATCACAGCCTACGGCTACCAAATTATTCGACGACAAGTCAACCCATGCGACATTGGTCTGGCTGGATTGTGCCCCATGTATGTGCCCTAGCGCTGAAGCCGTGTTTGCAATTAGGAGATACTGACGTGCCTCACAAAGGACCGCGGGGAAAATTCCACTTACTTTCAACTTGGATGTCGGTGACGAGGCCGCCAAGCAAATCCCCGGAATCGCCTACACTTTCCCCGACCTAGACGCCAAAGTGAAGGTGTTCATCAACATGACGTCCGGCGACCAGGCCAACACAAGTGTTGCCTGTGTTGAGGCTGACATCTCAAACGGAAAGACAGTTGATCTGATCGGTGTGAAGTGGGCTACCGCTATTGTCGCTGGCCTGGCACTGGCCTCGTCCGCCGTCATTTCTGGCCTGGGACATTCGAACGCGGCTTCCCACGTTGCCGCAAACGCTTTGTCACTTTTCAGCTACTTCCAAGGCCAGGCCATGATCGGCATGACCTCTGTTCCTCTCCCTCCGATTGTGCAGTCATGGACTCAGGATTTCCAGTGGAGTATGGGTGTCATCCGCGTCACCTTCATGCAAAGTATCTTCACTTGGTACCAACGTGCTACGGGAGGCACACCATCAACACTGTTTGACTCTCTGAGCACAGTTTCCGTGCAAGTCGAGAAGAAGAAACGATCACTGGACATGGGGGCCGAGATTTCAATGAACTTGTTCAGGCGTGGGGTTTCCATGATGCCTCGCGCTGTCGCTCAGATGCCACGAGCCGTCGCTGAGGGTGCTTCCAAACTCTTGAAGAGAGGCAACATCACCAACTCCAGCGGCAGCTTCGTCGTGTTCGGCATCCAGCGTGTCGCTTACAGAGCTGGTATCGAGTCGACCAACCTGTTCATGACCGGACTGACCTTCTTCTGTTTCTTTGTCATCATCACCATCCTGGGAGTCGCCGCCTGGAAGGGCTGGTGTGAATTCGCTGTCAAGCACAAGTGGATGAAGAGTGACACGTTTGTGGACTTCCGAAACGGATGGTTCACCGTTCTCAAGGGTATTCTCTTCCGCCTCACCTTGATCGGATTCCCCCAGATGACGATCTTGTGTCTGTGGGAGTTTACCCAGAAGGACTCTGCCGCGGAAGTCGTCCTCGCTGTCTTCTTCTTCTTCGGCATGCTGATCACCCTGGGCTGGGCATCATCGAAGGTTATCAGGATTGCACGACGCTCCGTTGTTATGCACAGGAACCCGGCGTACATTCTGTTCTCCGACCCTCAGGCTCTGAACAAGTGGGGCTTCCTCTACGTTCAATTCCGCGCTTCAGCCTATTACTTCATCGTGCCTACTCTGGCATACCTGCTGCTCAAGGGCATATTCATTGCTTTCGCGCAAAACAGCGGTACTGCCCAGGCCATCGCCTTCATCATCCTAGAGGCCGGAGCCCTCATCGGCGCCAGTGTCCTGCGACCATGGATGGACAAGAGCACGAACTCTTTCAACATCTCGATTTGCGTCATCAACTTCCTCAACTCCATCTTTCTGCTCGTCTTCACTGATGTCTTCAACCAGCCGGCCATTGTCACCGGTGTTGTTGGCGTTATTCTTTGGATTGCGAATGCTGTCTTTGCGCTGGTCTTGCTTCTCATGTTGATCGTAACCACAGTCATCGTTCTGATCCGCAAGAACCCCGATGCGAGATACCAGTTCATGGCCGACGACCGAGCATCGTTCATGAAGTCCCAGACGCAGCTGAACACGACAACTGAGTTGGATGCCCTGGCAGCAACTGCCCGAGGTGACAAGCAAGGATACAAGGCTGGATTTGACATGGACGAGGACAACGAGTCGATATCATCCGACTCGATGAAGCGACGTACGGACCCATCAAACATGCAAGCGCCTCAGCAAGCAAACTCGCCACTGGCGCAGCCTACATACCGCGAACCACCCCGCTCACCGGTGGACCCCTCCGTACCGCTGTTCCCAGCGGACGGCCGGAGAGGGACCCCCAACTCCCAACCCGACTACAGCGGCTACAACAACGGAGGACAATACCTGCGTCAACAACCGAGCGGCTCTTCAATGGGTCCGGGCTCCTTTACTGGATCATCCTCCAACCTATCAGCCCACCAGGGCCAAAACAATGCCGCATATCGGGGCCAGAACAATGCCAGGTAAGAACCGATGCTGAGTCGACGTTGCAGCAGATAAAGCTAACATTCTTTTCAGTCCCTGGCAACGAGGCGCGGGTTACGAACATTAATGATATCGGATTTCGATACAAGCTAGCAAGGCTGGTGTCGGGATTGCCTTTCACGACGACATGGAATTCTAGGGCCTTGTACTTTTCTTGATATTTGATCATCACTTTACCATTAGAGTGGTTCTTTACTTCTGTGCCAGCTGAGGGGTCAGCCGTTTTAGGCATGGGAACTTACTCTACCAAATATTCTCCACCCCGCGTCGGCTGACGATATTGCATCAATCGACTTTCCATATCTTTCCGACCTCCCACACATTCCTCTGTCCGGGACGAAAGAACCCCGACCCCTTTTTATCACTTTTGAGGCCTTCAAAGGCCCATCTACAGTACCCCCAATTCCCTCTGTTATCAAACCAAATCATAGGGAGCATTTGGAACGGCGTCCAGGAAGTTACGGACTGGAGGAAACCAGAGATCCACAAGAGAGGCCATCATACCCGATCGATCAATATAAATATTATTGCAACCAGTTACATGCGCCCTACCACCGCAGTCGAGCGAATCAAGGGCAGTGGAACCAGGATGGTCGACGCCGTGAGAAGCCCTGGCGCGCCGACTGATAAAGTTTTGCGGAGATGTGCACGGGGCAGGTACATAGGAGGCAGTGATTTTGCTGGCGTAAGGAGCATTACGGCCAATCCATCTTGGACCGATTTGTATGGGAAGTGATAAAACGAAGGGGGTGCCTCCGCCGCTGAGCGTGCGAGGAGATCGCGTGCTACGTCCTGCCCGAGTGCTGCCGCGTGTTTGTTTCGTGTCTTTTTGAGTTGGCTGCATGTGCGGCTGGTGGTAGATCAGCATAATTAATCGACTATTTTGAAAGACAACACACCTCTTTTATGACACGTTCTTTGTGGAGAGCTCTGGTCCCCAGCCAATGGTGGCTGTTGGCTTGTTGAAGGCCAAACCGGACCTGGACTTTGTACCTAGGTAGCATTCCGGGGAAGGCCACCACGGTGTTGCCCATTCGTAGCTACATGTATCCCCCGGTCGGCGGTGCTGGAGTTTTGGAAAATTAAGTCATGCGTCGATGGCAGCAATCATGAGTCCACGGTATGCAAGGCGTGGCGTCTCACTGTTCCCCGTCGACGGATTTGGCTCCACAGCTTCCTCGCCTGGCAAAACTGAGCTTTTCGGTGAACAACATACCTAGGCCTAAAGCTAAAGCTATAAGCGCTTTCAAGTCCCAATATATTACTATTCAAGTCTTTCTTGACACTCACGTTGTATGGCTCTCGGTATACGCATTGCATAAGGGAAGAAATCACTTCGGACGTCTGCCAAGGCGAAGACCATGACCTGGCATGTACAATAGTATTAGGAAAAAAGTGAGATATATTTCTCATCATACGAAATACTATAAATACGGCTTGGGATGTATACCAGTATAATGTCGACGGATTTGTTCAGGAGCAATTGTTGTCGGCTGCAGACATTCAGGGTTACTTGTATTTTAGATTACCTAGGCTGCCCTACGAATTATCATCCAGCACAGGCAAGCTGTCACACAACATGCTCGCTGCGACGTCTCCGACAAGACATACAGTAGGTATTCCCCTTGTTGTACGGCTTTGTCTGTCAGATGCAGGACTGACTGCTCGGGTTCGGCGATTCGATGGTTGCCGAGGCGAGTTTATTATGGAGAATCGAGACCTCGATGGCGTAACGCTTCCCCAACCTGTGCCATTGAACCTTCGCACCTCCTCCTCTCAATTCTCCAAGTTGTCCAGCCATCGCCAACTACCACCATGACAGCCATTGAATCGCAGAATTTGGAAGACATCAGGGCTATCAAGGCCCTGATCCAGGCCTTTTTCGACTCCATCAACGCCGCAGACACCAAGGCCCTCAAGTCCCACTTCCTCCCTGCGGCCAACCTCACCATTATCCGCCAAGACCCTCCCCTGCCGGCAGACCCGGAGCAGAGGGCGGACACCGCCCCGGGTGGTGATGATGAGAAGCTGACGGTCGTGATCCGCACCAACATCGAGCAGTTCGTCAAGCTGATCGACGACGGGGAGAAGAGGAGGAAGGGCCAGCCGCCGGGGCCCGTCCTGCACGAGTCCCCCGACCTCGACGCCACGGACGTCAAGGTCGACGCGCTGTTCGCCGTTGCCTGGAGCCCGTTCCGGGTCACCTTTGACGGCGTGCTGCACCACTACGGGACCATGGTCTACACGGTGGGGAAGACCGAGGCTGGTGCCGCGGGTAGCGGCGGCGGGAGGGAGTGGAAGATCGCGAACCTGACGCAGAACTACCGCCGGACGCCCGGGTGGCCTGAGGGGGAGGCGTCGGGATTTGTGTGACGGGGATATGGGGGTTATTGCGGGACGATGCACCGGCATGGGGAGTGTGACAGCACCACCGGGTTAGAGCTGGGATTGTTTCTGTCAAAAAGCCTGCCTTGAAGACAGGATGCACGGAGCGGAGACTGGTCTGAAGTGTGTATCGATCATTGTGCCTTGTGCTTGGATGCCGGTAGTAAGATACGAAGCAATATGTTGGAACCATTTTCCCTCCGTGGCTTCGGCTGTCTTGTCCTTCTCGACGCATCTGTGCGTGTGCCATAGCCGCTGTGTTGTCTTCTTGAACCATCACAAGCACTGACGTGTCCCGGGTTCGCTTCGTCCAGATCCGACCACACCTGAAAGCTTTGGAGAAGATCACACATTGGCGCTTGCATTGCCATCCTTGGCGGTGTTGCTGGGGATCACCCAATCACGCGGGGAATCTGGATTGGCAGCGAGCGCAAGAAGCCCAGATAGCGGTCTTCTTTGTTTTTGCGACCAGGTAATCCTCAATTCCCAAAAGGGAACCGTCAATTGGAATTTGGATATTCTGGTTGTGAAGAGGGTTGTCGCGCAAGTACTGCGACCTTTTCAGGGATTGAATGATGTGTCAAAGTCGTCTAGGATTGTACACAGATGGAGGGATTTAAGATAAAAAAGATATTTGTTCGAATACCAGATTTGGCCACTTCGACCGGCCCACCTCCCGGTCTTATAATGATTCCCAAATTCCCAGTGTCAAAAGGGGGGGTGAAACAGGTGTGTGGGAATGTTCACAGCGAAGCAGTGGATCGACTGACAGCTGTTAGAAACGGGGCCTAAGGTGCGGTGAACGGCCACAAACTCGGCCGAGAAAGCTAATTTTTTGGGGGATGCAAGCCGGGCAGTTTGGGGCCGGGCCTCGACCACGCGGCCTCTGCCTACTGGCGAGTTTGAACCCAACGGGTCTCTGCCACGGGGAAGATTGAGTTTAGAACGCTTCTGATAGTGCAAGCATATGCGAGGTTCGTGGAGGAGCCGGTGAAGCCACGGTGACCTTGCCGGTGCTCCCCCCCCCCTCGGATCATCCGAGTCGGCGGCCTGCGATGTGAGGAGTCAAAGGAAACCGCTTGGCGGCGGTACCTCGCAACGCCGATTACGCACGTTACTTCGGACGACGATTGCTATGCCCGCCATGTCTGTCCGTCCCGTCTGCTTGTGAATCTTGAACTTTCGGGGTTGAATAGGGTCGGCTTTTTTTTTTGCGCCCGGACATAGGACAACCCACGGAGTTCTCTTCGCCCTCGGAGACTTCAGCCTTACTGACGGCCAATTGCCGTGGAATGACGCGTAGCATCGCCTCCTACCTAGACTAAATGTCAATTCCATCTGGTTGTATGCAGCACTGCAGTGCCTTTGCTTAAGTGCTGGCCATGTCCAAATTTAGAGACACCACAGACTTGCTTTGGGAGATTTGTTGGTACCGATGTTGGATCACATGCACTGGTGATGAGCTATGAGAGAGAAGGGCAGTTTCATGGTCTCAGCTTTCTTTGTTGTTTGTTGTCCGGCTGCATTCAATGCATGCAGACGCGGTCAATTCAGGCGCGAGAACGGTACCAAATGTCTCTGATGGGTCTCAAGAGGCTGTCGGCGTAGTTGTTTGATAGCAGTACAACACCGATACGGGATATGGTCTCCGCCTAGATATCCAGGCAGCTCAGACTGAGGCATAGGTTCTCCTCACACAGAACATTGGAAGGTTTCGCTTAATCGCTGTGCCATAGACTACAAAGAGGCAACACCCGATTCTGCAGCCTCCCGATCATTGCCGCAGTTACGGTCACTCCGGAGAAGCAATCTCGGAATGGTCAATACTCAGAATGTTCCATCACACACGTATCTCTTGAAGGATAGCGGTACGTTATGAGTCTCGGTGAAAAGCATAAATATTCTGCAAATGCCCATCATGAAAAGGCGACTCCAGGGCAAAGCATCGCATCTCAGACCAACCGTTCACTTCATCATTCCCTAATACACCACACTAGCTGAGACGAAATCGACTATCATGACGGCCTCCGCAAGTCACCTTTTCCTTCATATCCGTGTCCTCCTGCTCCTCCAGGCTACTTCATACCTCTTGTTCTCGCTGGTCGCAGCCGACTGCTACTGGCCCGATGGGTCAAACGCTTACGACATGCAAGAATGCTATGGCCTGTGTGGCGCAGACGGGCTATGCTGTGCGCCAGGAGATCTCTGCCTGGTGAACCATCTCTGCCAAAGCAGCGGACCTGACCTTGCGCTGTACCGTGGCGCTTGCAACATGCCGAACTGGACAGAATCTGCGACATGCCCAAAGGTCTGTGTCAGCGAGAAAGATGGGAACAACATGACGGGCATACAGATTGTCGAAAATTGTTACGATGAACCTTTTTTCTTCGCCTGCGATAATACTGGCCGGGGGAATGCCTGTGCAGCCTGGCACGACCCGGTCTTCAGCATGTCAGGTAGGTCGGCTGGATCACGCAACTCGAGATGAGAGTAGCACTGACGATTTCACAGGATGCGCCGTGGAGTACAATACAGCAGGCAACCCAATACCCGTGACAGCTATGCCGTCCTGTTCGGGTGACAGTGACCCATCGCTGACATCTTCCACGACCTTCGATATCGGCCCTGCCTCGACTTTTACAGATTACGCCGTACCGACTGGCTCTCTCGGTTCTTTTATCAGAGGTGCGTTATAGATTTCACATTGTTCGTATAGATGTCTGCATCTCAGTGCTCTAAACGGACAGACAGCGTCCCCTTTCAACTCAAACAATGAGAAGATACTCAATGGAGGATCAGCTGGTCCCGCCGCAGCTTCCAGAGTAGGTGTTCCCTGGTCATGAAACCTGCACAACTAGTTAAAGATTTCTATCAAAAGATAATGTCACCGGGCTCGCCGAATAACGACGATATTCGACCCGTCGCCTTCGGAGCCTCCCACTAAAGGCTTCAGTGCCGCCTCAATCTTGATCACCTGTCGGCGATTAGTTTTTCCTAGGTACCCAAGGGACCAATAACCTGACGCCAATCTCACGGTGAAGGAATACTGCTGGCGAGTTGGTCGGTAATGTAATACTGCTTTGTTCGTGCTGAGCTATCAGCAAGGTTACAGGCAAGCTGTGTGAAGGTAGACCAGCGGATGCTGCGTCAGTGTATTCGATGTTCAGGGACACAGTACACGGAACAAGGGTACCTCGTAATACAGAATGATAGAGCCCATACCAACTTACGACGCGAGATTGCTACAGAGCCGGGTGGATCGAGGCAATTAGTCTGGCTCGTCTGATCCACACCTAATTCAAATACCACTCCACGACGCTGCACGTCCCAAGGAAGCCATAGGTGGTTCGGCAGCATCTTGCGATCACTCTAGCGACAATCTCCCGACGAGAGTCTATGCCCACGATACAATAGGATGCCCTAAAAATCATACGATGACCCGTTCCACTGGCGGATAACACAAAGTGATTGCCGAGCCAAGGATCTTCTCAAAATGCTGCTGGCTGGCCGGCAGTTCATTCCACGAGAGGCCATTCGTGAATTCTTGCTAGCATCCCTTTGCTGCGACTAAGACTGTGATGAGGTGTGTTGTCAGTGGTTGGCGAGAAGAGCAGACCGAAGATCTCGTGCTAGGCCGAATTGTGCTACTGGATGTAACGTGTCAAGTATGCATCGTGCAATGCTGTGTGACATATCGGGCATATTTCCTGGAAGCAGAAACTGTCACCGAGCGAACATACGACGGAAGTCCAAGGCGTTGTACTGCATCAGTGGAAATGCACCACTGCCGGTCTTTGTCTTGTGTTCGAACTTCTGTTGCCGTTAGGTGCTCTACATGAGTTTACCCGGTGTTGGGGACATTATCCAGGTCTCCTCACTACGGCTGTACTTTTTCGATGAGCTCACTGACATCTGATGAGAGCTCTCATTATCTTTCTGCCAACCGTGCCAGCTCCTTCATGCCTATAAAGGTATCGGAGTCAGGAAGCTGGTGAGGCAGAATTTCCGGTGTCTGTAAGACAATGCCCTTTGTATTCCCAAAACTCTATACTAATAAAGTCTTGACATATTGCAATGAATCTGCATCTCACGAGGCTCGTCTATGATAAATGCCCATGAAATCTACAATGGCTGGATTCAGCTCTACATGAACAAGAGAAGTAGAAAATCTTCCTCGCTAATATAACGCCACTCAGGACCAATCGCCATCGTCGACAATCTTCCCACCCCGCTCGCCGAGTTCCAAAAGCTCTTTCACCGTCCAAAGCTTAAACGTGTGGCCAGGGGGTGTGTTCGTGTTCTGGAAGGGCGTCCCGTTGAGGATATGATCAGCACACTTCTCGTACTTGTCGTAAGCGTACTCCTCAGCGTCATGCTGGGAAACCCATTTGTCGACTTGTTTGAGAACCGAGTCAGGGTTCTTGGCAGCAGCGTCCCAGTCCGTATTGTGGAAGTTCTCTCTGTTCCTGAAGCCCATCTTCTGAGCGCAGGTCATACGCTCGAACCTGCCAGAGCGGTCAGCCAGATCGGATTCAAAGGGTGGGTGAAGCCTACCTAATTTTATTCTGGACCCTCAGGGCCAGGGATGCCTTATCCTTGCCACTTATTTGGAGCAAAGCCGCGAGGGAGAATGCATCCTCAAGTGCCATCGTCGCGCCGCTGGCTGGCGTAGGAAGGAATGTGTGAGCCGAGTCACCAATCTGGACTACCATGCCCTTGGCGGAAACCCATGACTGCCTGGGGTTGCGCCACATGAGCTTGAAGTCGACCACTCCGTCAGAGGGAGTCACTTTGATGAGCTCATTAATCCATGGCGCCCAGCCCTCGACAAAAGGGAGGGCGTCCCTAGGGTCAGCAGGCTTGGCCCAGTCCTCAGAGGATTTTCCAGTGTCCTAGATCACATCCCCAGTCAGTTCCACTTAAGAAAAACACGCAGGCGCGGGCTGTCGGTCTGTAAAAGAACTTGCCTTGTGTGTCTACATCCAAATGATGTCCTTGTCCGTTTTGCCCAGGACGATATGGGGTCCAGGGCCGAAATACAGGCGAGAGTCAACGCCCGCGTATCCTTCCGCTATCAATGGTTTCTGCATTGCCAAATCCAGTGGGAAGGTAGTCCGATACATTGCAAAGCTGGAGCTGATGGGCTCTTCCTTGGTGCCGGATATCAGCCGCCACGAACGAGATCCGATGCCGTCTGCGGCAACGACGACGACTGCACTGAGGCGCTCTCCGTTCTCGAGCACAGCACCGCCCTCGGCGTCGGTCTCGAAGTAGTCCACTGCTTTGGCAGCGTGACGGATGGGGATGCCAAGGTGCAGTGCATACTGGTGCAGATAGTGGTGGAATACAGCTCGGCTCATGCTCAGGTTTTCGCCGAGCACGCCTATGTAACTTCCATCATACATGTACGCATGGTAGGCGCTCTCCGGAAATGCTGCCTGGTAACACGCCTCGAGGAAACCGGGCCACTGCCTCATGGAGGGCAGAACAGAGTCCCCAATACCGATAATATCACCTGGACTATGTTTTAGCTGCCAATAGTACACAGAGAACCAAGAAAGATCCATCCGCCTACCATAGTCTTCGAAGTTTGGTCGACGATCGATGATGCGAATGTCGTGACCCTCGCGGTACGCTTCGATCGCCAATCCAAGTCCTGCAATACCACCGCCTACTATCAGGATAGATAATCCTGACGAAGGTTGGCGTTTGATGGGCTCTGCGCCGTTGAATCTGTTCGGGGTTGTGGCCATCGTGGAAACGTTTCAGGTTCACTTTTGCAAATTGGGTAGGATGTCTGTCGTCAGGTCTCTGTGATGCAGATGATGAATGAATTTACAAGACTTATGGAACATGAAAACACAGTCATTTATATCGAAGCAGTCTAGGAGACTGTGAGATCGTGACCCTAGCGTTGTAACCAGCTCGGAGTCATCAAAGGCCCCTTTGGCAACAGACACGGGGTTTTCGGGCCTCTAGGAACCACATGATGGATTCGCTTGAGTAAGTACGTTTGGATCACTCGGGTATCACTTGTGTTCCGGTTGGCCGTCAAGAGTGCATCAATGCTTTCCCTCTGTCGACCAGTAACCAGCGGATTTATGTTCGCTGAGGCGGCAACATCTCATTGGGAACGCATATGCAATGGCAAGCTCATCATTTTTGCGCATCCAAGTTCTGCCTACACTTGGGGACATAGTCAAAAATACAGGAAGACGCAAACACTTGTGATAATATCAATATGGAGCAATCACAAACTGTAACTATTACCTGCATAGGTATTGGAAGACCGGCCGGATTTGCCTTGTCACGGGACCTCCACTTGCATGGATATATGGACAACTTGTAAATCCGTGATCTGCGGTGCATCAATTGATCCGAGTCCCCCATAAGTACCCACTATCTATTGCAAAAGTGCAGCTGCGGAAGGACGTGACTTGTTCTGGACGACTTGAATCTTTCAAAAGCTTGGAAATCGTAACCGTCAATGCATGGATGGCAGACCCTATAGGCAGCGCCTGGAGTTGGGGTTTAGTACCAACAGTGATAGTACCGCCAGGGCTCTGTTTCTGCTATGCCCAAATTTTGGATGGAGTAGCTACGGTACAGATATCTTCATGGAAAATTCGGGGACTCAAGAAATCAAGTCTGTCTTCACCTTCTGACTGCACATATGTGATTACATATTGCACAATGTCATTCCAGCTCCCTCGACGCGGTGCCCGGGCGAACCAGGCGTTTAAAACTGTTAGCCTGCGCATCTCTGGTTCGGTGGGTCCCTTCACGTCTATCCTTCGGAGATAACCGACGTGTTGTACTGAGAATGACACACCCACAAGTTTAGAAGCCTAGGTGCATCGATTAATGCGCTCCGGTCTTTACTGCTTATTTCGGTCGATTTGGGCGATGATCGACATGAAGATCACTTAATGCTCGTCTTGGGCACACATGACTTACTTCTCATTCAGCCAATTTACGCGGTCGGATGGAATGTCCTTCAATGATGCTGTGTAAAGCGACTACTTACGTGGATAGGAGGTTTGTGTCTCGCGTACAAGTTTCCATTGACTGGGCATCTTGACAAATTCACATGTGATCTAAGATGTCCATCTAATTCGCAGTCACGACCAGTCTCACAATAACAACTTCAGAAAAGTACTAGCATGTTGTTACGGCACCAAAAGGCCTATTGCGTCGAAACGTTCAAAAGAGAGACGCTGTAATGCCGAGAGCAGTGCCGTGGCTTACACCTACCAGTATATGCGTACTGTAACACATGTATAGAGAAGTCTCCGTTCTGTAAATTTTAAACTCTAACATAAACACAATCTGATCCCAACTAGGGTGAGAATTCAAACAGATAAATGTTCAAACAAATATCGCCCGAATACCTTTACGGCATCAATCACATAGTGACAATTTCACAACACTACTGGAGGGCGGGGCAAAATGGAAGCCTGGCTTTTTTGAACGTCTGAGACTGAGCTGTTAGATGGGGCAAATCACGGGAAGAACGAGGTCGAACATACCTAGCTAGCAAGTATACTGTTCTGGAGACTGGCAAGAATGGTAAAACTGTGCTAGTTCGGGAAATTTTAATGCTATTACGCAGTCACGAGAATGGTACACATAGTTATATCATTCCAACCCAAGTCAGAGCTATTGAATTGCAGTCACTCAATCTATGAATCTACATCCGAAACCTTCTATATATACACCTGAATTTGGTCGGCGAAGCCACCGTTCCAACAAGAGGTATCTTGAGGATATAAATGTGTACAAGAATCACAAACACCCCAACACCATGCCTAGCAAGGAGCCAGGCTCAAACACCATTCCCGGTAGGCATACACCTTAGTTCTTGGTCTCCTCAGTCTTCTCGACCTTGTCGTTCTTGCCGCTGAAGAAGTTGTTGACGTCCTGGACGAAGCTCTTGAAGTCGCGGACGTGCTTGCGGGCGGGCTCCTCCCTCTTGGTGGCGGCGGAGAAGGCCAGCTTGGGGCCGGGGATGGGGTAGGAGTCGAAGGTGGTGTAGAGGTTGAAGTTGATGCCCTCGTCGGAGGAGGTGTACAGGGCGGTGCCCAGGGTGCCCTCGGGCTGCTCGGAGCCGCTGCCGGTGACCTTGAGGTTGACGCACTGCGGGTAGTTCTGGGCGCCGTCGGCGTTTCCAGCCGAGTGGAGGGCGATGATCTCGTGGCGCAGGACGTAGTTGCCGGGCTTCAGGTTGGCCGGGATCTTGATCTCGTGGCCGAGGTTGTTGCTGAGGAGCTCGTCGGTGGCCCAGGTGCCTGGGGACGAGCCGGAGACGAGGCCCTTCTCCTGGATCTTGAAGAACTTGAGCGAGGTCTTGTCGACGGAGGTAGGGTCGTCCGCAGGGGCGAGGTAGTCAATGACAGGGCCGTGGTGAGACTCGGGCCAGGTGTTCCAGGTGGCAGTGACAGTCTCGCCAGCAGCGACGGTGGCGTTGTTAAGCACACCGTTCTTAGCACCCCTGTGGCAGATGATATCGGCGTCAGCGTAGGCGCTGGGAGCGACGAAGCCGTTGTCAGACGCGGTGGTGGACCAGGCAATGAAGTCGTCCAGCTGGGAGGCGTCGGTCTGCCATTGCTGGTCGAAGCCCTTGTAGTCAACGCCGCCGATTTTCCAGGTGTCGACGAATCCGTGGGCCTGGACCATGCTGACGCCAGTGGCGACGGCGAGGACGGTTGCTGCGACGTGGGAGTGCATCTTGATGGTGTTGGTGTTGTAAAGTTTGTTGCGGGTTGAAGAAGCTGTGGGCTTTGGTGAGATTCAAAGATTCAATATAACCGACTTGCGGGTGAACGAATTGTAATGCAGTCAATGCAGTGAGTGAGCGAAGCTGAGCAAAAGAATGGATGCGAGGCGGTGATCGAGTCTGAATTGCAAACAGGAAACGAAACATCGATCAGCAACCGACTCTGGGGAGTTATATAGCCATCTTCACGTCCTGTCACGGCCCGCAACCATCGCGGCCTCGTCGAGCGCACTGGCGCTGTGTCTCCGCGTCACGCCCAGGTTGATATTGAAAGCGGGCCACAAGTGTTTGCTTGGCAATAAACATGCGGCCGGGCAGCCTGGTGAAACGGTGGGTTCGTCTGGAGGAACAGCTGCGGCTCAACGTTATACTGGGCCCAGGTGAAGATCGCCGCCGTCAGGGGCTCAGGAGAAGGCGGCAGTTTTGCCAATTACGCCTAGAACGGTGAAATTGTTTCCACAAATGCGGCTCCAGATCCACATGATTGACCCGTGCATGACGATCTGTGGAGAATACGTTGGTGGGGGACAGTTGTTTAATCATGACCTGCCAAGACCCGAAATGGACACCACGTCGCCGCCAACCGAATCAAACACTTGCTTTTTGTGGTGGCGCGGAGTCTAAGTGTATGCAGCACGCGGTTGAGTCTCTCTCAGATAGACAACTGTACCAGTACTTGTGCCCTCATCGACGCAGACGAGCTTGCGCCTATGTATCGACAGTATTCCGGACCCGAGGCCGACGGCTCTTCACGTATCTATCCTTGCTTTTGCGTACCTAGGTAGCATCCCGCACGATTCTGAATAGTCTACCCGCCCAAGTGCCGCCCGTTCAGCCGCCCGCCCAGGTACTAAAGCTCCGCCTCTGTTTCAAACCAGAAGAATCCGCCTGCCAATGACTAGCAAGTCCGAAAAGGGGGCACAGCCGATTTGTTTGTCTCCACGGCAAAAGCTGAATTTGGACATGCAAGGCGATGCACACCCTGTGCAGGCCGAGTCGGCTCTCCGTGTGATCACATAATATGACGAATGATTGGGAGGGCATCGAATTATGCGGAGCACAGACACTGCCAACCACATAATCCTGCTTGTTGTTAATATGCTGGCCCCTATCCAAAGGCTTTCGGCTACGTTGGGGCCCACAATAGACGGGATCTGACAGTCCGGTATGTCAGATCTCAAATATAATAATCCCCATGTAACCTCGACTGAGAGAACTCACCCACTCACGCCACTGCCCACTGCCACAGCTCGCTCGCTGGAGCAGCCTACCGGTATCGATGGCACAACCACAGCTCGCTCGCTGGAGCAGCCTACCGGTATCGATGGCACAACCACAGCCCAGGATAACAACACGAGCCCCTCGCAGGGGGAATCCATTCCCGGATAAGACGTCCATACGAGCGTATTGGCCACCTAGAAGTCCCAGCGTCGTTCTAGAAGATCAGGATGCGCGCCGCATTCGTGGCTGGGGTGGCACATGCCCCCTTTCTGGCTTCTGGGGCTGGCGGTCCTCCCGTGAGCAGTCCTGCGCTGAAAGCCGACTCGTGCATGCCATATTCTAGCCAGTATGATTACACATTGCTTTTGGCACCGTAATCGTCGACCTTCTACCCCCGCGTGCCATCCCGGTAGATAGTGTTGCTTGTCCTATTGTGCCAACGTGTTAGTGACCTTCGCCAAGGTTTGAGTTAGAGTGGCATGGCTCTAGAGCTCTGGGACGCGGCTCGCTCGACTTACTGCCCACTACGCAATCCATTCGACCATGGAAGTGAAGTCCACCTCTCGCTTGTTACCCAATCGTCCCACCAGTGCTTGCTGGATCTCCAGTGGCCTTCCTCTTGCATAGGTATGGGTGGGTTCTCTTTCCGCCGCCTGCAGGCTGATTTTATATTTCCCAGTAGGATGTTGCAGGATGGCACAGAGGCGCATATGAACCCTATAGTGAGTTCCGTGACCCTACACTTGTCAGTACGGCTCAATGTCCATGGTCTGCGCAGAAGCGTTTAGAAGACTCACACAGTGACGTCCAAGTAGACAAACTTCGAAGTCACATCATCTGTTACCAGATATTTGGACAGAAGGTACATCCTAAACGTAGTAACCCCCAGCGCCACACCTCCCGCGCCAAGTATCGCCGCGATCTTGAGCCTCTCAGCTAGGGGCATGGTGAGGCGCCATGTCAATATGATGGGGATGATTAGGATGATGGAGTCGGTCAGGATTGCCAGCGAGAGGTCGAAAATGAATGCCTTGGCCTGGCTGAGGCACCTCGTCGGCTTGATGCTGGGATCCCAGAATGACTCGACAGGAATACACACGAACATTTTGATGAACTGGATTGGGATATATGCAATCGCAAGTAGCACGACGAACCACTTGATTCCCTTCGCCACTCGCTCGTAGACGGCGAAAACCCTAGCTGTCAGAAGCAGAAGGGTTACCTTGATGAAATAAGCAGCTGGGCAATAGAACACACTGGTGATGTAGAGCCACTATTGTGAGCGGCTTGAGGTTAGTGTGGGTCCCTGCTTCCTTTGTTTGCCCAGTGTTTGAATACGGAGAAGATGCTCTGGGCTCCACAAACCTTCATGAGGACTCCATACTGCTCTGTAGTAAGATCCCAGGCGTGGTGTCCCGCTCCTTTGGATAGCACTGATGTTCATTTACCTGTCAGGCGCGATATCCACGAATCGTACATCCATCGCGAGGGGTCTCACTCACTGATATGTGTCACTGCAAGAAATGCTGCCATAAAGATCTGAGGGACTTGGTCAATATGTTTCATCCTCGGGACTGCTCCATGGCGTCGGATCTTTACACACGATTGAGATCAAAAAGGTAACTGGCAATGGTTTGATCAGCCGGTGCTGATCGTTCAGACGCTCTTTGCCCCGTTAGGTGGTTGCAGAACCTACCATCTTCTGTGGTGACTTGTCGGAGAATGACCATCTTCACATAGCCTCGCACGAGGAAGAGGCCGAAGATCAGGACGGTACTAATGATGGTCACAAAGAAAGTGATATCATGTCCAGCGTCAGGGGGGTCGTCGAAGTTTGGGGTGACTCCGAGCGGAGGTCTGACGGCGCCTGTACGAGTCGGGGCATCTGAGCTTCTGCTGGTTGTTGCCGCGGTCGCCGTCACGCTCATGTCGGCCATCGATCGCGGTGGTCGGAGAGGAAGCAAGCTCGGAGCTGAGTCTCAATCATATCCCACTCGCGATGCTGTCGCAAGCAATTGGGCTTCCCGCGGGTTGGCACTTCATGAGGATTGGTGGACTGTGATGTTGCTCCTTTCAAGACAATAGGAGCGACTGGGACAGTTTGCGCTTTGTAAAAAGCTTCCTGCCAACATCAAACAAGGTTTCGGATAATCTGCGGCATTCAGGTGCGTTCCGTGCACGTTCCGAATTAGTGGGAACTCCGAAAAGACTTCAGCCTCAACATAGTTGAATTGGCACCGGTTATCGAGACCAATTTAAGTGTCGGTCTAGTCAGTTGTTACTGATCATCCGAGCTGAAGAGTCTACCCACTCACCCTCTGTCGATCATCTCTATGTGATGATCTATCTCCCGTTCTATCTACGGGTAAGGTCACCCAGCCGTGTAAGCTTGCCTGGGGTCGCAAGCGAAACTTTGTTCTCCATAACCTTGAACTCTTACCCGGGCCCTGGCTTACGCTGCTCCGGCACAAGCTGATGTAGATCACCTCGCTATCGCCAGAGCATTAGGAAGGCGTGTCGTGTTCGTATCAAAAAACAAATGTGGAGCTATTGTATTTATCGCTTGTCCATCAATTAAACTGGCTCATATGCCGTGGCAGCTTTGTGGGGGAGGACCAGCCCGAACGTGGATCTTGGAGCAGTTGCTGTCCGTAGAGGGTGTCAGCAGGGTACGATACTGCCAAGAATCTTATTCTCTGTATAGTAATCATTAAAAGTATAATGGTGGGGTGGCATGGACATTCCGGTCTAGTTAGCGAATGAGATCTGTCATCTTCAGGGCCTGGTTCACGATCTTGGGGTCGTACGTACGCATCCAAGTTTTAATCCTGAGAAGCTCTATTTGTGGCCACCTTGCGAGTGCATAGCTCGTTGAATATATCCCGGCATATAGAAACTGCCCGGGAACCGATGCTATAGAGTTACAGATACCTAGTCAGCCGAACTCTATTTATTACAGGTTTTCATTGTCAAGCACACGCCCTAGGTCATTGTTTTTGACTCCTGTTTAGCAGCGACTCTGTTTCAACTACGAACCTCCTTCCAACCAAATGCAAGGAGCCAAAACTGAGATGTTTCTGTATCAATCCTGGCGCGTAGTAGTATCATTTACGTTGATCAGTTTTTGGATCAATTACCTGTATGGAAAATGGATTGGGGGTTTTCACCTTACAGCATTTGCAGTGCATATCTGCCATGGGCGTCACACTCCGGTAAAACAATAATGCATCTACAACACCAATTCTGCGAAGATCGAAGTTCGAAATTCCATCCTCTCCGTTACTCGTACGGCTCTTCTTTCCCTGCGCTTATGGCACTTACACTCTAGTCCCTTACTGCATTTCCAACTATGAGGAAGACTATCACCACAAGATGCACTCTAATCAATGTAACATAATCGAAGAATCATATGTCCATAGTAGCTGTGCCGCCCACAGATACTTCTTCTAATTGCTCTCGCCCATTTGCGCGCGTTTCATGAGCACAGCTCATACTGCCTCCTAAATCTGCCCCCTTGCCGCTCACCTGATCTCCGCTCATATGCGCAGTGGAACGTTTTCCATGTGCAAACCTGGCATTGTACTGTCTGACCATAGCCTAGGCCTGGATAACATTTGCAGAATTACAAAGCTGAATATGGGATGAACAGTCATAGATTGAACCTCTTTTCGTCTGAACCCCAAGCAGGTAGGTCTAAACCTCAACTTATCGTCTGATGTAAATATCACAATAAATATAACTGGGATCTGGCAGTGCCTGGGATTCATACCGGTGGTCTTCCCCATGCAGACGAAGAACTCCAAGCCCTGACAATGTAATATAGGTTAGGGTCAATGCAGATGCCGTGGTCAGGTATGAATGCAAGTTCACTGATTTGTTTGCAAGCTATGGCAGAATGAAGCCTGATAGCCCACAACCAAACATCTAAGCCACCTTCGACAATCAGATATTCACCGATAACTTACCCAGCATGCATGTCATGCTATGCATGGAAGCTGTGCAGATGATAAATATGCACCAACACCCTCTATGTGGTTGTGAAAGCCAACTTGGGCGATTCTTGGCGGAGAGTATGTGTCGAGCATGTCTAAATGCACACATAGGTAGGCTGTCAGCTCCTGGACAGGCTACTAGCTCACTGAGAGCCTTGACCAGAATACAGGGCTACAGTTCAAGGGTCTTCCATCTGTGCATTCCATGATGGTTCCATGAGTTGATTCGTCTGAACTTTCAGGTCTGGAATACCACGCCGGGCACCCCCTGAGTGTCGTCTGGTGTTCCCACTCTCGTGGCGAATTTCACTCAAGTATTTGAAGAGCAATCTTGCCTCTGCACGTGTGCATGAGTTCGGGCCTACTGTCAGACCCTCATGCCATGCAACAATCCAGCGCCTTGTAATAAGCCTTGGTAACTCTGGCGTGGCTGCTAGTGTTCACATAGACACACAGGAGAGAGAATCGACTCATGGAGAAGTAAATATGAAGTCTCCTTGAGCTGTTGCCGTAGTGAGATGAGGAATAGGTTGTATCATCAGTCCACACTGCCCTTTCAGAGGATCCATGATGCCTTTGTTCTTCGTGGACTTCTCGTCCCCCACAAAAGAGAGCTGCCCAGCTCGTCACAAACGAGTCCATCGAGTCGTGACCCCACCGACGGGGATGTGAGCTAGCAATACCATCCACGAGGGTAGGTACCTATGTCGCTGCCAGCACTTGGTCTGAACGCAACCCCGAGACGCAACCCCGAAGGGGGACTCAGCTCAAAACCCAGAAGTCGAAAAAGTCGAACTTCGCCCTGCCTTCTTCCTTTGACCACCGACCATCAACATTCAAGATGGCAGACCACTTTCCTGCGGAAGAGCTCGAGCACGTAAGTCAATCACCTCCATATACTTACAAAGAAGAAACAAGACAACTAACGTGAATTTCGCCCTATAGGAGCGCCAATGCCGTTACCCGCCACCCCCGGGAAGTGACCAGCGGGCGTAAGTGAAAGCTTCCAGTTTTCCTCAAGAACATCTACTCCTTGCGGAGAGTATCTCAGCGTGAGAAGGTAACAGAAGAAATAAACTGACTAACCTGGGCTGTATAGTTTCTACGCCACCCGCGACATGCGGGCCACTCCTGCTGCGGCGGCCGCCACCACCACCGCCACCACCACCACCACCACCGCTGCCAGCAGCAGCAACAACAACAACAACAACAACGACCTCGCGGTCGCCCGGGCCGGCCCGGCCACGGCCGTGCCCAATGAGGCCATCGACCCTCGTCTCCTCCCTCCTCCTCCTCCTCCTCCTCCTCCTCCTGCTGCTGCTGCTGTTGCCGCCGCCGCCGCCGCTCCCGCTCCCGCCGCCGCTCCTGCTGCCGCTGCCGCCGCCGCCGCCCAGCCGGCCCAATCTGCCCGTCGCGTGAGTCTATAATCGAGGTTATCTCTTACAATAGCGTACATGAGCTGACATAGTGTTTGCTTTCAGCGCTGGCTCCAGGAGGAGGCGGACGAGCTGTTCATCCGCCGCGTAGCCGGCGAGAGCTTCGACGACATCGGTCGGGTATGTGATACCTATACACTGACCTCCGCTTCTTACGCACAGAGACACATACTAACGCGGCTATACTAGGCTTTGGGCAGGACCCCCAAGGCCTGCGAGACCAAGGCCAAGCTGGACGGGGTCCGCAAGTTCGGCCTGGACCCGTGATGATCGGGCGACCGACCGACTGACCTGCGGGTTTTCTTTTTTCTGTTTTTCTAGTTTGCGTGTGTGTCCGGGGGGGGGGAAGCCCCCAAGTCATCAAGACGACCGTTTCCGGGGTGGAAGAAGACCAGAAGTGCGATGTGACGTGGACCGTGAACAAGTGTGATATGCTTTCCTCTTTGCCGTTCGAATGGGCGTAACTATCGGTTTAAGTGACTAAAGTGGCCTCGCTCCTGACAGTAGACAAGCCACTCGGCCACAGTAGATGGGTAGCCGCCGTAAAATAGTCCCACTCGCCCGCAGGAAGCCCTGCTCTCAGCCTTCCACGGCAGCGATGCCTGCCCGGTCGCCCTTCAGCCCAGCCTCGTTGAACTCCTCGTCGTGCACAGGCAGCTCCAGGTGGAACTTGGATATCGGAGCCACCTCGACATCGACCTCACCCTCCGAAGCCAGCGCCAGCAGATGGCCCCCTCTCGTCCTGTCCTTGCTGAGGAAGTGCAAGTGATCGCCGGCAACGCTTACGCCTTGCATGTAGTCTGGCGAGCGGAACCCTATGATAACGCCCTCCATCGGCTCCTCAAACGTGTGGGAGGTCTGGTGCTTGCCAACCTCGGCCAGGCCCTCGTGGGGTTTGGACTGGCCGCCCACGGTGCGCACGGTGACGCTCTTGAAGACGCCCGTGATGCGGACGGCCAGATAGAGGTTATGGGCCTCGGGTAGCAAGAAGGAGAGGAGCCCGAAGAGGTCGGCCTTGTCCGCCAGGACGGCTGTGGTTTTGTGGGTCGTCTCAAAGTGGGTGGCCATGGCGAAGGGAGCGACGACTGAGGAGTCCAGGCTGGTGTCCACCGATGTGACAGAACCGTCCGACTTCATCTGATAGGCAACACCGTCGACGATTATCAGCTCGCCGACCATGTGGCGGAACGTGCCGATGCCGTGGTCGCCATGCTGGAGGAGGGTCGAGATCAGCAGGCCTTTGTTGGCCACGCCGTCCATTAGGGCATTCACCACCGAGTACTGGAAGAGCTCGTTGGGCGCCATCTTGACTGGCTGGCTGTGGTGGCTGCTTTAGAAGGAGTGGTGACGTTGAGCTGATCACTGGCGGGCGTCGTTGAAATAGGGCCTGGCCTGTGCGTCCTCGCAGCTAACTCGTGCAGCCCTAGCTCCGGGAGGAAGGTGCAGCCCTAACCTCTCTCGACTTTCCTCTCGCAGGACAACACCTGGGCACTCTCTGCGGAAATGTGCGTGGGAAAAGGCGCAACTTGGCTGTCTGGATGCTGGCACAGCAGCTAATGGCGCAAGTGGGCACTGCAGTTGTACGGCGTCTGCGGATGGACTCGGGAGGCAATCAGGGTGACGTCGGTTGGCGGATAGGGCGGGCCTAATGCGGGAACTTTAGTCAGGTCCTGGATACCAACATCATGACGACGGCCCGAAGCTTCCAGCCTAGCTAATAATGCCTTGGCTGTTGCCGTCGGAATCAGCCCCAGCAGCAGTTCAATTCTAGGACTGTACAGGACGGACTGTTTGAGACCCGTGATTCACTCCAAAGCAGTCGAGTTGTGAGCTTATCCAGTCTCTTGATCGCAATGGCTTCAGGCACGGAAACAGTGGACATTGTGGTCCAGTCGCTTATCAACGCCGGTGTCAAGTACGTCTTTGGGGTTCCCGGAGCAAAAATTGTGAGTTACTTGAATCTTCAAGCTTCAATCTCTACCTAACCACCTCTTGACTGTCGTGTCTTTGGGAGCACTTGTCTAACCAATTTCAGGACTCCGTGTTCAACGCCCTGGTCGACCAGCCCGAGATCAAGCTCATCGTCTGCCGCCACGAGCAGAATGCAGCCTTCATCGCCGGCGCTATCGGCAAGATCACAGGCAAGCCGGGAGTCTGCATCGCCACCTCAGGCCCAGGCACGAGCAACTTGGTGACGGGCCTGGTGACGGCAAACGACGAGGGAGCGCCCGTCGTTGCCATCGTGGGCAGCGTCAAGCGGGTTCAGGCTGCTAAGCGCACGCATCAGAGCCTGCAGGCCGTTGCACTGCTCAGGCCAGTCACCAAGAAGGTCACCGCCGCGGTTGTCGAGGACCAGGTGTCAGAGATCATGCTGGATGCGTTCCGGGTTGCCTCGGCGAGCCCACAGGGGGCGACGGTCGTGAGCTTACCGATCGACGTTATGACGGCCGGCCACAAGTCTTCGATCCCGGCTGCTCCTCCGCACGCTTACGACCCGCCGGACTATGGACCGTCGTCCCAGAAGTCCCTTGCTGAAGCTGTCAAGCTCATCGAGGCGGCTAAGTTCCCTGTCCTCTTCCTCGGGATGCGGGCTGCGGACCCCAAGGTGATAGCAGCCGTCCATGGGTTCCTGCGCAAGCACCCGATCCCGGTCGTTGAGACCTTCCAGGCCGCAGGAGCTATATCTCAGGAGCTGGTCCACCTCTTCTATGGCCGCATTGGTCTGTTCCGCAACCAGCCAGGAGACAAGATGATGTCGCACTCTGATCTGGTTATTACTGTTGGCTACGACCAGGCTGAGTACGACGCCGATGGATGGAACAGCTCGGGCAGACTTCCTATCATCCACATGGACACCAACCAGGCAGCCATGAGCCTTTCATACAGCCCCAAGCTCGAGCTCATAGGGTCAATGCCGGACAACCTCGTCGCACTAACGGACAGCCTCAGCAAGGTAGCCCGCCCACAGGAGACGGAAACAGGAAAATCCATATACGAGACCTTCCACGAGTGGGAGAACAGCGACAAAGCCCTGGGGAGTCTCGGCAGCTCCGGCCCTGTGCACCCGCTCCACTTCACCCGGCTGCTCCAGGGCATGATCCTCCCGCAGACGACGGTCATCTCTGACGTTGGCTCGCATTACATCTGGCTCAGCCGATTCTTCTACTCGTACAACCCCAAGACGTTCCTCGTGTCCAACGCGCAGCAGACACTGGGCGTCGCCCTGCCGTGGGCCATCGGCGCGTCGCTCGTCCACGGGCCGTCGCAGAAGGTCATCAGCGTCTCGGGCGACGGCGGGTTCATGTACAGTAGCCAGGAGCTGGCCACGGCCGTGCAGCAGGGGTGCAATATTACGCATTTTATCTGGAATGACGGGAAGTACAATATGGTTGAGTTCCAAGAGGTCGAGAAATACGGCCGTAGTGCGGTAAGTCATTATTCTGCCGCGATCCCTCGTGCCTTCATCACCAGAAGATCTTCCGACCAAGTCACTAACATTGTCACAGGGCGTTGATCTGGGCGGCGTGGACTTTGTCAAGTACGCTGAAGCGTTTGGTGCGAAGGGGTTGAGGGCAACGAGCTCGGCCGAAATGGAGGCGGTCATGAAGGAGGCACTGGCTTATGAGGGTGTCTGCGTCGTGGATGTGGTGATTGACTACACGGACAATCATGACCTGATGAGCCATGTCATTCCGGACAGTATCTCGTAGTTGTATTAGGTGGTAAAGTGTGAAGGGTTGGCAAGGTCTGGCGTTCCAGGAAAAGGGCTTGAAGATTTGGAGTGGAGTAATGTAATTCTGGCGATGAAGGCTAGTCAAAAATACCGCTCATACATTGATCAATGATCCGAGGTTGTCCTTGGTCAATTTGTCGTCGGACATTCCGTAGTAGATCCAGTCCCCGGTGCCTCGGTGCGGGCAGCAAAGAGGTGTACCCGGGCAAACTCTTAAGATTTGGTCTCCTTCAATCCTCTCGTTCCTCAACAGACAGGTCTGGTGTATTCACTACCACCCTAGCAATATCATCGGTGTCCAACGTTGAGAGCTGAGTGTGCGCGAAGGACCGGCAGACACCGATTCCTTTCCAGAGCCTGCCTTCTTAAAGGAGGGACCGGAGGTCAGTCGTCGAGCCGGCACGTACTACATCACGCAGCGGGAAGAGGCGAGAATGTGTGTTGTTTCACGGTATTGTAGATTCGTAGAGGTGATTCTCATCCGGGGCCAATCGCCAAAGGCTCCCTTCCATCAGCACTCAATCTGGCTGATGCGTTCCTTTCTCCAGCCATGTATCTGTTCGTGACGGTATCATCTCGTAGTTTACTGTACAGTCGTAACGGTCCCTCTTAGTGTACATCCTGGATGTCGGTGATGTCCAATTATCCATCCCTCCCCTGCAAACAGATCCCGCGAGTTCAAAAGTCGTCGGTCATCTAATTTATTGTCTGCGGATTGGGCAGAGAGTCAGCACCTAATGACCACATCTCTCATCATTTCGTTACGGCAGGCTGTTGGCTACACAGCCTTGGGGGTTGGGAGGGGGAGATATAGCTTACGGAGGAAGCAGGAACTCGCCCCACGAGCTTGCGAGGAAAGTGACGCCGACCTATAGAGCAAGTTAGCATTCCGAAAACACGAGCGAGCGGAAGCATTGCAGGAGGATGTCAAACTCACGCCGAACGCAGCGATGGCCTTGACCATGGAGGAGTTCTCGGGCGACGTTAGGGAGTCGTAGGTGGACGCGAAAAAGCCCTTTGGCTGGCGGCGAGAGCCGGCTGGCTGGACGTAGACCTTCTTGGGCGGCATCTTGGCTGTTGCTTGTCGTGATGTTCTGTGTGTTTTGCGACGACGATGCGAGCGGTAGGAAGGAAGCCGGTCGCGAAAAGTCGACGGCAGCCGACGTCAGTACGCAGTGGAATTTTTGGCGCTAAAGAGCCGCGGGAAGTCTCCCGCCAGCCCTGCGGCTCGAGGAAGCTTGGGTGGGCTGGGCTCCACCAACGTCATCCGTATAGCTCTTGGGGCCGCGCCCGACTGCGATCACGACGAACGACTCTACAACACCCAAACCTGGAAAATGCAATGGAGACCCGAGACCCGACGTAGCAATCTATCAGTCAGAATCGAGAATGGCTGACACGTCCAACTCCCCTGGCCCGGGAGGCTTCTTTAAACAGCAACCTCTCCCCTCGCCGGCGCCCAGCGGATCCTCGACGCGCCCTGCATCCGGCCTGCCACACCCGAGGTCCCACCCCTTGCGCTCAGGCTCGGCCAAGGAGCAGACGATCCGCGCGTATGTCGACAACCAGCTGATGCACATACAAAGGCGCTTTGTCAAGAAATCCGTGGTCGCCAAACCGGGTGATGATATCGTGGGGTACAAGACAGTTGGGGAGCTTTGCAAGGACGTCGAGGCGCTGTTGGACATAATATGGCTCTCGGGCACGCGTAAGGTCACATCACTGCACAAAGCGCACGGCGCGCATAGCTGACTCTACTCATGTTCACAGCCGCGCTCCAAATCCCCTATCTTCTCAATATCTCGAACGAGTTCACCGAATGGGTCACGAAATTCCCGCCGCAGCCCGAACCCCTGTTCACGATTCTGAACAAGCTTGACTATTGCTTCGCCAGCCTCTTGGCCGGCCAAGATATCGACACCAAGGAGACGCTCCCTGGCTTCGAGAACGGCATACGCGGGGTGATCACCAAGACCGACATGGTGCGTTGCAAGAGCATCGTGGAGCAGACGCGCGTGGTGATCGTGGACGTCATGAGCAAGCAGCCCGACGATAACGGCGGCAGCGATGAGAGCGAGGCCGACGACGATACGGAGAAGGAGATCACAGAAGCCGAGACGGATACGGAGGGCAACTACAGCGCCGCCGAGAGCGGCGGGTTCGTGGACCCCAACTGGGAGGACCCTGACGACGAGCTGTATATGGACGTGGCGAGGGTCTACGAGAAGACGCTTGTCCAGCTGGGTGAGGTGATGGATCAGGCCGGTCTGCCATGACGGAGGCATATGATGGCATGGGTGATGAAGTTTGCCACCCCAGGACCAGAACGCTGCCACATGCGTATCTCCTGGGTCACCTTCGGGTTTCAATCTCGACGTCCAAGTCCTTGCTCGACTCAACTTGGATCGACTGGGAGAATATTAATTGAGCTGCACTGTAGACTGCGCCTGTAAGTGGTAACACGTAGATCGAAGAATGGATAGGCAGGTAGGCATCCAGCGGGCGAGGAGAGCTCTGATACAGAGCAATCAATTCTCCATCAGGCAGAGACCGCTGGGTTGTTTCGTATTTGGATTCCTTCCTTCGGGCCTGGCATGGGTGTTTCAAGCTCACGCAACTGATAATTCCTTTCAAATTCAAGGTCTCATTTGCAGGCTTGGCCTCGTCGACCAGACTAGAGTGAGGGGCAAAGGACTGGACAAAATTCAAATGACGGACTGCCGGAGGCTTTGCCACCTGTACCTAGAGTTGTGCTGCCTCTAAGACGGAGTGGATGTCACATCATAAACTGCAATCCATTTGCAGACACCAAGCGTGTGTGCTGGTGTAAGGTGCTCTTCGTGGGCGTCTGGCTGGCCTGAGTCCCTTGGAGCCCCCTGGTCCAATTCCAGGCGCACGCGTCACTCCGTCTTTTTTCTCCGTCTTTTTTCTCGCTTTCTGCCCCCTCCCCCCGCTCCCTTGATTTTCCTTTCATCTTCATGTGGAGGCATGTGCTGACTGGGAACAAGTACAAGCCGAATCTTGCGGTCCGCTTAGCTTTCGCAATGTCATAGTGGTCCTACTGGTATGAAGTTGCGGTAGCCCTTGTAGAGGCTTGTACCGACAAGAGAAACTTTTGCTACGCTCTCTCACGGAAAGATTACAGCATAAATTCCAGCAAAACTAACATATTGACGCCAGCATGATGTTCTCTGCGGCAAGATCGCCCACTCGAAAGCAAGCCGGCCGCCAAGGCGCAGCCCTTCAATACTCATGATCCGCAGGCTTATATTTATCATATCGCACGCTTATATTGAAATCCTTGAAGATGAAAACACTTTTGTCACACAATCCGGAGCTTTGCCATGTCCTCTCCCTTTTTGCCTCCGATTACCTCGCCATACATGACTCCGTGTACAAATACTGTGCTGATAAGTCTGGACGTTCCCTTTCCACGCCTTGTTATAGAATAAGAGGCACAGGCCCGTGTTCGACGACCCATATCTCATTCCCGGGCTTGATCGGCTTACTCCCTGTTACGGCACAAGAAAGCTTATTGCGCTAAACACCACAAAAGAGGGACGTTGTAATGCCGAGAGCATTACCGTGGCTATCACCTATATAGCGTACTGTAACACCCCCGTTCCCCAGAGCTCCGTTAGTGGTGACAAATATGTTGAACACCTGTTGCATTACTTCACCGCGGACCAGAGAGGAGACAATACTCGTAAGGCCAGCTGGTGGAATGGCGAGAAAGTGTTGGCGGCAAAGAGGCCTGTGTGAGGCCATCTTTGGTCTAAGGCTGGGCGGCGTGGACACGACGGGAGATGGAGTCGCGTATGGAGATTTTGTAGTCACTGGGTACCTACGTATGCAGCTATGCGGATAGGTGGGTCGAGAAAAGCGACAAGCTGACAAAGGTGTCTGCTTCAACACCAAAGGAAGCAGAGCAGTGCCGGAAAGTGGGTCGACCAACACGGTGAAAAGAAATGCTACGCGTCGAGTTGCAAATGTCAAATTGTCTACATTGACCACTATTCGTTGTAGGAGAGTCGCCAAGAAGAAAGGCGTGGGCCAGGATGAGCCCCCTATCGTTACATAGTACATTTTCCGAACTGGCCCCGTCATCTCCCAAGGCTTTTGCTGCCAACCATTGACCCTCGTCAAAGCCATACTCCCCCAACGAGCGAGTAGCTTATGATGCGCGCAATCAGTGGTAGTAGCCACTCGACTGGACCACAAGATCACCATTGCCGTACGCAGCAGCCGATCCTGTGACGATGTTCTCGTGTGAGCAACAACATACATATCTGATTGAGGATGCCTATGTGAGACTCACCAACAACTTGGCCACCGTTGTTGCAATTAGTGAAGACACATTGTACTCCGAGGGCGACATCATAAGCAGTGGAGGCCGTGGATTGCACATTGAGTAAATGTGCTATAACGATAGCACTGTTGTAGATCGCAACTTGGCGAAAGCCTGGTACCCCACTAATCTGATCACTAGTACTGACGGTGATGAGATAATTGCCGAGCGCAACGAGGAAGTTGAAGCACACAATCACATCGTCCACGTTTGCGGTTAGCAGTGTTCCAGAACCGCCGCCACCCGGGCCGCACTGATCAACGTATTCAATAGAAAAGTCGCTGGAGATGGACGCCGGTCCTTTGTACCCCTCAGGGACTGAATGTGAATTTGTCAGCCAAAGTTTTGCTATCGCAGCTATTCGGTAATGCGAAGGGCTGTCCCACCGGGGAGGAGCTTTGGTGGAGCATGCAACATCTCAGTTGTGAGATTGAGCTCAGCCAGGGAGGGAAACCCTGGAAGTGGTACAAACTCTGGGTAGTTTTCTCGGGCAACATTCTCTGGAAGGTCGCTAGGAAAGGCGGCAATCATGCCTGGAGCAACGGCTCCTAGAAACAGAAGGTGTAGAGAAACCATGGTGGACTGGTGAGTGTATTCAATTTGAAGTAGAAGGGAAGACCTGTGGAAGTCGATGATGATGCTGAAGTCTCTTCATGTTGGTTTTGGTCGTTCGAGAACGAGGGCTTTATATATGTTTCTGCAAGTGCTGGACCACTACTTTCGATGTTCTAGTTTTCTCCGTTCTGGTTGATAAGGCTACTACGGCCCCCACAGTTGAGGTTGCAAGACCTCGTTTTCCAAAAGAGCAACCAAGCTGCGATGCTTACGGATCCCACAAGACGTCAAGCCAATTATATAAGGTAGACATATTGAGGCCGTAAGCCTTAAGGTAGGCATGATTACACATATGGTTGCAAGCAACATTTTATAACCTCAAATGGACATTACTGTCCCCGGGCTGTATACCCTCATCTAATCAGAGCTCAGGTAGTATGCAAATGTATTGCTATATAGTGAATGTCATTGCAGGTGTATTTGATCCTCTTCTTGATCTCTGATTGGAGTTTTGTCAAGAAGCTGACCACATAACAACGCATGAGAGCTAATGTGCAAGTCGCGACTATTGAGTTCCTGATTCCTATAACCAAAGTCTATCGTCCTGCATCTTCGACTGTGGCACACAACCTGTAGGTGCTACATGGCCCCCATGTGCCATCTGAATAGATTCTAACGAGCTTCGGGCTTTTAATTCCACTGTGAGCCAGTGTAGCCTACTTGTAGATGGGGTAGGCACCGGGGATGCTTCTCTTACGAGTCTTGGAACAAGAAGTGCACAAAAGTGTCTTGGGAGCCTTGAAAATGGGTGAATATTTATAGACATGTGGTTCAACTCCCTTGTGGATACTTCTGAGTTCCGACAAGCATTCCGTCGTAAATCTTATCTCTGCTGAAAATCTTGTTTTAAGACCCATCAAACTACTAATGTGAACAAAGGCATTTCGATTTTGGGGAAGAATATATAGTAGGATTTGATGTAGACATAGTCATGTCTGCGTACATTAGCGAAACATATTGTGTCCAGAGGGGCGCCTCTGTATCAACTGCCTGAAGTACGAGCGAGACCACCACTCTGGTAGATGGTTGCATCTGTATTTGCCACTTCCATGTCAGCAACAACTACAAGACGTAAACCCATTTTCCAAAGACAGTATGGCGGGTGCCTCTGAAGGAAGTGGGCTGCGATGATATCTCAATTTCGAAAGGCGCATTGATTTTCACCAACTACTTGCTTGTCCACTGCCTTCCGGTTTGATAAGTTATGAGTAGCGTCCATGTTCCATATACCGCAAGGGATCTTCCAAATAATACATTCATAGTTATGATTTATGAATGATTTATGGAAAGTAATCCATAGACCCTCCAACCTCCACAGCTCGAGAGACCCGCACAGAGATAACCGGAATCGGCGTTCAACCAAAACTCCGTAGCGCTATCTTTAGGTCCGGTGAAAACACCCGGCCAAAGGCCTTGATCGTCGAGAAGCAGAGAAGTTATAAATTCCAGTCATTCATCTATTCACACATACGTACATCCATGGACGACTCGGATTGCCTGCCACCATCATGACCTCCAACCGCCACCCGGTTCAGGTCTTCACGGACGTCCCAGCGGAGCTCCTCCACCTGCTCGAAGCCCGTCTCCCCCGATCCATAACCCTCCTCCGCCGCCTGCAATTTACCAACTTCCCTACAGGCAAGACGGACTCAGCGAGCATTATCGTCGCCTCAGACATGCCCCTCCACGAACGCCATGGGGACAGCGTCGACGTGCAAAATAGCACCATCCGGCACTTCACGGCCGCCTACTTAGACCCCTCCCACGGCTTTGAGACCAACATGTGGCTCTACTCGACCTTTGAGGACTCCAAAGGCGCCATGCCGTCGTCTCCCGCCCTCTCACCCGACGACGACGCCCTCTGCCGGCAGCAGATCATTGCCGTCCTCAACGAGGCCAGGCACCAGGGGAGGATCTACCCTGCCCAAACGCTCGCGCACCCGGATCACATCTTCATCGGCTCGCTCAACAACGCCGTCCGCGACGTGGCCCTCGCCAGCGGGCTGCGCCTCGGCCCGACCCCAAAGTACGAGTACGAGAAGACAATCTTCCGCATCGATGACAGGCCGCCGCTCAGGGACCCGGAGCTGCCCGCCGGCATGGTATGGGGGACGGTCATGGTGCGGGACTGCGAACTGGTCAAGTCGCGGACGAACATGCCACGTAGCGTGTGAGTATCACAGGGCGTAGTCCGGGGGGGGGTGTGTACTAACGTGGAGTAGTAAGCTATTGTCGACCCTGCTAAGTGTGTTTATCAAGCTCGAGGACGGGACGCCCGTGGCTTGGGCGTTCCTAGGTGAGTAGGGCCATCTATGGAAAGGAGTCAACATGTTCTGACGGAACAAGCCGTGGATGGCTCGTTGTGCAGCGTTCACTGCGAGGTAAGTTGGGATTTGTCAAACCCAGCGGGCGTATCTGCTCACAGCCATCGGGAGCCCTTCCGCCGCAGAGACCTTGCAAAGACGGTGAGCGCTAAGCTCATCCGCGACAAGACAAGCGCATACGGCGGCGACAAGTTTGCCGCCGCAGATGTGGCGCCGGACAACACCAGCAGCCAGGCCATGTGCAAGAGCTTGAACGGCAAGGTGCACTGGGCGGGGTCATGGTAGGTCGAGGAGTCCCTGAGTGCTGTATCTTTGACTAAGATACTGCAGGGCCCTTCTAGACATTAGAGAGACAATTACTTAGGTCTTGTGATGATGTGTCAGCCAAGCAGCAAGGAATGGCACAAGTTAAACCACTTGACTTGTTAAATTATATATGGAAAAGGGTATTTGAATAATAAGACGAACTAAATTTCCCAATGCTAGGGATTAGGATATCCCCAAACTTGATAGAGGGGGGATTATTGTGATAAAAGAGATTCTTGTGCTTACTGTGCTGTTTTGATGTGCTTAAGCTTCAGAGTAACCTGGTGAATGTGGAATCTGAATGCACAGATATAAAAAGGATTTCTCAAAGTTGAGTTGCTTATTGTCTTGAGGCCTATTTACGCTATTCGAGTCTTGTTTAATCACTTACACAGACGAGACCCCGAAGCCGTCTGAAATTGTATGTATTCCATGCGATCGTCACGTCAGATCAAGGGAGAAAGTTACAAATAGAAGGCAACGATATGAATGGTATCTAGTTGCTTAATAATCACTAAATGTATATACAATAGAAGTAATATCTATCTGGGTAGTAGCAAGAGAGGTATATCCAAAATCAGTTGGTCGTCGCTCATAATATTTGCCGCACGACAAGATACGGCAGCGCGGGCAGTGCCAGCCGAAGAACCGTAGAGAACAGCCCAAAACATGTGTCAGAGAAGAATGACATAGACGCCATTTGTGTGCGCTCGGATCCAAGACCGTTCTCCCAAGCCGCTCTCCATGTTTTGTCTAATGTTTCCCAAAGCGAAATTGTGTCGCCATACGCCCGATCAAGTGGTAAAGACTGTGTGTCGAACTTGTGTCTGTCTTGGAGACCCAGACTTTTGTGATTTGACGAAGAAGGAAGCAGCGCAAAGGCCGCGTTCCTCCCTCTCATCCATCCCAAGATGGGACCGAAGCCGAAGGCTAGATGTACGGATCTTGCGCCAGCCGAAACTGAGCCAAGACCATTCACGCCAGGAATGTAAGTCGGATTCGAGTTGTTGTTCCCAGTGGGAGGATCCATAGTGAAGTTCCCGCTATTGCCATTGGGCAGCGGGAGCACAGTAACTGTGGGAGTCGCCGTCGCAGGCGTTGACCCCTCACTCGACGGAGTAGCGACGTTGGTGCTCATTGGTGAGGCTGACAGGCTCAAACTTGTTGTGCCAGCGGGAGATGGCGATAGAGAAGTAGATGATGAAGTTGAAAGTAGTGAAATTGGAAGACTGGAATCGGAAGGGCTGGGTGCTGCCTCGGTAGGAACGGGAGTGAGAGCGCCGCTATTTTCGCCAGGTGAAGAGTCGGCGAGTTCCTAGCTGGAGTAGACTGCAGCGTACTCGACCTCGAGCATGTTGCCATAACCAGCCAGGCTGTCTGCGTTCGGGTCACCTGGCCATGTACCGCCCACTGCGACATTCATGATCAGGTACAGCGGTGAGTGAGCCAGCGCACCCCAGACAGCCTCGTCGCCAATGGTTGCGCCGGTGACGGTGAAATAAGACACGCCGTCCTTCATGAATGAGATGGACTCGGTGTTCCAGTCGTTGCTTGTCCTGTCAATCTTGACAGCATACGAGTGCCAGTCATTGTCGATAGCAGTGCTTCCCTGGAGGCCTTCGGCTCCATTGGGGCGGCATGCTGAAGCAGTGCAGTGCAAGGTGCCATAGACTGCGCCGATCTTGTTCACCGTCTCGAAGATGTCGATTTCACCGCAGGCTGGCCATTGCGTTCCGTGGTGGATGCTGTCTCCCATCATCCATATCGCTGGCCACATCCCCTGAGCTTGGGCTGCTGATGCGTCGCCGAGTCGGGCAGACGCCTCGACTTGCATAATCTTCCCCGCCTGTGGCGTCCATGTTGCCTTGGACTCAATGCGCCCCGAGGTCCAGTGTCCTGAGGAAGACTTCACAGGCACGAATTGAACTGTGCCGCCGCCGGAGATTTGCAAGTTAGAGCTTGCGTCGGTATAACTTTGCAGCTCCTGATTGGTGTCGATAGCTAAATATCTTGTCAGTGACAAGCACCTTGGGTCAAAGGGACCAGCCGGCTGTGCTAGCCTGTAAGTAAAATACGGGAAAAGATCAACCCACCTTGAGCAATATCCCACTTAGAAGTGTCCACAGCGTCACCGGCCTTTCCAGCGAAGGAATCGGACCAGATGAGGTTCAAACCGTCTAATGTGGGGGCTTCGACAGCGGCCACAAGTGCGGGAAGCACTGCGGCCGCGAAAGTTGCTGCTTGGACACGCATGTTGGACGAGTGCCTCTTTGGCTTTTGTTCCGGACTGTGGGTCTAAAGATCTTGGCGATGATGGCAGGCGAAGATGAGCGAGTAGGATGCAGAAGAGATATTTCGTATTTTGGTCAAGGCCAGTGTAGTAGACTTGCTACGCGTGGGCCACCAGGAAGCTTGAAAGGTTTCTGTATATATATATGTGTGTGTATGTGTATATAGATGACCCGTGGCTCTGAGGGAAGGAAAGAGTGGCAAAGAGTTTGGCGATCTGATATGACCAGGGCAACGGGGTGAAATAGAAAAGAATGTGGAGAGGTAAGCTTGTGAAGAAAGGTGCCGTTGCTCAGCAGGCGAAGCAGGGAAAACGAAGGTATCAATAATAACGGGCTGGGAGCAGAAGAAGGGACCGCAACTGGGTCAACATGAGTTTTTATTCTGGATACAGGGAAGGGCAGATAGGGGAAGCGCCCGGGGGGAGGCTGGTGGGCAAGCGTCGACACGGGAATGGGGACCCACCCTGCTGCTGACCCATGCCGGCACATGCCACGCGAAGGTGGGAATGAAGGTCATCCCTGATCCCAGCGCGTGTGGGCAGTGGTGGTGGGACATTTCCGATCTGAAAAAGAGTGGTTCCGGAGAGGGAAAAAAATAAAATACTTGGTCTACCGTGGCGGCGCTGGAGTGTAGATACGTACTTGAGGTAGCGGGTGGTGACAGGGGAGGTTGTGGCGGCTCTTGATTGGGAAATTGAGAGTGGGTGTCAAGGCCGATGGAGATGAAACGACACGCTGTTGAACGACCCAATCCCGAGGCTGTGCGTGGGCGCCGAGACAAGGGCGGGTTGAGTCGAGAACTCGGAATAGAGCAGCTACTGTTATTCTGGAGCAGACGTGAAAGCGGGGCGGGCGAGGACGGCAGTGGTCTGGACAAAGTCCAGCAGTGCAGTTTGTCTGTTGGTTTCCTGGGCTCTTTGTCGATGCCCTCATGAGGCAGGTGCTGCTGCCGCCCTGCCCAACCTGCCCATCCCTCTGTCCGTTCCTCCCATCTATCCATCCATATGATAATTCTTCAGCTCCAAAGCGAGAAAGGAGAGAGAACCAGGAGCCGGGGACCATGCAGGCGGGAGTCCCGCAGGCTTGGGTGCTTGCTTGCTTGTTGGTGGCGCATAAGACTGTAGAGGAAACGCGCAAGAAAGGGACGAACCGGGCATACATGGATTGGTACTTGTTGTAGGTACCGGGCAGGGAAGAGGTCGAGAGCAGATCCCTGTGCCCAGCATTCTCGGCTCCTGACGCTCGGCACGCAAAAGGTGCTCTCGGTGCTCTCGGTGCTCTCGGCGTGCCGCTTGCAGCATCTGCAGCGTGAGGTGCAGTGCGGGCTGGCTGGCATCTAATAAAGTTGGGACGAGGCGATCCAAGCTCAACCTGCACGCAGCTGCATGCCGTCTGGCTGGGGCTTGTGATGGGCAAGAGAGTATCTCTGGGTGGAATGGAACTCATATTGCGATATGTGCACGGTTTTGGCAGATCGATCTTGATTGACGGAGCCAGGAAGCAAGGCCCGGCGCCCCAACCTTGTTGCTCCTGCAAAGCTCGACCTGCCTCCCAAACCTTGAAAAATCCCCCGGGTCCTTGCCTCCTGGCCAGTATCTGAACGCCTGCCACTTTCGACTTGGGTCTGGGCAGGTGAATGGATTACGGTGATGTAGCTGGGCCCCCACCCTTTGCCAGCCGCCGCCGCATTCTCAAGCCGGGTTGGCAGGTTGGCAGGTTGGATGGTAACTCTGGGACCCACACGGGGCCTGGGCAGGGTGTGGGTAATAAGAGGCGAGAACTCCAAGGTGGGCGGGCACTGGACAGCTTCCGCAGCTGCGCAGCTGGTACCTGCGCTAGCCCAGTCTTGGGGGCCTGGGCGTTGGTGCGTGGTGCGCCAACTTGTGCTCTTCCCCTATCCGGACAAGTGAAACGGCTCCTTCCTGGCATCCCGAAAGGCAGGAGCAACAAGCGGGAAGCCACTCCCGATGTTGGGCTGACTGAGCCTCAGGAGTGCAATCTCCCAAGTTCAAGCGCATAACTCTCGACCAAGGCGATGTACACATGGATCGGGGCACCCTGCAGTAATAGATATACAGGTTTGCACAGCTGCACTGCCGCCGCCCAACGGTTGCTGAGACGGGCGGAATATACTTGCTGGCACCGGCGAGGCCCACATGCCTCGATTAATTCTCCGATCCAGCACGTCAGGAACCATCCACGCCGTCTCCTCTGTCTGCCCTGTCTGCCAGGCGAGATGGAGACATCGACCCTATTTTTGACTCGTCTCGACGACGATCGTGGCCTGGAGCGTTCGCTGGAACCCACACACCTGGGCACGCGGGGGACACATCTTCATTCGCGGTCCGTCACTCACCTGGCGCGTATCGACAGGGGTTCCGTCATCCAACCATCAGCACCGACAAAGCAATTTATTCCCCATCGCCGTGCGTGGGCATGCGATCGTGCCTCTGGGTGTTTATTTGTTGCTAGTTGGCTTGGTGTGTGCCGGCACCCGTCCTGCTGCATATGCATGTGCATGTACCAACAATCTATGACTCTTCGCAGTCTGGTAGCCAGTCTGCTAAGTCGGACGAAGTTTCCCGCGCATAAAGAGCCCAGCGCTATCGTCAAGGTTGATATCTCGACCCCCTGCAGCACCAATGAATTTCGCATTCAGGGGCCCGAGAGGCAGCCAGTCCACTGCCTCATGTGGAGAGCAATGCGTCCAGTCGCCGTCCAATCGCGGCTGCCAGATGCGCCCTGGCGGCTCAGCACGTCAACTTAGCCGGGCAAGAATCTCTCACTGCAATCTTCCTCGGTTCTTGTCCACCAAATCATATGCATCGCCTTTTTTCCAGCTTCTCCGACCCAGCGTCGCAGCTGCGACTCAGATCACCTTTCGGTACCACCACTCCTATGCTTCCTCTTTCCTATTACGCGAACTTCGGCGGGAGATAGGACTGAAGCTAAACCAGCAGCAGTTGTCCGACGGCACGGGGCTTACGGGCTGACGGACTGACGGGCCATCGCAGCCACGAGAACCCCGTCTTCCAAATGGCCGTTAGAGACGCAACCATCGTGTGATTTGAGGCTTCCAAGGTTTGATCCGTTGCCTCGCTCCCGCTTCAACGTAACACGTGCCAGAACAGGTTCTGGCCGCATTTGCGCCTCAGATCTGACAGCAATCTCGTCCGATAAGAGCTTCCAAGCGCACGAACGCTTGGTGTTTCACGTTTCATGACACCAAACGCCTAGAACTGCCGCCTGGGCATCGTTTATGTCTCGTCCCAAACCTCCGACTCGATAGAACTGAATTACTGTCAAGGCAACCGGCCTTAGAACGCTTCCGATGCCGCATAGTAATTCCGAGAAGCCTCGCCTGGCCTTCAAGGCCCCTCGTAGCTGCGACCTGAAACGGCGCCTGCCATTCGCGATGTGATAAGAAACAACCCGAATGTGCGAGACTCCTGCCCGCCACTCCGTGCTTATCAGCCGACCCAACTTGGTCGCAGCCACAGGTATGGAGAGCTACAGCTGTCCCGACAAGAATTCAGCAACCTCGTCTCAGCAGAGTGCTCACCATTGCCTGGTGTGGGCGGAAGCATCTGTCGCGTGGGCCCCTGATAATAGGGGGCGTCGTTAAGAGTTGCAAGCTTGGCAAGGAGTTGCCTCTTTCAGGGTCCATCCGGTGTCGTCGATCTTAAGCCCTATAGCAAGGCCATCCCGGGTGATCTTAAGCTTCTCGTGCCGACCGCCGGCCGTCGACTGCAACTGTGACCCGAATTCTTGTTTTCGTGTTTGGCCAGAGCAACGGCGTCGGAGTCAGAAAGGCATTGCTGGCTCCAGCATTATGTGGCGACCCAGCTCATACACATGATCAGCGTGAGAAGGCATGCCGACATGCTATCCGGTTCACGCATGGCTGTGTCACACTCTAGTCTGCTTCGAAGTCCGGCGTTAGAGTCCGTCCAGCCAACTCTCGGTGTTGGTCGCGCATGGTTTGCGGTTGAGTGCCGCGTTTCCTGTTGAGCAACATCCAAGCCGGCGGAAACCAGACGTTGCGCTAGATTTCCTCACATGTAAATGACTGGTCACCTAGGGACCTCGGGAGACTCAAGGATGGTTCGTGTTGTTTTCTCAAGACCGAAATTCGGCTGCTTGCTTATCCTTCACCTTACACCGTCTGTCACGTCCAACAAGAGCGCCAGCGAACTGGCGTGGTGTAGCATCAGGCCACCACGCTCCGCGTGCATCACTTCCATTTTTCTCGCCGAGCGGACGCCGACCTTGTTCAACTTACACTGCGCACCAATGGTTTTCTCTGGGTAAGGTGTCGTCCCAAGTCGACTTTTCACTCCTCCGCGTTTTGACCAACGTGGACCCAATCAACGCGGCAAAGTCAAAGTCAATCGGGCGCCTCAAAACCTTGTCTGCCGCCGGCCGGTGAACCTTGTGCTCGGGGATTAACGCCCTCCCTCTTATTTACCAACTTCACACATTTGTCGTACGACACGCTTCAATTGCGTATTCTTGCGGATCATGAGCCGGCTCTTGGACAACTTGGCTCATCAAAATTATATTCCGCGTCTTTAACACAGACTGGGCCCGGGCGCATATCTTGTAGTGTCAAAGAGCCACTTGGTATAGTTGTTACACTTGAGGTTCAGGTGATCGTCAGACTCAAGCTACCGAAAGCTTGTGTTGACGCCAAGACTGTCAAATATGTCTATTCGATAGGACGCTCTCTCGCTCATCAATTTAGGTGCAGATTTTCAATGTGACTCTCGGTCCGGGTGACGCAACAACATCACAGTTATGATTCATCTGCTGGAACAGTAGCCTTCCATCCTTTCGCTGACTCGGCGCAACTCATGCACGTTGAGGCTAGAAGCGTCGAGACCCGAGCCAAACTGCGCACTCAGGGAAGAATGTCTGGTCACCTCTGGAAGTACCAGAGGAGAAGCGTGTACTTTTGTTTGAGGGCCCTCACAGGCCAGAAAGGTCAGGAAGTAAACAAACGTATCCAGGGCCGAGCACAACCATGAGACATGCAGACTCTTTCGGGTTGACCTAGGCAACTAGTCAAGCTGCGGTGCTGCAGTCTCATCTATAGCTCACCGACCCAGATAACAGCATAGTTCCTCTGCATACTAATTGTCGTGTTCCACCTGCAGGATATGCACCCTGCCGCGAACCATTCTCGGGTCTCTTGCATTAGCCATGCCAGTGTCACCAGCCTAGCGCACATGCAAGCTACTTCAATAGGTAGGCAGCATCTCCTTCGGGATTTCCCTCTTAGCTATCTGTGTCAAGATGCCCCCTGGATGCATGGAATGAGCTAGCACGTCCTTTTTTTGCCATCTCGACATGCAGGATTCTGTGGAATTCAGCACGATGTGCTTTGGCGTGGGATGATGCTCGCTCTGGAGCGGAGGATGTGCGACGCCATACCGTGCTGTGGTGGGCCGGAGAGAAGGTCACTATAACCTCCCCACGCGTTTGAGCTCATCTCTCTACCTAAAAGCCCCCTCTTCTGACTTGAAATGGTCATTATAAAGATCCTCCTCATCAGACCTTCAATTTATAAGAAGTTGCTAGTTCTATATAAATTCCTAATAAATCCGAACAGGTTTTAAAGACTCAAATTAGTCGTTAAGAAAGATTAGACCTAGGGCTGGAAATGGCTTCTCCTGAGAGGTTCCTTCCTCTAAAGACAATCCCCTCCTCTAGAAACAATCCCCTCCTCTAGAAACAATCCCCTCCTCTAGAAACAATCCCCTCCTCTAGAAACAATCCCCTCCTCTAGAAACAATCCCCTCCTCTAGAAACAATCCCCTCCTAATTGCTCATAATAAGTCTCCTTGCTTCAGGACGGCGGCTAGCCGATATAAAATCCCTCTTTTTGTCTTTCAACAACGCTTCCTTTTAAATTTTAATGGCTTTAACAGGCTATAGGATTAGATCTTGCATTATATTTTAATAATCTGATTAAAGGGCGCTTCTGGCTAATGCTTCTGGCTAAAGAAAAGAAGGCAGGTGGGGAGTTGAAGTTATTGAAGTTGAGAAAGAAGATGCCCTTGGCTGCCTTAAGAGGTACTTAGATCTGGGCTGTAGGTATTAGCAAAATTAAATACCTAGCAATAACCCTGCGAGTCTATTTTCCAGCTCCATGACCCTTTTTACTTCGTAACCCCTTTTTTGTTTTATAACCCTCCTTTTTGGAAAGACTGCCTGATCGCCATTTGTTTGCTTCCGAGAAGAAGAGATTTTATAATAGAAGTTCCGCAAAGACCGTCTTGTAGAAATGGTAACCAATTAAGGGAATGGAGGTCATAGTGACCCTCTCTGCAGCCCACCAAAGCACGGTATGGCGTGAAGCTCTTAATTGTGACCAGGAGGCAAAATGGGAGCTTAATCGTGAGCCGGCCCCTTGATGTCCACCCCGGAAGGTATTCCCGGATATAAGTGTCTGTCAAATGTAACATACTTAAGCTCCCAGCAAACGCTGTGAAATGTAAAGTCATTTTATCGTGACTTGCAAGACAGGCAGGATGTGCAACTCCCAACGGAGTACCACATGGTCTCATCATTCTCAAGTGAGCATCAAGTCCTCGGGTAGCTTCATGGATGCTGCGAACTGACGACACAAGGTTCAGCTGGGAAGTAGGTCTGTACCGAGATATTTCACGTGATGGCCCGGAAGTTTGAAGCTGCCCGTAGTCTTCGGAAGGCACCATGACGCAAAGTAATAGTACTGGGAGCCAATGGTCGTATATTTTATACAATACAATATTGGAGAGTTAATGGGCACACCGCTCGCACTGACTGGAGTATCATACAGGACAATCAACTCAGCACAACGTTACAGAAGTGACCTTTGGGCGCAATAAGGAAGGTCTCGGCCATCGCCATTATGTCTTCCGTCGTCTTTGCGCTCAGTCTTGCCCCCTTGCACTCCCTGAAGAACAAAGCAGTGGCCAGTCGAAGCTCCATATAGGCCAAGTGTAAGCCAATGCAAATACGAGTGCCCCCTCCGTAGGGCATGAAAGCGGCCTTCTGGACCGGACTCAGAGGCTGCTTGACGAACCTCCAGCCGTCGAATCTGTGTTGGAAGACACATTGTCAGCGCCTTCAGTGCACGGCAGGGAGGGGGAGAAGGATGTCAAAGGACTTACTCAAGTGGGTTAGGGAAAATATTAGGGTCTCGGTGCAGAGTGTAGGCATGTGTCGTGACGGTCGTGCCGGCGGGGATGAAGTAGTCCCCCAAAGTGGCGCCACCCTCGGGGACTGTCCTGGGCAACGGGCCAGGGGCGACGCCGTAGAGACGTAGGGCTTCGTCGATGATGCTGTTCATAAGTGGGGCTTGCTGGAGCTCCTCCGGGAGAAGTTCCGGGCTGAGCGCGGCCACTTCATCCTCGAGGGCGGCTCGGAGCTGTGGCCTCTTGAGAACGGCCCAGACGAGGTATGTCAAAGTCACGGCGGTGGTGTCGGAGCCAGCGACAATGAAGTTGGTGGCTTCTTGCCGAACCTAGCATTCTGTCAGTAGACTGCTCACAAATGCGGAAAAGAAGCTACATAATGCGGATAGAATGGGTCCCATTTGGCTGCCTTCGGAGATCTTGAGAGGTCGCTTACTGTAGCATCCGTGAGGTCGGTTTTCTCTTGGCTGTCAGCCTGGGCAAGCATCTGTCCAAAGAGATTCTGCGAGTTTGCACTATCTGTACGCATGTTCTGAACAGCTACAGAACCGTGCTCAAAGATGAGGTCTTCTCCGCTGAAGAGCTTCTTGACACTCTTCAACGGGATATACGGCCCGATCCAGCGCAGAAAGGGGGCTTCGCTGGTGATGACCCCTAGCATCAGAGCTGCCTGCACAGCGTCTATGAATGGCGTTTGCTAGAAATTGAATTAGTCTCAAGGGTTTCGTTAACCGAAAGAGCTGGTTTGCATCTGGGACTTACCCTGCCCAATTCCAGCATACGGAAGCTCTCGCCAAAAGACAAGTGTGCGATAACATCTGTCGCCATCAACGTCCACCATTTCAAGATATCCGCCTCGCCCTCGGCACCGGCCTCTTCTCGGATCCTATTCACGGCCAGCCGCACCTTGCTCTGGATAACAGACTCCCAATTCGCCCGCAACGAGTTCTGGCTGAATGGCCTGGCAAACAGCTTCCTCCGCGCAGCGTGTGGCTTCCCGCCCCTCATGGAGAAAATACCAGGCTCACTGTCACGACGCTGTGCGGTGATCGCATCATAGAAAGATGATTTGTTGAACCCTGAGCCCACCTTGTGGATCATCTGAGTGGCCTGGAGGCTGGAGACGGCCGCTTCATCCGGTGCGATTCGGACTATGGGGCCATACTTGCTGTGCAGGTCGTCCACATAGTACATCCTCCGGCCTCGTATTGTGTGGTACTTGAGGACAGCCTGTGTGAACCTGGAGTACCACGGCCCCGGGATGGAGCGGACAGGGGACCTCACAGCTGTGAGAACCAGCCGGGAGAGCCAGAGCACCAAGGCGATGGCGCCCAGCACGTGCGGCGAGATTAGAGACGGCATGGTAGTATTGTGCAGACAATTGATGTAAACACAGTGGTGAGAGCGTCGATGATCTACTTTGAGAGAGCTCGCTGAATGTTTTAAAAGTCGATTGACCTCACTCCGGTGTTCACAACGGCCCAGCTCCGACTCCATCCTCCACATTCCGGCGTTCACGGGTGGGGCCTAGTGGGCGCCGGCACGCTCCCATGCCGAATAAAAGACGTCCGAGAGTCCGAAAGTGCTCCATGACTAGTCGCTGGGCGCGATCTGTTATTCGAAAAGCAGCAGGCCAGCCATGGATAAAATGAAGTAGAGTCCATACTGGGCGAGGTTGGCGGCCATCGATCGGGTAGGAAATGGGAAAGAGTAAAGCATCCCAAGCTGACAATCAAGGAAAGGATGTCGCACTCCAGTCTCCAGCATTCATTTCGTAGGATTCCTGGGTGTTGTAATTACTAATACTTTTTCTGTGAACTCGAGCGCATCTGCATACTCATCGACTGCGGGTATAACTAATATGTGATACAATTGCTTGCTAGAACTACCCACCACTTTTGCCAGCCCCGCCCGGATCCATATTATTCACATAGGGCCTGGGTCAAGCTACACAGAGCCTTCGTGATTGAAATAAAATCTATACGATTTTGATTTAGGTCAAGGTAGAACCGATCGAGCTGAATTAACCAGTTCCTGACGAGAGCATTCACATCTTTTCAAGTTAATGAAGGCAAATACGATTACGAGTTTTGAGAGTTCCAAACATGGATCTCAAGATGTCTCCTTATCCCCCACTGTCTCCGACCACAAAGCCACTTGATCGCCTGCATCATCAGCATTAAGCTTGCCTTTCGGTAGCATATTGAGGTGGTCTTCCTCCTGGTCGAGCTTGCGGAACTGAATGTAGAAGAGCGAGCCGCCGATAGCAGCCAGTATAGCAACGGTCGTGTAATTCCAAACCAGGAGGGGATCCTGCAGTGAGCAGTCAGTATCGGCGTCTTTTCTATCTTCACATAGGGCAATGAGCATGATACGAACCTCAGCAAGAGACACCAGGGCGAATCCAATAGCCGAAGACACAGCGTTCATGAATAGCGCTACAGATTGCACCATACTGCGCATGTTTGCCGGGGCCTTGGAGTGGGCGTACTCCAGACTCGTGATGGAGGCCATGATCTCGGAGAACGCGATCAGGATGTACGACCCGGACTGCGCCCAGACGCTGATGTCGACGTTGGGGCAGCGGTCCTCGGTCCCCGGCAGGTTCTGCCCGGCGTAGTTGCCGCAGTCGCTCCGGCGGTAGATGTACGCCTGGATGACGGCCGCCCAGATCATGGCGCACGCGCCGGCAAAGTAGCCCACGGTGATCTTCTTGATGGGCGACACCTTGATCTTGAGCCTCCGCAGGAGAGGGTATCCGAAGAGGTCGAGGAGCGGGATCATGATGATGAGCGAAAACGGGTTGAGATTCGTTAGGACGTCGTTGGGGACTCCGCCTAGCCTCATTGTCGCCGCTTGGGAGATGAGATTGTTGTTGATCTGGTTGTAACAGATCCAGAACAGGGGGTACCACAGGAAGACGGCGCACGCGTTGAAGCCACGGCGGACCTCGTCAACCCAGGCGTCGTCGAATGTCATCCACTTCGGTCGGTCGGCGGGCGCGATGTTCGAGGGCTTGACTTTCGACCAGAACGTGCCATCGTGCAGGTTGCGGTAGGTCTTCCTTGGGCTCAGCGACCAGCGGCCCTTGTTCGCGTACACAAACACCTTGAAGGCTTTCCCGAGCACAGATCCCTCCGGGGGAACTCGCCGATACCGCCTCCGGCCCCAAAGCATAACCAATGGGCAGAAGCAGAGCATGATTGTTGGTAACAAGAAGGACATGTAGAAGCCGACATAGTATTCACAGTATACCATACCGATCTGGCCTATCAGGGCACCGATGTTGATGAACATATAAAAGCTGTAGCAGTACTGGTTAGTCATTCGATTCTGAGAGCTGAATAAGCAGAGACTTGTTTCCCTGTTCCTTGGAATTCCCGATACTAAAACCTCTCTCAGGACTCCCTCGAGAGAGCGTAGCAAGTATGTAAGAATAGAGGGGTATTTAGTTTGGTGTTGCTTACTAGTGGTACACGCGTGAGGCTGTGACGGCCGGGTCGATGATGACGCGCTCACCCGACTTGAGCGTGACAACTCTCATGGAATCGGCCGGGAGCTGCTCAACGATGAGAGGGTTGACATTGGGCTTGAAACCTCCGGTCCCCACGCCCATAGTGATGATGCCGAGGATAAAAGCAGCCATCGCACCCGGGGGTTCTTGATGACTGGGGGCAGAGCAGAGACAATCAGGATCACATGGCCAATGATCCCAACGAGCAGTGCCCAGAAGATTGTGCGGTAGCGCCCAAGGTAAGAGTCGGCGATATACGCGCCGAAGAGAGGCATTGTGTACTGCCAGAAGGCATTGAACGTAGTCAGTCCCGTCGACGCTCGCTGCCCAAAGCCCATGGCGCCGGCCTGGCCGGTGCCATAGTTTGCTCCGGTGGCAGAGCCCTCCGGCAGCGGCCACTGGATGAAATTGGTGAACACGGCCGTTGTGCCGTAGTACGAGAAGCGCTCGCACAACTCCACGAAAGCAATGGTCAGGACACTCCAGGGTATCTTGTCCGCGACGCGGCGCAGCGAGTTGAGCTCCTCGGCGGTGGGGAAGTCGCTCGCGTCTGGCTTCTCGGCGCTCGGGACGTGGACGAGAGCCCCCTGCTTCTCCACGATGTCTTTACTTGCTGCCGCGCGGATCTGGGCGCCACCATCGGCGGTGCTTTCGATGCCGGCCATTGTTGTCCTGGTGCTCGTTGTATCTGAGTACGGTTGGTAGTGTTCGCCGCAAGTGGACTCCCACGCTATTGCGGCTAAAGAGAGGACAAACACCAAGCCAGATGCATATTTTATTGAGAGTATGGGGCTGCAGTTGCATTTTATAGCTGTGCAGCAACGTTTCACCAAGATAGTTAGTTCACTCTGAGTTGCCCGGCTCCATGCGGTTCATGTCGGTCAGGCAGGGCCAAGATGTCGTCCAGCCTATAAGGCACAGAGGTGTGATGGTTTTGGGCTGGGTGGTGATCCTCACTTGGCACCTTGCATTATCTCGGAAGGTGACAAGCATTCAAAAGTCTTGAGTGTGATTGCTAGTGGTCCAACGTAGCTTCTTCCTGGCACATGATACGGGATGTGGCTAGCACAGGGCATTCTTGTTAGGAGAGAAGACCTCTTTAGTGTTAGTTAGCCAAACATTGCTTCGTACCATCCTGTGTCCCTTCGCTTCAAGATTGCACATCTTCCAAATGTCTGGATGTGGGTTTTCTTCGACATTGGCTTTCCAACACACGTTTCTGAGGAGGGACTGGGGACAGAGGAATTGCTTCTGGATTGCGCCCAGCCTCTTGGCCCCCTGGTGTGGCTCGTTATCAGCTGCGGAGTTGCTTGGCTGTCACCTCATGATTGGGATCCCTCGACTGCTATGTACTGCGCAAGCAATCTACATCGAACCTACACACCCAAGACGGTTCGGAAGCCCAGAAATGCCAATCATAACCCTCCGCCGCTATCTTGTCCGCCGGTAGCCGGTTCCAACATCGCGGGTCGCCAGCCTGCCAACCAGGGACATTGGATGAGATGCCTCGGTGTGAGGCGACATTGTTCTCGACCCCAGTGAGCCACGAATGGGCTAGTACTTCTAGATAGTCGAAAATACGGGTTGTGTTTTGGCGACAGCCCTTAATGACATCGAGGATCAAATCCGACACAGGTTCATAGTCTAGCCGACAGCCGGTTCCTGTATGTCGTGTCACCACTCGAGCACACCGCGGTACCTCATCTGGCCGGTCTCCAGACGGTCGAAAGCTTGTTCCATGCCCTGCTCGTTCATTGGGAACACCTCCACCCAGGGTTTGATTTGGTTGCGAGCCGCGAAGGACAGCATTTCTTCGTGGTTCCTTCTTGATGCTTCAGTCGAGGAGATGATCCGGTGTCCAGGCAAGATGAAAGGCATGTATGGGATACTCAGAGGCTCCATTTGAATGGACATGAGGACGATCCGGGCCATTCGGTTCAGCAATGGCAGGATCTTGTTCCAGTCCGGAAGACCATTCGAAGTGACGAGCAGTACATCGATCGGCTTCGCGCTTTCAGATCCTCCACCAGCCACTCCCGCCCCGTCTGGTGTGAACGTCGCCTCGTGTCCCTCTGATATGCATCGCACCTCATCAGCGCCAAGTGCGAATGCGTCCTTGACCTTTTGCACCGGAGGCTGCCGGGCGGACGCAAAGAGAGCTGTTACTCCGCAGCCCATCGCACGAGCGAAGAGGATGGCCATATGCCCCAGGCCTCCAACGCCGACCACTCCAACCCTGTCGCTGGGTTTCGTAGAAGCAGCATCCAAGGCCTCATACACCGATGCACCCGCACACATGAAGGGCCCAGCATCCACCGACGTGATAGCGTCCGGAATCCGATACACAAACTCGGCATCGATGATCCTAAAGTCCCCAAAGGCACCCTGGTCCAGGTCGGAGAAGGCGAAGCCGCGCGACTCAGAGCAGTACTGTCGATATTCGGACAGGCAGGTTGGGCAGCGACCGCAGGAGCTGTGCAGCCACCCCCAGCCTACTCGGCCGCCGACTTCGACGTTCGTCACGCCGGGTCCGAGCTCTTGTACGAACCCGACTCCCTCATGGCCCAGGCCGCAGCCTTTCTCCTTTGCGTGGACGTCGGTATAGCATAGGCCAGAGTGTGTTGTCTTCACGAGGACCTCGCGGTTGCCTAGATCTCTCTCGGCTGTCTTCTTGGTGAAGCGGTGTTGCTCCGCAGAGTAGCAGAATGTTGTTAGTGTGTGTTTGGACATGGCGTGCTGGAGCCACAGGTTGACGGTACGCTTTGCACAAGTGTGCCAAAGTGTTTCGTGCTCAAATCCGAACCACACGAAATGACGTGGGAGATGGCATGTTGCACAACTAAGGTTGGTGCCAGTGGAACCGCTGAAAACATCATAGGCCATCCCTGACCTGCTGAGGGGTTAACCCCTCACCTGTCTTTACCGTCCCAGACTGACCTTCGGTGAGTAAACGGGATGATTAGGGCGTTGCGCGAATACAAAGGAGAGTAGACAATGCAAACAACACTTGACCAAGTCTCAGGACAACTGCCTGAAAGACTTGTCTGCATAATACAGGCCTTGAAGCCCACACTAGAGCCATATGATTATATTACACATCACAAGAAATTGAGCTGGGACACCATCCTTTGGGATAGCCTCCTATAGAATAAACACCTCTAGGATAACCTCCTCTGGTATAACCTCTGTCTGACACCCTCTTATCGTGTGTGCTTCTGTGGGACAACGCTTGTGGCTTACCCAAAAAGACTAATCCGGCTGATGCCAGTCGGCGACCATATGCCCCTGCCTTATGTGTCCACCAGGATTCAAATGATGCCGCCTGCAAGCGAGCATTGAGCCCAACGCAAGAAAGAAGTGCGGATCACTTACATTATATAAATTATGCCATGAGAATTCCAAGATTCCATGAGAACGAGATGCAATTCAGGGACCAACGTAACTGGCAGAAATCCTCCCATGATGGTTTAAATATTAGAGAGAAGGGTTGGCCAGCACGATGTGGCCACCAAAAGTTAGGGTCTCGGGAACGCTGCTTGAAACTATGTTCTAGACTCAGCTTGAGGCCATCTGGAGTACGTATACACATCTGCCATGGTGATATCAGGGACGACCTTCAGATGTCCAAGGGGAAATGAGCACCAGAACAATGGGAACTACCTAAATAGTCTGTAACCTTGTTGATGAACGGTCGCGCATCCCAGAATTTATTGCGCCAGAATTGACTAACCAAGGATCTCATAGTACTAAGCGCACCACTATGCTTTAACCTGAATGTGTGCTGTAGCAGATACTAGGGGTCGGCTTTAGCATTACTATCTGCACTGCTCATATCGCATAACAGTTTGACTAGTCGTGAAAATCTTTTCTGAAAATATCAACATTAGCATTCCTGACAGATGCTACGGTGGAGAAATCCTAAAACCTGGTATTGGATGCACTCGGAGAGCTCACCAGGGGCATGGCGTTGAGCGTATGTACAGGTGACTTTATGGGGGGATCTCCGCAGAAGAAGCTCACAGAGGTCTCTATGAGAGCCACCACTGTCGACCACGACCTTATGAGATATGAGACGCTGGTGACCCGAGTGCATCGGCGCCGACAGGATGTTGGGCACCAAACGGTGTCTCCGGAACCGCCCTAATGAGTGCCATAGCACTTGAGTGTTGGGGAGTCGCTAAGTCAGGCGCCTGTCATTCAGCGATGACGGAAAGGTTATCACGGCTGCCTTACTTCCATTGATAATTGCGACCTCACATTCCTGCTCGTTGGGAGCCTAGCAAACGATAAAGAGCATCTGACAACTTCAGCGCAGCCAACGTGTGCTCTTCCCCGAAGGACCCAGCACCATCATGAGTACGAGTGTTTATTCTAATCAGGATTCGGGATATCTCTGGATGATTGAACGGAGATGCTTTGTATTCGATTACCTTTTGGTTATGTATGACGGATGATGCAGAAATTTCGCAGATCCGCATTGAGGCCCTGTTCGGGGACAAAAGTCCCAAGCCTTTCTCTCAGTCGGAAATCGTCTTTATCGGGTCTCAAACCCCAGGTCTCCACATGATGAAAAACACCATCGTACACATCCGTCTCGTAAGGCTGAGGCGGTGGAGGGGAAGCACGGCCTCAAACCCACCTCCTCTTGCCCGAAAAGCAGTTGGCGTGGAGCACGTCAGAGGTGCGAGGTGCTGCTCTTGCATGGGAGGTATGGTCTGAAAAAAGTGGACTTGTACCTAGGTATCGTTGCAGCTGCAGGCCTCGTGTCGATATGCAGAAGCGGGCCGCTTTACAGTCAGTATGTAGCAGGGCTCACTTGAGACAGCGCCAATAGCCTGGTACCGTCTGACGAGGGGTGGATTTAATGCACGCAAACTGGCCTCACATGCGTCTGGACTCCTTCGGCCCCCTCCCTGGAAAACAGTCTATCTTATTCGTGAAATGAGCTCTAATTTTTTTTTTCTGTGAGCAGAGCCTCAAGTGGACAGCTCGCTCTTCCCCTCATCATTGTATGTACAGGCATTCACTTAGCCAGGGTGCCCGACTGGCGATACTGTCGTGCAACGCCCGGCCACGTTGGAGAACGCTGCCAGTATTTGATGCCCATCATCAGACCAATACGGGCAATCAGCACTCAGACGATTGGCTGTTGTCGAGGCTGGGAGTGTGGTGGCCTCCCATCGTCATCCCTCCCCGAACCCTGCACGAGGCCCTGGCGCTGCTCAGCCCCATTGCATACCGGTACATTTCTGAAGATATCCAACCGGTGGTACACAGCACAAAGGCAGACAGAGACCCATCCATCAGACACGATCTCTCTTCGCAGCCAGAAGAGGATGCCCAAGCTGTTGCCCCGTGGTATAAAAACCTGCCTCTCACCCGGGCAGGAAGTAATACCTGGTTCCTGACCCGTTTACACAGAAGTGGTGGTTTCACCACAGCTTTAGAACTATTTGTTCTTTGATTATCAACATGACTGCCCTTGCCCAGACACTACCACCTGGCACGTTGTTATCGAGTGCAGCGGCATACGTTACTTGTACCTGATGCGCATGTATGCCCATCTGCCCACCTCCGTCTCGATGGCAAGAACGCTGGCGATGTACCACCAGAAGCAGCCGTGGTGGTCACATTGGCTCTGCCAGCCTGTTGTGGACATAGCTACTATCTTGCGGGTATGTCAATACGGTATTGAGTCCCTGGGATGGAATACGATTGGTGTGCCTAGGCACGACTAACAACTACGCAGTCCATCGACAGCGAGACCCAGTCTGGCGATGGGCAGGAAGTTCTAGTCACAAGGCGCACTCCGTCGAGCCTGGCTTTGGCCACCCATCACTTATCAACTGTTGGCTTTACAGCTCCACTCAGACCAGGTGGCTCTCCTAAGGCGGTCCTGCTCCGCCCCAAGTTCACACATATCGGCCTGGGCCTTATGTCTATGGTAGTCTTACTGGCCATCGCGGCGCCAGGTGTGCTCCTCGGGGTGATGCTCGGGCAGGCGGAGCTGGGGACCACGTTGTCGGCCACGATTTCTGGGACGTTCGCCCAGGCGGGGAAGCTTCGTAGTGGTCATGCACGGTAGGGTTGATGGCTTCAGGGCAGAGGTCGACCCACCGTTGTGTGTCTGCGGGCACGGGAATGGGTATGGTATATCAGAATCTCATGCGTTACATACCAGTCCATGTCGTTTCCTTGTGTTTCAAACTTGCAACGCGGTATCCTCGCTCGCAGCATGACTTGCCTTCCATCATGCCTGTGTGTGATCCTCTACCGCCCTGTGCTTCTCGGCCTTGCCCACCTTGCTCCTTCCAGCACCACTAGGGGGGTTGATGATGGTGATGTGTCAACGGTCACTCCTTCCGAATTAAATGGACCCCGACTACCTCGTCCCGCAACATCCATGTTTATAACAGGCTTCTTGCACCTTCGACTCCTTGCTTTCCAACACCACAGTCCACCATTTTCACTATTTTCACCCACTGGACAGCATTGATTGATACAGCTGCATTCCTACCCCCAAATGGGAGCTACACCTGAACGCAATCATCACAATGAACATGGAGAACGCACAGGGAGCACCAGCACGTGACTGGACTCGAGAGCAGCTCACCAGGTAGGAACTGGCCAGGCCAGCCCCTCATGACGCACACCCGAGCTGGAGGGAGATAAACAACATCCTCAGGCGCCTGTTGTGGATACACATCAACCATGAGTCCATGCGCGCAAACGCACGACAGAGGGTTTTTGAGCCACCCTTCAACGAGGACCTAGTCTACGTCATGTGGCAATACCTTGACCGCATCATTGTAAGTGATGCCATACCACCGTGCCCCACGAGGAGGAATACACTCCCTAACCCCTGCTCCTGTACTTCTGCTTTATCCCCTCTCCAATTAGCTCCGCGACTGAGACGCCACGCTGCTGCTGTAGGTCCAGATGCACAGCGTCCCACCGCAACTCTGGGCCAGCCCCTCGTGGATTCCGGCGTTCGAGCAGTTGTGGAGGGAGATCGTCGGCAAGGCGTAGTGGGCCGCGCGATGGTTATCTCGCGACGGCAACCGCGACCCCGAGCTGAGGACCATTAAGTTCGCCATGTGTCCACGTTACTTCGGGGAAGACCCTGATTACGGTGCTTTTGGTGGTGAGGTTCATTATTTGGCTGATATTCTGCGGAGAATCACCGACTAGGGCAGGGTGGTCCTCTTTCAAAATGTTTAGGCTGAGCGTTTCATTATGGGGAATCCAGTACAGAAGGGATGGAAGGGAAAAGGCTGAAGGCGCATGAACAGTCAGCTTGAGACCGCAGCGGACCATTCGATTCTATGAGACAATACATTCTATTTCCCATGTCACAAATGTCACCTGATCATCTACTAGAAAAGTGCCATGTCGTGAGACTGTATTTGTAAGTAACATTCGACGTACTATCGTGTATTCCATCCATCGCCAAACTCCTCACATGTGCTGCTTTATTTCGCAGGCATGACCTGGTGCCCTCCCCCACCCCACGACCCACTCATGAGCTTCTATTATATGGAAAGACAAGATGAAAAGAAGTCATCGCATGAAAGCCCCAGGAAAGCCACCTAGATGCTCTTCCTCTTCCTGGCAGCTCCGCTCGCGGAAGCAGCGTTCGCCGAGCCGGCAGAGCTGGCACCGCCGGCAGCGCCCGCCTGGGGGATGAACTGCTTGTCGTCCCTGACGCCGGTGGTCTGCTGCTTGGCCATGTTGGGCGCGGCGACGGCGGGGCAGCCGACGCCCTTGGAGCCGTAGAAGCTCTGCAGCGAGGTGAGGCACGCGGTGGCGCGGTCCTTGTTGGCCTGCGGGTCGTTGGCGGTGGCCGGGTCCGTGTTGAAGGTGACGGGATTGCCGAACACGTTGCCCGCGTTCAGGTCCTTGGCGAGCTGCTGGACGTAGGCGTCGCGCGGCGGCGGGCACTTCTCGCAGTTGATGGGCACCACCTTGTTCTGCGCCGCGTTGAACCCGTCGCAGTCGCCCGTCCCCGTCGGGTTGACGCCCTGTTGGACGCCGAACTCGGGGATCAGGGAGAGGAAGTTTGGGTCCGAGGCGTCAAACTGGCCCTGCTGTTGGCGGGGCTTGTTCTCTGATGATGGAGCGGCGCATGCGGCGCCGGCAAGAGCGAGGACGAGGGCTGTGCTGAAGTACATCGTGCGTAGGTTGAGTTGTGTATGGATGTGATGCTTTGATAGAAAGGACCGGCCTGTACGTTGAAGAATAGTAGCGATTGAAAAGAATGAGACTGTTGGGTTAGAGATGGAAGACACTTTTGGAGTGTGAACAGCCGCCAGCTTAAGTACAAACTCTACCTTCATTCCCAGCAAGAGTGAGGCGGCAAGCCACAAGAGCTCTCTGAACACCCTCTCCATGAGTGAACCCGTGATCGAGAGGGCCGAAACGGGCTCTCGCTTGAATATTGTCTCAGGAGGTCGGGAGCGTCATGGCTGCCTCGGAACGCAAAATGCACGTATGCACTACGCCCCAGCTGCAGAGGCCTCGAGTCACAAGGAAGCTTCAATTGCGGCCGGAATCCCAGCGCGAAAGAGATGTGACAGGCCGAACGGCCGCGGTGAGACGGCCGCCCCGATGATATAGAACGGGGAACTGTCAGGTAAAGTTGGCCTTGGCCCGGGTCAGGCCCGTCTGGGCGGCCGGTCGCGGATGCCTCTCGAGAGAACGCGACCCGCGTTGGATAAAGTTCGCTTGGACAGACTTGCAGCTCTCCCCATGAGAATGGCCGACGCCGTGTGGTTGAGTAAAGCAAATGCACCATCGAAATAGTTGAGAACCTTTGCCGAGACAGTGCACCATGACAGCTTGGAGAGAAGCACTTCCTCTGCATCCGTCGAGGCTGACCGCGGTTGAACGGCCAAGACCTGTCGTTCCTGCTGAAGCAATCGATCATTCGCTCAGTAGACAAAGTACAAAAAGACTTTAGGAATACGAAGACGTCATCACTAGATGAGCTTATTATCTCAATGGGGTTGGAAACGTCGTAGGGAAGGTTGACTCCCCGGATGACGGATGAGAGGCGCAGCCGGTGGCCGCAAAAGGGCCCGGAGTTGAGGCGCGGCCGCCGCCCCGGCCAAAGCCCCGACGCGGGTCCCGTTTGATTTTCCAACGCCGAACTCTTGCTGCTTCAGCCGCTGGGCTCAATCCCGTTTGCGCGTTACATACCTGCGTTGGTCGACATGTCGCCAATAATCCTCAGCGGCTTGAATATGTCACCAATTGTGCACCCGTTGGTGGGCTGGACCCAAATGCTTCTTTCTATGCGTGGCTCGGTTTTCCTTTTCTTTTGAACTTTTCCTGTGGACTACAGCTTGTCCATCATTTGGCCACCTTCCAAATGACGTTGGTCATCCCGCAGCTCTGTCCAGGCTCCTGCTGTAAGAGCTCGCAATGGATCGATGCCAGAGCGGTTTCCTAGGCCGTGCCCCGACCTCCACCCACTGCTCCGCTGCTGCTCTTGTCGCCAAAGAGCTGTTCCTGCGAAAAGATATCCTGCCATACATGCATCCATTTCTCGTGCTGCGCCGTAAGTAGCTTGCCTGGGTTCTTGAAGGACCTAGTCAACGTGTCGCGCAGCCGAGCGCGGAGAACCTTGATCACGAGCATCGTCTTCCAGTCGGGGATGGCAAAGCGAGCCCTGTTACCGTCGAGGACGAGCACACCCGAGTACATCTTCGGGAAGTTAGCCTCATATCGTTGCATTTATTCTTGAACGAATGCTTACATCGGCGCGAACGTCGCCACACTGTAGGGCGATTGCGAAAGCCTCGACAGCGGTCGTTTCATGGGCGTTCGTGAATCTGCGTACTCATGTTAGCTCGATACACTAGAGCCATGGTTCCCCGGAGCGGCTCACTTGCTGCTGCCTTGCATTATGTGGTAGTAACTCAACCACCTCAACTCATTATGTCCTTTGTTGACACTGGTCGGATGCATGCTGACAGATTGGTTGTTACCAACGTTTCTCAAGCCTTTTCCGCCTGGTACATCTCGAACCAGCAGCTTCGGATAGAAGCTCCAGGCGATGACCGACTGCGATATTATGTCATTGCTGCTGTTGATGTTGACCCGCTGCGGGAGATCAAAGAAGGCCTGGTTTCGTCGCCGGCCTCCGGAGCCAGAAGAGTAGCGTAAGCGGTTCAGGTTGCGGCGCTCTTCCTCTGTCAGCTGCAAGAAGCCCGAGTCCACCAGCGATACCAGTAATTGACCCTTCAGGTCCTCAATGTTGGCCAAATTCTGCGGGCTAAGGAAGTTTTTCCTGCAGAACTGGAACTCCTGGCCGCCTGTCGATGCAGAGGACTGGCAGACTCGTTTCCAAGCAAGATAGGCGTTGTACACTGTGAGAAGGTCCGAGTCCCCTCGGCGAAAGGCCAGACGGACGGTATCCGCCTGACTACGCTGTCCAAAAGGCGCGACGAATGGTGACTTGGAGGACAAGACTGCTGCTACGGTGACGGCCATGTCCAGGCACTTGAAGACTGTGCCCATGAGGATCAACTTGCCCAGGAAGACATCCAGTGGCAGTCTTGCGAGCTGCTGGCCTAATGGTGTCAACTCCTCTCCGGAGGTCAAGGCACGAACATCGATCAGGGCGTCGATAGCCCTGCGAATGTTCTTTGTCGAAGGTGGATCGAGTGCCTCGCTGAGGGTCTCCTCGATGCCGCCAATCTTGCATATCTTGACACGAATTGCGAGGTCCTGCAACGATAATCGCAGCATCTCCGGTGTCTGCTGACTGCTCATAATGGTGTCGTGTCGGTATTTGGTGAATAGGTGAAAGCAAAGGCCTTCCTGCACACGCCCTGCTCTTCCACGGCGCTGTTTTGCGTTTGCTTTGGAGATGAACGTGTCGATCAACTTTGAGAGCTGACGCCGCTCGTCGAAGCGCATCTCGCGATGCTTGCCAGTATCTATGACACATGTGACATCTGGGATCGTGATTCCGGTCTCCGCAATGTTTGTCGCAAGAACAATCTTCCTGTAACCTGGTGGCGGTATCAGGAATGCGGCTTCTTGCTCTTCTGAAGCGATGGTGGAATGCATAGGATAGATGACCCAATTCTGCTGAAAGAACCTGTCACCCAGGAGCATGTCGTTGAGTGCCCGGATTTCCGCAATTCCGGGGAGGAAGACAAGTATAGCCTTGCTATAGTCAGCGTAGAAGGGATCGACAGCAATCCGCCCAATGAGCTGAACGATGAGTTCGTGGTCGATCTGATACTCGTCGATCTGCGACAGTGTGTTGCGAGTCCGAGTCGAGTAGTTCTGCAGGGTTTTGATGAGTTCCGGTTTGGTAGAGCTGTCTGGCTCGGTGATCTCTGCCTCGTCGTCATCAAGATCTACCAGCTTCTCCTTGACGCGCTTGTCCACAGTGTGTCCTGTCAACTCAATCGCATCCTCAAGATAGTTGACCTTGACGGGAAAGGTGCGCCCAGGCACATTCAGTACGGTTGCGCCACCAAAATACTTCGAGAAGCGCTCCGCGTCCACGGTGGCGGACATCAGAACCACCTTGAGATCTTTCCGCTTCACCATCAACTTCTTGAGGACGATAAGGAGGAAGTCACTGTCAATAGATCGCTCATGGACCTCATCAAGGACCAGATGTGTGATCTCGCGAAGCTCGTTCGAGCCCTCGAGCATTCTCATAACAATTCCAGTTGTTGCAAAGACAAGCCGTGTTTCCTTCGAGGTATTGGCTTCGAGTCTGATCGAGTATCCTACCAAAGAACGCGGTGTGCCAATGTCACTTTTGTTCTCGCCGAGTTCTTCACTCACACGGCGAGCTAAAGATATGGCCGAAATCCGTCGAGGCTCCGTGCAATAAAGTTTGCAGGGCTTGCCCAAGGAGAGCTGGTGCTCCAGCAGAAAAGAAGGTACTTGCGTACTCTTGCCGCATCCTGTCTCTCCGCATACGATGACGACTTGCTCCCGATCGACTGCTTCCACAACCTGTTGTCGGAAGTTCCACATTGGGAGCTGCATGCGGGACTGCAGCATTTTCTGGTATCTTGGGGTGCTGCTCTTTCTCTGCCATATGTTCTGGTAGTACTCTGGGTCACCCGACATCCGCTTCTCAGCAAGAACATCGGCAGAATCACCACCGTTGCGGCCGTTGTTGCGGCCGCGGAATGCGCCCTGGATCAGTACACCATCCTCCTCCTCCTGATCGCGTCGCTTACGGACCAGGTCTCGGAGCGCCTTGATGGCAGCACGATCCTGTGCGTCCGCGTGTGTTTTCTTGGCCTCGGCGTACTCATTCCAGAGGTCGCGCCACTGGGGCGGCAATTTCAGCGACACTTTCTCATCTTTTGCGGACGATCCGAATGCAAGGAACAGGGCGGCAGTGGCGATAAATGCTTCTGATTGCTTTTCGTCAGGTGTCGCAACCCCCGTCATCTTGAACACAAATTTGTTTGGTGAGGAAGCAGCTTCGACGCCAGGGACATCGTGTTCAGCTAGTGGTTCCTGGGCTTTGGCCCAAGATATGCTGAGGAGGTGCCTGTGGGCAAAAGGAGTTTCCGAGACTTTGATGTAGGAGAGCTTAGAGGATGCGTCTCTTGATCGGCAGGCTTCTTCTAGGACCCTCATCGGGTTCATGCCAGACCACTTGCCAAAATCCCGGATCGTTACCTTTGAGCCATCACTGTTGTTCATGACAGTGCTGGTCTTGCCCGTCGTAGCATCTACTTCGTTGGTAGGCAGTGCTGCGAAAAGATCCGAGAGTGCCTGGTCTTCCTCCTCCTCATTTTCAGCGAGCATCTCAGCCGCCATCTTCTTCGCTTCCTTTGTGGTTTCGTCGTCGTCATCGTCGTCTTCGTTCCCGTTGTCATCACCAGCGGACGGCGTGGAGTCTTGCTCAACTTGCTGGCTCCCACCTAATTTTGGCGACGCCTCAGCATCTTCTTTGAGTTTCTTGGCCTCGGCGTACTCTCTTTCTAGTTCTATCCGCCTCGGTTCCCATTGAATCCTGGCCAGACCTGCGTCAAAGAGGGGATCCTTCTCTATTCGATCTATTTTGGCGAGCAATTTTGCAACCTCCGAGTCATCGAATGAGTCTTCAGCTGCTGGAGGTGCCTGAAGCTGCTGACCGGACTTCCGCCCCTTTTTTCCGTTGTCTCTCTGTGGTCGTTGAATTGCAAAGAGTGCTTCTTTAGCAGATAAGTGAACAGGAACAAGATCGTCGGGTTCTATATCGCTGTCATATGTGATGATTTGTCGCTTCGGTGAGACTGTCCCAGGTGACCGCGAGGCCTTGGACCCGCCCTTCTTCTTCTTTGCCTTCTGAAGGGCCTCGGGTTCAAGGAGAAGAGGAGTGGTCGCTCCAGATGGCAATGGAGACTCGGCCGGCGTCGCTCCTGGTCTGCGGCGGCTGTCGTATTCAGGCAGTTCGTCAACGGTGCATTCTCGTGCGAACCAGTCCATGGCCTCTTCCAAACCCCATATGGAATCTTTGTTGATTCCAGTAATGTTTGCCGAGATATCCAGGACGTACTGGAGCGCGTCTTGTATTCTGCCCTCGGGGAACCCTGAGGCCCTCAGTGTCTGTTGTAATGCCCATAGCTTTATGGTCAGATCCTCTTCGGAGAGCATTTTTCCTCCACCTGTCCCTTCTGATGTCGAGTTGGAAGCAGAGAAACGGCCCTCGGCTTGTATGAGGTCGAGGATGTGGTCCATGAGCTCCTGGGGAAGCCATTTCTTCGCGTTGACGGACTCGGCTTGACCGCGAAGTAGACGACGGTCGGTTTCCAGCCTTTGCTTCTGGCGCTGAGCATCCCGTCTGGTTTTCTGGGCAAACTTATCCACAAGAATCTGGAGCTCTGACTCTTCCAGCTGCCTCTCGAACTCCTCTGGGGTCAGCTCGGGTTTCTTCGCTGCGGCGCTCGAGGACTTGTCGGTTTCGGCGGATGGCTGCAGCGGGACAGTGCTGAGCTTTTTGCCAGGAGCGTCGGAGCCTTTCTTTGGGACATCGGCAGGGTTCTCTGTCGGTTCGACTCTGGTCTTCGAGACCACGGACGTGGTAGCGTAGCCTCTCGCAGGATTGGCGGCGGGCTTGGTCTTCTTCTTCTTCGCTCCAGCCATGGTTGCACTTTTTGTCTAGGTTCGGTCGAGCAAGCAGATGTAGTGGGTTCTAGCGAATGCGAGGAGCGCCAATGGAGGTAGAGACAGAAAGGCAGCCAGAGGGCGAGGGAGGAAGGAGGTGAAGTGGAAGAGATCCAGCAAGGCAAAGAAAAGAGGCCTGAGTCAACGACGCATGGTTGGGTTGGGAGGAGAGTGGGATGGAATGGATGGATGACATGCCCCTTGTTGTCCGGGATGCAGCTCCAGAAAAAGATTGTGAACCCCGCCTGGCCGCCCAGAGAGGGTCGGCCGAAAGCCCTGACGTCCGGCCCTGCAGGATTGGAGCTGCCCCGCCAAGGTTCTCACTTCTTAGCGGCTGAGTCTTTCGGCGAGGAAACATCCACCTGGACCGAACCCAAGCTTCATTAGCTGGCAAGGAGCGAGCGAGCGAGGCACACACGAGTTGAGGTTCATGTTGGATGACCGTATGATAGATACCCCCCTTACGCATGGACTGAGCTTCCTTAGAATTTTCAAGACAAGTTCTCTGTTTTCCTGCTGTCTGCCGTCCCAGTTTCCTCCTCTTTCTCTCTCTCTCGACCGCTGCGCCCTGCGCACGCGAACACCAGCCTCCGCACAATATGTCTGAAGTCGCTGTGAACGGCGCCGCCCCGGCCCTGGACCTCAAGGCCACCAAGGCTGCCCTGACGTCCTCCTCGACCTCGTCTAGGATCGCTTCACTGCGAGCCGTCGACGACAAACTCTCTCAAAACGGTATATCCCAACCAACCGAACTTTCCTACCACGCCATTGCTACTCGGGACATCCCAAGCTGACAAGCACTACCTCCGTAGCCCTCGATAAACAAATACAATTGCAGCTCCTCAAGCTCCTGTTCTGGACACACTCTTTCTACCGCGACCGCGCCTCGCGTCTAGCTGTGCAACAATGCCTCGTATCTATCTGCAAGGAAGGGGACGCCGATCTCTTGGAGCCTCTCGTGGCTGCCATCCGACGAGAAAGCCCCAAGCCGGGCATCGCGCCGAGCAACGCGTTCGTGCTCGTCGAATGGTGCAGCATATTGGTGCAGAATCTGGCTGGCACGCCTCTCTGGGAAAAGTTTGGCAAGGATATCACAGTGGCCACGGCTGAGGCTTTGGACAAGTGCTGCTCTCCTGCGTCGAAAGCTGGCGTCGCCCAATCGGCCCTTGTGGTGACCCGGCGTGGCTACCGCAAGCTGTTCACCGTGTCCGACAATCGAGAGAAGACAATCACCGAGTCTGTCCAGTCGCTTTCCGCCAAGGCTGCACAACCAACGCCCAAGAACGCAATCATGCTCGGCGTCATAGCAGGAGTGTCCTCACGGCAGCCCGAATTAAAACCAATCCTGGAAAAGCTCAAATCCGAATACTTCACCTTCTATACGCGAGAGATCGTCGGGTCCAAGTCTCCAGTCCCGAAATATCTCGCCGCTGGCCTGGGCGACTTCTTCTCTGATTTCGTGACCCCTGAGGAGCTCGAGACGGAGGTGGTTGCGTCGTTGAAGAAAGGACTCTTACGGGCTCCCGAGGTTGTTCTCAACGATCTCATCACACCCTTAATCTCAAGCCTCCCGAGCGACTGGGATCTGTCCAATGTACTCCATGGCCATCTGCTTAAGCCCCTGCTGTCCAATCTTCAATCGTCCAACGCAGTCATTCGCGCAGGTGCCGTTAACGCCTTCCGCGTGATTGCGCAGCGCTGCCGTGATTCCGGTATTCTGGGCAAGGCCGCTGACGATATCCTTGCGCCACTGAAGGCTGGAAAGCTTACCTCGCCTGACCACAGAGTCCTTCATTGCGAGTTGCTGCTTTCATTGCCAGTCTCCGGAGCGATTGCCGGTAAGGTTGTTGCCGCTTTGCCAACGCCGATTGGAAAGGAAGGCAACGAGGCCGCCTTGAATGCCGAGACGTCGGCTCTGAGCAGGGCTGTGAAGTCTCTCCTGGCTGAGGACTCAGAGCTTCCCAAAGCTGTGGCCGATGCTTTATCCAAAGGCCTCGCTGACAAGAAGCTGTCTTCACGGCGCATCTGGACCATGAACGCTGGTGACATCCTGGAATCATTCAAGTCAGATGAATCCCGAACATCAGCCTTCGTCAAATTCGCCGAATCAACTCTTCCTGCCCTCTTGGACAACTTCAATGACGTGGTCGGAAATCCGCTGAAAGCATCGCAAGATGGTACCATCATAGCGGCCTACGTTGTTTGTGCAGTCGCACCTCTCATACTCAAGGATGAGAGCAACCAGAAGTTGAACGCCTTGTCCAAGAAATTTTCTGTCTCCAAACACTGCTTGGAGCTTCAGCCCAAGCCTTCTTTCCTCTTAAACCCTCGTGTCTACACTAAGATCTCTTCCGATGATGATGCGAGATGGTTCCTCAGAGCGTTGTCAGCCGTTGCTCCATCACTTCCCACTGGCGATTCCTCGGCCGTCGGTTCTGCGTGGGCTCATGCCTTCATCTACCTCGTTTGCTCCACGACGGTCAGTCCTAAACTTCGGAAGGAATCTGCGGACAGTCTTTCTACCTTGTATCTGAATGCTCCAGACAAGATAGCAGGCATCGTTGTTGACGGAGTCTGGTCCTGGATTCAGGCTGTCGAAACCGCCGACAAGGACAGCGCCCCAGTACTGGCAAAGATTGACAATGGCAACTTGCATACGACTCTCAGGTCGATTTGCTTGGTGCCGGCGGACCTCCAAAAAGGTTCTGTAGCTTTCAGTCAGGAACAGCTGGAGCAGCAAATGTGCTCTATGCTCGTCTTCACAAGATCACGTCTCATACCTCGCATCTCATGGATCGAAATATGCCTGCGAACCGGGTTGGACCCGGGTGAGTTGGCGAAGAAACACGAGAAGATCTTACTAAACGAGATCGTCAAACACTCCGACTTCTCCCAACCGGTAAGCAAGACCCGCGTGATCATTTCAATGTAGGATCGCTGACTGACCACATCGAATTAGCTCTCTGTAAAGGAAGCTTCGTATGACGCCGCCGCCGAACTTGCTTTCGTCGCACCAAATACCATAACGCCGCGTATCGAGGAGTTGGTAAGGAGAGATGTGGACGTAGCCAAGCTCGACGATATCGGCCCAATGGAAGCCGCTATCTATCGCACCCCTGAGGGGACGGCATTCGTTGATGTCTTGGCCAAGAAGGCGAACGAGGTGCCCAACAAGAACCAGAAAGACTACGATACTCTCAAGTGGGAAGAGGAGTTGAGGGCCCAGTTAGCGGCCAAGAAGGGTGTGCAAAAGAAGCTCACAGCAGAGGAGCAAGCAAAGGTCAACGCGCAGCTCAAGAAAGAGTCTCAAATTCGACAGAGGGTCCAAGAGGCTGCTGCGCAACTGCTGCGAGGCATTGGTGTCATTCGGGCTCTGGCTACCGGTCCGCCTACAGATGCGTCCCTGTGGATGGGCACAGCCGTGGAATCGCTCTTAAAAGCGCTTGATGCTGGTGCAGGTCTGATTACCGGTGACGCTGCGCCACTAGCCTATATCGCGCTGGCTGAGAGGATCTCGGACAGGCTGGGCTCCATGCGACCGTTTGTTGGTGTTGCGACTTTGAGAGCTCATGAAGTCAGCACGCTTCCCGAGAATCTCACGCAGGAGAGCTTCGAGGACCTGGTCACCCGCGTACTGTACCGCTTGCGGTTCGCCGGAGAGCAACGGCCATTCGACACTGTGTCGCTTATCTACATTCTGCCATTGGTCATCTCTGTCATTCGCAAGGGGGGTTTCGGCGCATCAGTGGATGACCGTGATGCGCAACTAGTACTGGCCATCGAGTTCATACAATTCCACACAGACGTCTGCGAAGACGTGACGGTGCCGCGAGCAGAACTGCTGTCTGCGCTTATCTTCTCGATGCAGCAATACGCGCAGCACTACAAGATCGCCAAAGACTGTTTTGCGGACCTTGTGCGATGCGTCGCTCCTAACATCAGCCATGACGAGCTTGGTGTACTCTGCCGAGGCGCCATCGTTCCGCAAACATCAGTGAGAACTACCGTCCTCCAAAGCATCAGCGCTGAGGTGGATATGACCGATCTTGGTTTCTCAGAGGAAATCTGGCTGGCCTGTCACGATGACATCGACGAAAACGTAGACTTCGGAAAAGAAATCTGGCAGGAAAGCGAATATGAAGTGTCGGCCGAAGTCCCATTCAAGACGCTCCCATATGTAGAGAGCAAGGACGGGCAGCTTCGCCGGGCCGCTGCGAGATCCCTAGCTGAGGCGGTCCACATGCACCCATCAACGATGCAGGGAGTGCTCGAGCAGCTTCGGTCGTCTTATGTCGAGTTGGCCAAGCCCAGGAAGCAGGAGCTAGATGCGTTTGGCATGCCCAAGAAAATGGACTTGGCCGATCCCTGGGAGGCCAGACACGGCATCGCAGTTGCCTTCAAAGAACTCGCGCCCTACCTGGACAAATCGAAGCTGGATGACTTCTTCTCTTACCTGATTGAGCAGGGCCCTCTTGGAGATCGCAATGCCACAGTCAGAAGCGAAATGTTGGAGGCTGCGAACAACGCCATCACCATCCACGGAAAGACGATCTTGGACAAGCTCATGCGGACGTTTGAGCAGACATTAGAGGTGCCGGACAGAGGCTCAGAGGCAGGCGACCGGGTGAATGAGGCAGTGATCATTATGTATGGTACACTTGCCCGTCATCTGCAGCCAGGCGACAAAAAGATCGCTACTGTCATTGAACGACTTTTAGCCACGCTGAACACGCCGTCCGAGACTGTTCAATATGCTGTGGCTGAGTGTCTACCGCCGCTTGTCCGAACTTGCGGTGACAAATCGTCCAAGTACTTTGACCAAGTTGTTGAGACTCTCCTCACCTCCAAGAAGTACGCCGAACAACGCGGTGCGGCCTATGGTCTTGCTGGTCTGGTCCTTGGGCGAGGTATAACTTCCTTGAAGGATTACCGGATCATGAGCACTCTGAAGGGTGCATGTGAGAACAAGAAAGAAGTCAACCAGAGGGAGGCCGCGCTGCTAGCGTTCGAGCTCTTGTCCACCATTCTAGGGCGCTTATTCGAGCCGTACGTTATCCAGATCGTGCCACAGCTGCTTACTGGCTTTGGCGATGGGAACGCAAATGTCCGTGATGCATCTTTGGCAGCGGCGAAAGCATGCTTTGCTCAATTGAGTTCCTATGGTGTCAAGAAGATCTTGCCCACTCTCCTAGACGGTCTCGAGGAAGATCAATGGCGTAGCAAGAAAGGTGCTTGCGATCTTCTCGGTGCCATGGCCTATCTAGACCCGGAGCAGCTGGCTAACAGCTTGCCTGAAATCATTCCACCACTCACTGCGGTTCTAAACGACAGTCACAAGGAGGTCCGTTCTGGTGCCAAGCAGAGTCTGAAGAGATTCGGTGAAGTCATCCACAACCCAGAGGTCAAGAGTCTCGTCGACATCCTCCTTAAGGCCCTGAGCGACCCTACCAAATACACGGACGATGCCTTGGACTCGCTCATCAAGGTCCAGTTCGTTCATTATCTGGACGCGCCATCGCTGGCCCTCGTCAGCCGCATATTGCAGCGTGGTCTAGGAGACAGGTCCAACACAAAGCGCAAGGCAGCCCAGGTTATCGGCAGCTTGGCCCATCTCACCGAGAAGAAGGACATTCTTGCCCACCTGCCTGTCCTTGTCGCAGGTCTCAAGCTGGCTATTGTCGACCCCGTACCGACAACCCGGGCCACCGCCTCGAGGGCCTTGGGGTCTCTCGTCGAGAAGCTTGGAGAGGACGCCTTGCCGGATCTCATTCCTCAGCTCATGCAGACCCTCAAGTCCGACACAGGTGCCGGCGACCGTCTTGGTTCCGCGCAAGCTCTATCCGAAGTTCTGGCCGGATTGGGAACATCGAGGCTCGAGGAGACACTGCCCACAATTCTGCAGAACGTCGAGTCTTCCAAGGCTGCCATCCGCGAAGGATTTATGTCGTTGTTCATCTTCTTGCCCGTGTGCTTTGGAAACAGCTTTGCCAACTACCTCGGCAAGATCATCCCACCCATCCTGTCTGGTCTGGCAGATGAAATTGAGTCGATCCGGGAAACGGCACTACGTGCTGGTAGACTGCTCGTCAAGAACTTTGCTGTTCGGGCTGTGGATCTCCTGCTTCCCGAGCTCGAGCGCGGTCTGGCCGATGACAGCTACAGGATTCGTCTCAGCTCAGTCGAGCTTGTCGGAGACCTTCTCTTCAACCTTACCGGTATCACTGGCAAGGAAGACGTGGAGGACATGGAGGAGGAGACCATCCGCGAGCACGGTGCGAATCTCCGTGAGGTTCTCGGTGAAGAGAAGCGTAACAAGGTCCTATCCGCACTTTACATCTGCCGCAATGATACAGCCGGCGCAGTTCGCTCCGCCGCCATCAGCGTCTGGAAGGCCCTTGTTTCTAGTCCCAAGACTCTCAAGGAGCTGGTACCGACTCTCACTCAGCTCATTATTCGCCGTCTTGGCAGCGCAAACATGGAGCATCGTGTCATTGCCAGTAACGCCCTGGGAGAGCTTATTCGCAGAGCTGGCGACGGTGTGCTCTCGAGCCTGCTGCCAACTCTCGAGGAGGGTCTCCAGATCTCTACCGATACTGATGCCAGACAAGGTATCTGCCTCGCTCTAAAGGAACTGATTGCATCCGCGTCTCCGGAGGCTCTGGAGGATCACGAGAAGGTCCTTATTTCTGTGGTCCGGACTGCACTCACCGACTCGGACGAGGACGTCCGTGAGGCTGCTGCCGAGGCCTTCGACTCGCTGCAGCAAATTCTTGGCAAGCGTGCTGTCGACCAAGTCTTGCCTTTCTTGCTTAGCCTCCTTCGATCTGAAGAGGATGCGGACAATGCGCTGCAAGCCCTTCTGACGCTCCTGACGGAGACGACCCGGTCAAACATCATCCTACCAAACCTAATCCCGACTCTCATTGCTCCTCCAATCTCAGCATTCAATGCGAAGGCGTTAGCATCCTTGTCCAAGGTGGCTGGCGCAGCTATGAACCGCCGCCTGCCTGGCATTATCAACTCCCTCATGGACAACATCATCAATGCTACCGACGATGAGCTACGTGAGGATCTTGACAAGTCATTCGACACTGTCATTTTGTCGATTGACGAGTATGATGGCTTAAACACGACCATGAACGTTCTGCTGCAGCTTATGAAGCACGAGGACCACCGCAAGCGAGCATCCACTGGGCGACATCTTGCAACTTTCTTCTCTCAAGCAGATGTGGATTACTCTCGCTACAACCAAGACATCATCCGTTCCCTACTCATATCCTTCGATGACCGGGATAAGGAAGTCGTCAAGTCAGCTTGGGGCGCACTGAGCGAGTTCACTAAGCACCTCAAGAAAGAAGAGATGGAAGCCTTGGTATCATCCACAAGACAGACTCTGCTTCAAGTTGGTGTCGCTGGCTCCAACCTGCCAGGTTTCGAGCTGCCAAAGGGTATCAATGCTATTCTGCCGATCTTCCTCCAAGGTCTCATGAATGGCACACCCGACCAGCGCACGACAGCTGCTCTTGCTATCTCTGACATTGTCGACAGGACGAGTGAGGCCTCGCTCAAACCCTTTGTCACACAGATCACGGGTCCGCTCATCCGTGTCGTCTCAGAGCGGTCCACTGACGTCAAGTCTGCAATTCTCTTGGCCCTCAACAACCTGCTGGAGAAGATGCCTACCGCACTCAAGCCTTTCTTGCCTCAACTCCAGCGTACCTTTGCTAAGTCTTTGGCTGATACCTCTAGCGAGCTGCTCCGAACTCGTGCGGCAAAGGCCCTTGGTACTCTGATCAAGTTCACGCCCCGTGTCGATCCCCTCGTCGCGGAGCTTGTCACTGGTTCCAAGACATCCGATCCAGGTGTCAAGACTGCCATGCTCAAGGCACTTTACGAGGTTGTCAGCAAAGCTGGCGCCAACATGGGCGAGTCGTCACGAACAGCTGTCTTAGGTCTCATTGACACGGAACCAGATGAGCGGGACGATAACATGACCATCACCAACGCAAAGCTGCTTGGTGCCCTGTTGAAGAATGTCCCAGAGGATGTTGCCCAGAATCTGTTGAAGAGCCGGGCCATGACTACCAACTTCAGCCACTCGTCCGTCCTGGCGCTCAACGCAGTGCTATTGGAGTCTCCGTCTCTGTTGCTGGATAGCCCACTGGCTGAGGACTTACCCGAGCTGCTGACCCAGGGCATATCTCACAAGGAGGTAAGCTTAAATACAGTACCTGGGGAGCTCTTTATAATGCAGCATGTGCTAACTAGCTTCGCAGCCCTTCATTGCCGAGAACTTCATCCTCGCAACCGGAAAGTACCTCCTGTCCGACTCGCCAAAGTCTTTCGAATCAACCAAGTCCATCTTCGAATCCCTCGCGGCCCTGATTCCTCCCGGCGAAGCAGCCGACTCGCGACGCCTATCGCTGGTTGTCGTCCGCACCGTCTCGCGCGCACACATGGACATGGTTCGGCCACACCTGGCGCTCCTCGCGCCGCCCGTATTTGCCTCAGTGAGAGATATGGTCATCCCGGTCAAGCTCGCGGCGGAGGCGGCCTTCGTGGGGCTGTTCAATGTGGTGGATGAGGAGAGCAAGGTGTTCGACAAGTTCATCGCGGGCGATGGCGCCGCCAACCTGCCGCCCAACACGAAGCGGAGCATGGGCGACTACTTCAAGCGCGTGGCGCTGAGGCTCGGCAGCCAGGCGAGGGAGAGGAGAGAGGCGGAGGGCGGTGTCTCTGGCACCCTGGGCCTGACGGGCGATGAGGTCGAGGATGAGAAGGAGATCTGGAGTGTGGGCAAGGTTGATGTTGGTGGGGATGTTTTTGGGAAGGAATAGGCGGTCAGGGGTAGCGGGCATTTCGTGCAAAAGTCGTAGGGGTGTGATTTGTTTTAGGCATTGCTGGGAGTGTAGATGATTGAAAAGTAAATGATTGTATTGCATCCAATCCCTTGGCAAGCCTTGGTGAGAGGCGTCTATCGTTCCCTTCTATCAAAGTGCCTCAGACCTTGGGAAGGCGACTTGATCTCAGTCACTCATCGGCCTGGTATCGTGTAACTTAAGAGTTGCTTTGACAGGACAGTATCCTGAACCTGAAAAAAATCCTCAATATCCCTTGTTCATTTCAGGACATAGTTCTAAGGCAGAAGCATTTAAGTGATACGTAGCCACCCGGTCATTGTTTTTCATCATGTACCTAGGAGACGCCCATTTTCGACCTATAGCGCTTTACTTATAACGCAGTTATGTCTGGTTCTCAGATGAACGCAGATCATGACCATTCGTGCTTGTATATAGTATGATACTTGAAAACCAACCGAGGTTCGAGCCTCTGAATTAATCACTGCATCCCCATATCTTTGAGTAACAGCTGGTCGTTTCATAAGAAGAGAGAACATCCGAGGGTTTTGAGTCAACACAGCCATAATCTTGGAAGTCTGGATACAGCCTTCTCACTCATGAAGGTTCGACTGGTCACCTGGGCAGCCTGTGTGCTTCAAGGGCAACGGATCACAAACGATTGGCAGTACTTCGAAAGACGCTTGATCCAAGGACCATTTCAATCACGTATGACGAAATAATCTTGCATGGGATAATTTCGTACGGGATTGATATACCCGTATAGTATGCTCTTTTACGTCGTTCTGTAGCATTGAAGGGACCTACATAATAATTGCATCAAATGATACATAGTATCTTCATATTAATCGAGTTGCCGTATGACTCCAAGTGACGATCTCAGGTTGGTTCTTTGTTTGTCTTTTCACCTTGTATCCTGTGATGAGTCACCCGGGGAGCTGAAGCTGAGCGTCACTAGCTCGGGCGTATATCTAGTATGCAGTGGCAGCTGCCTGAGCACCAGGCACCGGAAGCCAGCATTGACCTTCAAGCTACTACCGGTACAGTAATCCCAGTCGCATCACGTATTCGGCAGAAACAAGTCTTGAGGATGTCTACAAAGAGTAATAACACAAAGAAGAGGAAGACCCCATCCACAAACTCGTCCAGGTCGAACAAGCGAGCAGCAGTCATGCCACGAATGACAAGCTCATCGTCCCTAGACGGCGGACCCATATACTTCTGGAGAGAGACTGAGGAGCCCTACGGGTGGATGTCACAATGGTACGCATATGAGATGCGAGACGGATCAGACAGCACAATCTTATACCCAACGGCGGAACACTACATGATGTACCAAAAGGCGAGGCTCTTCAACGACAACAAGGTCGCAGGCGAAGTCCTCGCCGGCTCGGAGCTGCACCCGCGTAAGATCAAGACCCTGGGACGCAAGGTGGTGGGATTTGATGAGGCAACATGGGTGGCCGAGAGAGAAAGGATCGTGCAAGAGGGGACCTGGCTGAAGATGACGGAGCCTGCTCATGACGGGCAGGTGAATCTTGGGGAGTTGCTCCTGGCGACGGGAGACAGGGAGCTGGTTGAAGCCAGCCCGTACGATCAGGTGTGGGGCGTGGGGTTTCGAGCCAAGGATGCTGAGAGGAACAGGGAGCGCTGGGGATTGAATTTACTAGGCAAGGCGTTGATGGCCGTCCGAGAGAGGCTCAGGGAGGACAGCGGAGAGCGTAAGGCAGGCAAAGAAGGGAAGGGAGAGACTCCAGGAAAAGGGACGGGTGAGGATAATTAATACGCATCGATTGTTTTGGCCATTAAGCTCGCATCGTTGGAAAAGGTGCTGCTGGTGTAATAAGTGCTGGAAGCTTGAGCTACCGGTACAAGAACTGTACTCTGTAGTCTAAGCGCGGCGGGCCGCTTGGAGCATCCAGGTCACGTGCCAAGTCAGGCGGCCCTTAACAATTTCTGCGCTTGCTGGCTTCCACACCAAAGCGGGGGGCCAGCGGTCGTTCGTCTCGAAATTAGCAAGGCAGGCCAACACCACCTGCTGCTTTCCCTCCTGGAAACTTTTTTCGAAGCCCAGCAGCCCCATCCTCAACCCGACAAATCACCGACAACGGCCATCATCAGCAAGTGCAGTCAAGATGTGAGTGCCCGAATGCCACTTTCCGACCGATTTCGAGAACGCCAGGACGACGGAGATGGGTGCATGGGCTTGTTGGTCGAGGTGCGGTCTGTGAACGGGCAATCGGGAGCCATTGCACCTCGCTATCGATGACGCCTTCACAAACCGCCCTCGACCAACAACGCCATCAATTCCACGTCGAACCCATCTCGGATTTCTGGGCCAGGTCCCCAGCGAGACAGTGTGGAAAGGCTGACATGTCAATTTTCTGCTGCACAGGGTCAACTTGGTCACCCAGAAGCGCCTCGCGGCCGATGTCCTCGGCTGCGGTGAGCGCAAGATTTGGCTCGATCCCAACGAGGTCAACGAGATCTCCAACGCCAACTCCCGCCAGTCTATCCGCAAGCTCGTTGCCGATGGCCTCATCATCCGAAAGCCCGTCACCATGCACTCGCGTGCCCGCGCGCGTGAGCTGAACCTTGCCCGACGAATTGGTCGCCACCGTGGTTTCGGAAAGAGGAAGGGTACCGCCGATGCCCGTATGCCTGAGTATGTCTTCTCAACAAGAAACAGTCCCAACCGATGAGAGCGCGGATTCTGGAACGATCAGCGGTACATCGATACCAAAAAGAGCATGGAATATTAGTCTGGGGGGCATAATTTGGGCCGGCTAGGGGCTAACCTGACAAACTACAGGCAAGTCCTCTGGATGCGTCGCCAGCGTGTTCTCCGCCGTCTACTGGTCAAGTACCGTGCCAGCGGCAAGATCGACAAGCACCTTTACCACGAGCTGTACCACGCCGCCAAGGGTAACTCCTTCAAGCACAAGCGCGCCCTGGTTGAGCACGTATGTACCATCCGATGTCTATCCGGACCACGCCGGAACGGCCAGACTGACATTTTTGCTTCCAGATCCACCGCGCCAAGGCCGAGAAGGCCCGTGAGAGGCAGCTCAAGGAGGAGATGGACGCTAAGCGTGCGAAGACCAAGGCGGCTCGCGAGCGCAAGGTGGAGCGACAGACGGCGAAGCGGAACGCACTGGTGGAGGGTCTGGAGGAGGAGAAATAAACGCATCAAGACGGCAACTGACGAAACATTCCTCTACTTCCTTACTGAAAGAAGCTGTCTTCGGAAAGGGATCCTGCATTCGGAGTAATCGGTTGGGTCGCTGCTCAGTACATATTTCTCTAAATCCTACAAGGTCTTCTAGAGAAGTGCTGTCTCTTGACGGGGGTTTCTGGCAAGTTTTTACGGCATTGAAAACGGGATCAATGAGCTGCGAACAAATTTCACGGATGGTTTCCTTGTTTATGAAACACTACAACTACCCAGCCCACAACGTGATCTCGCTGGCCTTGAATTGCACGACTACCCTGTTAGATAGGCAGACAGTCGGGCCATCGCTCCACAATGCAAAACAGCTTGCAAAGCACCATTAAGCCTTGATCGGAGCGTGGGGAAATAATGGTACCAGCCTCAAGCAGGACGCGACATAAGACGTGGCCGCTGTGCCCTTCGCGTTCCAGAGAAGCGCCGTTCAGCAGCACCCACCTGCTCTGCGCCTCAAGCTCCAGCGTGGTCGTTCAACGGCGTCGTTATCAGCACTCAGGCAATGATTGCGTGCTTGTGCGTACAAAACTCGGCAACACCCTTTCAACAATTGTCTGCCCATCTGAGCATCCCAGGTTCAAGACAGCAGCTAGCAGCAGAGAAAACAGACTGTGTTCAGCCGAACGCTCACTTGAGCTTCGATCAAACACAAGCCCGCCATTAGACATTCTATTATTTGATCTGGGAACCTATCTAGATTGAAGGGCAAGGTACACCGTCCTGAGTCGGACGAGTCATTCGGAGGGCAAAGAAAGGGTGAGAAGAAGGCCGACGCAGGCCGATCAACTAAAATGTTGGGTCAGAGGCTTCAAATTGTCTCTTTTCAAAGGTGGTGAGGCGCCGCCAGAGACATTTCAGCATGCTCCCGCCGAAGCGGAAAACCAGATATGCTACCTTAGCGGCTTCTTCATCCCCAAAATTAGTTGTTAGGGGAGGGGAAAGAGAAAAGAAGATAGAAAATTCAGTGGAGCTGGCGGCGAAGATATTTCGAATTCGAGCTGGCCCGTGCGCTGTGGGCTTCGGGGTGGGCAGGGGTTCCGGGTCTCAGTGTGGAGCTTGGTCCTCTGTAGCGCATCACAGCGGGTGCCGAGGGGCGGGGTTTGCTGCTAGGTTGACCCGGATCGTTGATCGATTTCCTGGAGTCACGAATCACGATAACATCTATTCTCCGTGTCAGCCCATCACCGACACCGGTGCCCTTGTTGCCATCCACTGCCTCTCCGGCCCGGTTCATAAGCCTTGCCTCCTCGTGCCCTCCGACAACCTGCTCTCCCTCCGAGCTCCCACAATGACCCTATGAGCTTCTGGTGAGGTCCCCGTTCTTCCAGGAGCTTCAATTGGCAGTCCAGACAAGGAGAACAGCACAGCTAACTCGTCAGTGGTGTGCCATATCGCTGTCGTTAGGCTTGCTTGCAAGTGGTAGAGCGACCTCCCCATCACCATGTCGACTCCCGTCTTCCGAGGCGCCTCGCGCCTTCTCCGATCTGTGCCAAGACGGTCATCATACCTTCAACAGAGTGGCGCGCCGTTCAGACGATGCGTGTCTTCGCTGAACGTCGAGAGCCAGCAGAAAGTGCGCGAAGGATCAACTCCTGTCGCTCCAGAGTCTGCCCCTGCTGACAAGGTCGCTGAACAACAGTTGCTGGCCTCCCATTTGAAGGAGGCCGATCCGGCCATGTATGAGATCATAGAAAATGCAAGTACACCCTCACTTACACCCGTGCGCCCCATCGCGGAGGAGCGAGCTGCGGATCGTGTCAATTGGGCTAACCGCGCCGGCACGAACAGGAGAAGAAGAGACAAAAGCACTTTATCAACCTTATTCCTTCCGAGAACTTCACATCTCAGGCCGTTCTAGATGCCTTAGGCAGTCCTATGCAGAGTACGCACGCCGGTTGTTGGTCCAGCCGAGAAATATAGCTGACGTGGAGGTTGCAGACAAGTACTCCGAAGGATATCCTGGAGCTAGGTACTATGGCGGCAACGAGTTCATCGATCAGTCAGAGAGGTTATGCCAACAGAGAGCATTGGAGACCTTTGGTCTGGACCCAAACCAATGGGGAGTTAATGTACAATGTCAGTATCCCTCCGTCGTGTTTGAGCTCCTGGCTTGTTGTGGTGCTGACCGTCTTTTGAAGCTCTTTCTGGCGCGCCCGCCAATCTTTATGTCTATTCGGCCCTGCTGGACAGCCACGACCGTCTCATGGGCCTCGACCTTCCTCACGGCGGTCACCTCTCGCACGGTTACCAAACACCGACCAAGAAGATTTCCATGATCTCAAAATACTTCGAAACACTTCCCTACCGTCTCGATGAGTCGACGGGCTACATTGACTATGCGAAAATGGAGGAGCTTGCGATGCTCTACCGTCCCAGGATCCTCATTGCGGGCACAAGTGCCTACAGCCGGCTGATCGACTACGCGCGCATGAAAGAGATTGCCGAGAAGACCAACGCCTACCTTCTCGCCGACATGGCACACATCTCGGGCCTCGTAGCCGCGAAGGTGCTTCCCAGCCCCTTCTCCTTCGCCGATATCGTGACCACCACCACGCATAAGTCTCTCCGAGGGCCTCGGGGCGCAATGATCTTCTACCGAAAAGGAGTTCGCCGTCAGAACCCCAAGACGAAGGAGGACGAGCTGTATAACCTCGAGGGCCCAATTAACTCGTCTGTCTTCCCGGGACACCAGGGTGGGCCCCACAACCACACTATAGCCGCGCTGTCCGTGGCGCTCAAGCAGGCGCAGACCGCAGAGTTCCGCGGGTACCAGGAACAAGTTCTCACCAACTCCAAGGCCCTGGCTAAGAGGCTGGGAGGGGACAAGAGCAAGGGTGGGCTGGGCTACACGCTGGTGAGCGGCGGCACGGACAACCACCTGGTGCTGGTGGACCTCAAGCCTCAGGGCATCGACGGCGGGCGTGTCGAGCGCGTTCTCGAGCTCGTGGGCGTCGCGGCCAACAAGAACACCGTGCCCGGCGACAAGTCGGCGCTCTCGCCCGGCGGGCTGCGCATGGGCACGCCGGCCATGACGACCCGCGGGTTCAGCGAGGACGACTTCTCCCGCGTGGCGGACATTGTGGACCGGGCCGTGGCGATCGCCAGCCGGGTCAACAAGGCGGCGCGCAAGAACGCCGAGGAGAAGGGCATCAAGCTGCCCGGCAGGGTGAAGGTGTTCCAGGACTACCTCGGGGACGGCGAGGACGAGCCCGAGATCGTCCAGCTGAAGAGCGAGGTGGCCGCCTGGGTCGGGACGTACCCGCTCCCCTGGGACGTGAGATCATGAGAAGTTCCCGCTGGAATGGAATCGGGGTGTGACTTGGTAGTGCGCGAGCACAACAGGGCTCGGCGGCGGATTGGGAAGGGCGAAGTGTGCAGTTCAACCTCTTGACGCTGGCAGGAAAAGGGAGGGAATTCTTCAACGGTCACTCTCACATAGAGCGTTTCGGGCGTTATGAGCGGAGACGAGAGGTCTTCGTGTAATCATCAGGCATTTATTTCCAGCATCGGCATAAAATACAGCTCTGATACGCGTGTATTGGATCAAAGGTAGCAGCAGCAGCATGTGCGATATGCCAAGTGAGTGTCGCACTGTCTCTCTAAACAGCGCTATGCTCGCGATAATTCCACTCTACTCCAAGATCCTTCCGCATTTGTATACTCCTAAATGGTCCTGTACAACATCCAAACACGAGATCCTAAACAAATTCGTTTTACTTGTCGTCGTTCTCCCCCTTTTCCCCCACCTCATATTTCTTCGAGTCCCCTTCCCCTTCATTGTCCTTCACACCTTTGTCGCTCTGCCTTTCGCCTTGGTGCCCTGCCCCCTTGCCCGTACCAGGCGTCGAGCCCGGCCGGCTCGAGAGCCAGGCGACGTCCCGGCCGAAGACCTCGACGACGCTCTTACGCCCCGCGAAGTCAACCCAGTACTTCTCAAGCGCTGTGTACCGCGCGCGCTGGGCCCACGACTGCTCAAACCGGGCGTCTGCGGCTCTCCACGTCTCGGTGATGTCGTACAGGACGGGCCACAGGGCGTAGTCGGCGATGGTGGGCTGCTGCTGCCCTCCTGCGCCGTTGCCCGCGAAGAACAAGTCGCCGCGCTCGTCGCCACCGCCGCCGGCGTCCCACAGCGGCCGGAGGTTCTCGGCCATCCAGTCGTTGATCTGGACGTAGTTGGCGCTCGCAAAGTCCGATATGAGGCTGACCCTCTCCTCGTTGGGGATGTCGCGGGCCAGCGCGCCCAGGGTGAGGGCTTTCCACTTCTGGCCCAGGGCAAGGGCGGCCTGGAAGCGGGTGAAGACTCTGGCCATATCGGCCTCGCTTCCCTTCTTCTTAGGGTGCCGCGCGTCTAGGTAGAGCATAATGGCCACGTCGCCAGTAATGGTCGTCCGCTCGGCATCATCGAGGACCAACTTCACCGGGACGACATCTGCTGCATCGCCGTAATTGGTTTTATTCCCTTTGCCTGTGCCGATGGAGCCATGAGCGTAGTTGACCCCGAGCTCAGCCAGCATGATCTTGACGCGCCCGTCCACCATCGTGTCGCCGCAGCCGAAATACCGTGGTGCGGCCTTCATATGGAGCACATCGAAGCCGCCACCATAGGCCTCCTCCCAGTTGAACTCGCTCGAGTGGTTCTCCTTCCCAAAAGCCTTTAGCAGGGTCACGGCCTCTGGCGTCTGCCCATTGATGACAGGTCTGGCCCCGTCGCGGGTTTTTGACACCGCACCTTGGCCCCAGATGACCGGCTCGTCGGGATTATCCGTAGGAGAGAGGAACGTAGCGATGTTGCGGAAGGTCAGGCTGATGCGGTATCCGCCAAAGGCAAGTTCGGAGTGTGATTTCTGCGACGTAGGCCGCTTGTCGGGTCGAATGCCGTGGAGCCACTTGCTGTTAGTTGCGAGGCCCATCCGAACAAGCGAGTTGTGTGGCATAGGGCAGCGAATGGTCTGTCGCTTTGTTGGCGACGGCTCCTCTGCGACTGTCGGCGGTGCGCAGTCACCCGTTGCTGCAGATGGCGGAGAGCTTTCCTTCTTTCCCTTGTCAGGGGTTTCCTTCTCAGTCGAAGCATCCCTCTTCGTCCTAAAAGCCATGGTCCTCTCCGCCCCCAAGCTAACATTCGCGATGAAAGAGCCCGGGACGACATCCAAGGTCTTGTCACTATGCTCACTGATGTAATCATTGCCGCTTCGGTAGCATTGAATCAACACGTGGTTTACCTTGTGGCCTACTTTGGCATCTACCTGTGTCCTGATAGCTTCAACGGCTGGTGTGAATGGTACACAGAGAAGCGCCTCGTCGCTGGGGTGTCGGTAGATTGGCTGTGTGCCATCTTCCAGAAGTTCGCCCTGCACGGCGACGAAGCGTGGCACCTCACCGCCTTGATGCATCATCTTCTGGAAGTGGACTTCAGAGCATAGTCGCTCGAAGAGACCGGAAGTGAGTGAGTCTGGAAGGAAGGAGTGGATGATTGTCGTATCGCCTTCGCAAAGATTTTCGGTCTCGGTGGGTTTACTGCTGCTATTTTCTGGCACTGCCTCGCTGTCTTCCGAATCTCTGGCGATTGTAGCATCTGCTACAGTCTTTGGGTCCCTGGCATCGTTTCCGGCAGGGTAGGGGCCTTCTTTCTGGTCATCAGGTGTCTCAGCCGTCAGTAGCTCTTCAGAAGGCACGAAATTATCCTGCTCCATCTTGGTGGGTTTCGATCTCGCCGGTGCAGGTGCTGATGATTTGGAGGTAAAGAATTGTTTCATGGCTTGTTCTGCGCTGGCGATAGGGTTTCCGCTGGGTTTTGAGCTCCCCTTGCTTTCTATGCGATGTTCCGCCTTCGCTTTGTCACTGGGTGACTCATGTCGAGGTGCGCCTATTGTTGCCTTTATCTGACCGGGTAGAGATGTTGTCTCCCTTCTTTGCGCATTTGCGCGTGGTGTCAAGATTCTACGCTCCGCCTTAGCGCCTGTTTTGTTCACCACGGGTTGTACCGCCTGCTTGGCCTGGTGTTCGGCTGGCTCAGGCTCAGACGTTTCATTTGGGGCGAGAGGCTCGACGACACCTGCTGTTGTTGTTTCATGGGTAGGGGAAGTGGTGGAATCTGTGGCCTCGGTGTTTAGTCTCAGCTTTTCCATCTCAGGAGAAAGATCTGGCGACAGCGACAATGGCAGGGTAGCAGCAGCAGCAGCAGCATCCTCTGGATTGCCCTCTTCTCCTGCGCTATCAGGGGCAATGGGTGGCGATAGGAATTCTGGGCTTTTGGGACGTACGGTAATGCCCTTGCTGGGACCGAGCCTGTTCCCTGCCATCGCCGCCGCAATCAGTTCTGGTGGTATATTAGCTGGACCGCCTGGCATTGGTGCACTCGCCCGAGCCCGCTGATTCGAGTCCGACCTTGACTGTGGCCTCGGCCTTAGGGTGGGCACGATATCGGTGACGGTCGCGAACTCGCAGCCAGTCATTTCGGCCAGTTTTCTCGTCGCATTCATATGTCTCGCCTCGCTGCGGTAGCCACAGCAGTCCTCCACGATGGTGATGTCAAATCCGTAGCTGCTCGCCGCCAACGCTGTTGCATAGACACTGACATTGGACAAGGCGCCGCAAATGTAGAGTTCGGTTGCGAAGTGCCTCCTGAGCAGTTGTAGGAGCTGGCCGGACTGAAAAGCAGAGTAATACGTTTTTGTCATGGCATAATCCCTTGGGCCCTTGGCTGCTGCCAGCTCAGGGAGAAGCTCCGCGCCTTTCGTGCCCTTGCGGACGCATTGCGGTTTTGTCGTGCCGCTCTGCCCGCCCGCTTCGCTCAAGAAGGCCTCCGGATCAGCTTCGAGGGGTGTGGATGGCGTGGGCGACGGTCGGGAGGCACGCGCTCGTGCAGCTGCAGCCGCAGCAGAGCCACCTGGTCTGTTTGGTAGCTGAGGGGTATCCATGGCCATCATCTGCTGGTCGCCAACTGCACGGCTTGTGTCGAACTGGCTGCGGACCCATACCACCTCACCATAGCCGGAGTTCCGAACAGCGTCGGCCAGCCTGACGACATTGGCGACCATGCCATCCGGTCGGCTGACGACCAGTGCGCCATCATCAGCCAGGAAATCGTTCTGAAAGTCGATTGCTATCAGGGCCTTCTTGGTAGGCACATCCGGGAAGTCGGCGGGGTCGATGGGTAGGAGAGACATGGCGATCTGACAGAAGGCGACATGGGTATTCCTCCACACAAGAACAAAGACGAGAAGGTATCGGGTGTTTTTAGGAGCTATACTTGGTCAGCATATGGCCCATTCTATTGTGCGACCCGATGGCACCGTTGTGCAGATGAGGGCCTGGGTTCTCGTACATACCTCAATCAACTCACGACACAACCTCATACGACCTGACTGAGTCTGTGCCACGCCTCGTCCAAAGAGACGGGGAGGCTGGCCAGAAGGTATCGCAAGAGCACAAGGAAGGTCGAGGTCAGAGGCAAGACAAGACGACAAGACTGGGAATAAGCTTGGACTGGAAAGAGACGCTCAGAGAGGATGGGCCAAGAGTGGAAGTGATATCTAAGCGTTGACGCCAAAGTCCGACATGCAGCACTGCATCTATTAGGTATGTAGGGCACACTGAAAGAGGATGTGCTCTGGCGGGGGGTTAATGAGGGCCCGGGACGATGCAATAGCAAGGGCCGCGAGCGAATTGACCGACGGCAATATTCTGGGAGGTGATCGACATCAGCCAGCCAGCAGCAAAGGCAGGCGTCCTGGATGAGACTCGGGGCGGCAGAGATTGGTGCAGGCAGAAGGTTTAGCGATCACGAAACGGCATGGGAACAGGGTCAATGCCGATAGATGGGATATTGAAAGCTGCCCGGGTCGACACTGGGCTGGACTCGACTCGACTCGTGCCGTACCGTACCGTACCGTACCATACCGCACCCGTACCGTGGCGGACCGTGGCGGACCGTTGGCGTACGCACGAAAGTCGCGAGACACAAATGTCGCACAGTCCTTGTGCGCACGTAATAATAGCAGGTGGCAGATCTGTAGGTGCGGTGGTACAGAAAGATGGACGATGCCGGGCTAGAATTGTAGGTCGAGGAAAGGGCCGGTCCTGGTCTTGTGCTGTGTGCGTGTTCACGAGCAAGGGCAGGGGTGGGTTAGCTCCCTGCCTGCTTGCTGCTCGCTACTTCCTTCTGCATCAAACCTCTCACTCGCCGTAGCAGCCCTGGGTGGGCATGAGCGAGGGGTAAAGGGCGGCCAGTATGAGAAGAAGGAGACGGAGGAGTCCAGCCCTCGACACCAACATGCATTACGGTACATGTACATATGCACATACACACATAGTCTGCTGCTGGTCAGACAAATCTGCCAGCACCGCCAGCACAAAGCAAGCAGCCAAGAGCCAACAGCAGCAGCATCGGCAGCAACGGCAGCGGCAGCAAGAGGGGAGGGAGTCCACTGCGGTGGCCTCATGCTGTCAAATGTATTCTGCCGATCCCTGATCCCCAACCGGCCGTTGTGTGCGTGCGGTGTCTGTTCTTGAGGCAACATCACTCATGTCACGTCCACCCGCGACCATCTATTTCCTTGCCCATCTCCATCTCCGGAACCCATGTCAATCAATGTACATATTGGCCATCTACACCTGCACCTGGGGCCCTGAGTTGGACTCGAGGACTCGAGGCGATCAGAGGACAGCGCAACACAGCATGGCACAAGCTTGACCCCCACACGGGATCCTCATCGTCATCACTTGTCAGGCAGCACAAGCATACTCACATACCCGCGCGCGCTCACACATACACAACATACACCGACGTCGACTGATGCTTTACTCCCAGGGTCGCAGCCGACAGGTCACAGCCGGCCCAACGGTCTAGACCCTCCTGGACCGTCGACGAGAGAGAGAAGAGCCCTGAATCCGGGGGCAAGAGAAACACATCTTGCTCCCGCCCAGGACGGAGCACAGAGGACAGAGGACCCTTGGAATCGCTTCTCTTAAACTTCGGGAGCTACAGAGATGCCTCGTCATGATGTGTTTTTGTGCTAATAAGGTTGTGCCGAGCAGCCAAGGTAGATTTTGCCAGGGCAGGGGGGGTTCCATGTGCCTTCGATCGTTTCGATATCAGTCTTCTAGCGGACGAGGAGAGAGGCGTTCATCCACTGCACCCCAGCTGGCCCTGCCTGTGCACCCAGTCCTTCATGCGTCGTTGCGAATGCATGAGTTGATTGCATGGCTGAGCGGCCGCCCTGTGAGACTCCATCCTCGTCCTCGTTCGTCCTCGTTTGTGCTCGCCCGCCCCCTCGCCCCCGGCGTTGGACAACGCAAGCCCAAAGGACCTTGCATAGCCGCCCTATCATTATGCTGGCGACCACCAATTGCGAGCAAAAACTTGCGTCTCTTTGCCCCGTCTGCCATGCCACCCCACCACACAACGCTGCACACCACCGCGCTGCAACATTTCCTCCTCAAATGAAGCCCTACCGGTTACAATGCCGCTCGCTGGACATGCATTCCCAGCCCTCCAGGCCCTCGATTCTGTCCATGCTTTCCATTCTGAGCCTGCCACCGTTGCAGCCGACCGCCCTGCACCACGGAATCATTTGATGCCAATTGCCGATGCCACC